>JADLSH010000389.1:8035000-8635000 GCA_016169945.1 Trachythela sp. YZ-2020
TATTACCCCGATTAAGCGCCGCACTATAGTTAGACAGGTGCTTATTAAATTATTTTAATCCTAGGTGCGGCGCTTAACCGGGAGCGGCGCTTAACCGGGAGCGGCGCTTAACCGGGAGCGGCGCTTAACCGGGAGCGGCGCTAAAACGAGCATTTACGGTAAACATAAAGACAAACTAACAAAAGACTTTGGCCGAAATTTCATACAATATTCTGATTGACTATATGTGTGTCTTAACTTACCTTAACTTTCCCCAATTCTTTATAGTACTGAAAAGTTAATCCGTTTTTGCTCAATGAAACTTGAAATTTCTTTGTATAATAATTATTGTGGCAATGACCTTTCGTGATGATCCCATTAACAAACGTCATAGTTACGAAGTCAACCTGCAGCCAAGGATTAGCTTCACCAGTTGAAGGCATCCAGGCACCTTAATAATAAAAATAATAATGGAATTATTGGCATATCAATAAAGCTTTTATTGAATTATTGCTTCCTGTACTTACACTTAATAAGGAGACGAAATAACATACTGGGACACATGGGTGATTTCTCAGGAAATTTGTGCTCAAATGCATGAAATGCGCGGGAAAACGGATAGTATGCGGTAAGGTGTGCTCTTTAACACTACATGCAAAATAACTTAGTAACTGGTCGGAGACATAAAATTTTTTTGGCTTGAAATGATGACGTCAACAAATTGCGAGAATGTCAGAAAATATGTCTTGCAAATTGTGTTTCAGTTTTGAAAGAAAGTGTAACTTGTCTCCTTAACGTGCAAATAGATTAATTACTGTTAATAGATAGATTAATAGATATTTGATAGATTAAGTAATTACTGATTCACTTTCCATATTACTACCTCGAAATTTCATCACAAAGATTAGTGTTAGGATTAGGGTTAGTTATAAATCACTACATGGCCTAGCTCCAGATTATCTTCGCAACATTATTGAAGTACGACGTTCTACTCGTGCACTTCGATCTTCTCATCGTTCATTGCTCTCTATTCCAAAGATATACACTACGACCTATGGCAGGCGTGCTTATTCTCATGCTGCCCCGGAACTTTGGAACTCTATACCTGAGTATATTAAGAATGCCGAGTCTATCTCGGAATTTAAATCCTCTCTAAAGACCTACTTGTTCAAGAACGCATACGACTGCTAACATTGTAATATAATTGTCATTTTTATCTGTATAATTTTTAATGTAAATAGTACTTGTAATATCTAAAAATAATTATTTTAAGACATTTGTAAGCGCATTGAGTTTTTTAAATGCGCATATATAAGACAATTATTTATTATTATTATTATTATTATTATTATTATTATTATTAGAAATAGGGTAAGGGTTATAATTGTGATAAGAAATAGGGTAAGGGTTAGGATTGTATCAAGATTCAGGTTATTAATGTGGAAATTGAGCAGACGATTTACGGTAGCTCTATTTGACAGTGATCTCACCTTCTGCTTCGTGATTTAATCGGGAGTATACGACGTCTGCCGTTGAAGATGATGTAGATGATGCACTTATCTGATTGTCTTGGATATAACCACTCTGCATACCGAGTTCCCTTGTTAACCCATTTCCTACAAAAAATGTTGGACACCTCAAACAAGCTGTCGTGGTTTGGGAATGAACTACCTGAAAAAGAAAGCTCAAACGTGGGCGCCAAATTGAAGGCTTACTGGGGAGGGCATCGTACGACCCATGTCAGATAATAGAACACAGCTAATGTAAAAGGGTTAGTTTCTCCGAGGGAGGAAAATCGGAGTATCCGAAGAAAAGCCCTCAAAGCGCATGACAGAACTAATCACGACTCTACTTACATGAGTTTTCAAGCACAACAAGTCAGAGAGGGTGATCACCCATCGTTAGTAAATAACCTACCCTCGAACAACAGCAAAAGGCTTAACTAAGGCAGTCCACCGACCACATCTGCCATCCTTGTTTCCTATGAGTTACATAATCTTTACATCTAATATGCGTACCTTCATATCGACCGTAGAACTCCAATCTCATAGCACATGATCCACTCCATGCTTTAGGTTGGATTCGAATGAAACGAGCGGTAAAACGAGGGAATATATCTTGTTTCACCGTAGAACCACTGTCATAATTCGCTGAAAACACCTAGAATTGAAATAGAATTTTAGTCATGAATTTTAGTTAATCGCGCTGTAATTTCATTGGCTGTTTTGTTGCTTTGTTTTACTATTTCTTGTTGTTGTCTTGCTTTGTCGTTTTGTTGCCTTCTTGTTTTATGGCTTTGCTGTTTTGTGGCTTAGTTACTTTGTCGTTTTATTGCTTTGTTGTTTTGTTAATAGCTTCCCTAATCGTTTTCATTGTTGTTTCGAGCTTCTATATTTCATTGCTTTGTTGTTTCATTTCTTTAATTGTTGATGTTATTGTTGTTGTTATTATTGTCGTTTCTGTTTGGACCTTGGTAGTGAATTCAAACCTTCAACGACTATTGGTAGCTTTATGTAATTAAGTGTTTAAAATGGCGCTACACACGGTGGTCAACTTCAAATGTATTAAAACTACATGGGAGTAAGGAAATTACCTATTGATAATGTTACCATTTCATGTTTTTGTCACCAAACACTAGATCAATGCATACAGTGAATAATTTAGCCATTCCGACCATGCTGCACTGTCCTACTTAGTGAAGACCACTAGTCCCTACCTTTATAGATCCATTTTGAGAATAGTTGTTTAAATTCATCGAATCATATCCATACGCGATAGTGTATTGGGTCACCCGAGAAGTGCTGCCCTTCAAACCTTGCGTTTCGATTGCAGTAGGCGTAGCATTGGCTATGAAGTCAACTTGCAGCCATGGGTTTGTGTCATGGTCTCCTGCAATCCACCCACCATCCCAATGGTCATCTGTGATCAGGTTCAGTCTAGCCCTTCTACCACTACACCTCAAACGCTGGGCGGACGATGTAGTTATTTGAGCGGGTAAAATAAAACCACTTTCCATACCAAGATCGTAATCAAGGAACCAGTCTGTATCTAAATGTTAATTAGATAATTAGTCTAATTAATTAGATAATTAGATTAATTAGTCTGTATCTAAATATGAATTAGATAATTAGTCTAATTAATTAGATAATTAGATTAATTAGCCTGTATCTAAATATTAATTAGATAATTAGTCTAATTAATTAGATTAATTAGTCTGGATCTAAATATTAATTATATGATTAGTCGAATTAATTAGTCTAATTAAATACTCGAACGAAAATATAATACTGGCGTCACTCCCATCATATATACCGAACTTGCGGTTAATGCTCAGCAACTGGACTCTGTAGCTCAGTTGGTTAGAGCGCTGCACCGGAATCACAGAGCCGCAGATTCAATTCCTGCCTTGCATTTTTCGCAACTGCTCCTGGCTTGGTCAAAAAATGTATATAAATGACAAACATCCATCTACAAACATGTTCTACTAATGAGTTAAATTGCCACTTCCCCCAAGCATGATTTTTGCTATGAATTATTGGGTCACTCTAAGAAGAAATGTTGTACATCTTTATAGTAAATACGCTTATTTTGATAAACTTTTTCACGGTCAAAATTGCCGGTATGATGTCATGAGATGAACTGTATTTTAATTCATCTAATGATATCATATCCGGCAATTTCGACTGTCAAAAAGACTGCATTGGTGACATTTCGCCACGAATATATTTCTCTTTGTTCGTGATGTCAACCCTAAAACGTGCGCGAAACATAAGAATAAATTTCTTAATCTCAAAGGGACGGGTGAGATGTTAGAGAGTGAGCCTATTTGAGAGGGAGGTTAATAGGGTATCAATGGTAATATACTGTAGTTAATATATATTTGCACTTACCAACATAATGACCTCCAAAATCAAGTCGTACTGCATCATACTGCGTTACTGATACCCCCGGACGGAAACGAATGTAGCGTACAAAAATAACACGACTCAAACGTTGTACAACTATTTCGTCTGTGTTAATATTGGCCTGGAACACCTGAAAATGTAAAAAGATCACAACGTTACCAAAATTACATTACAATAGCCGCTTCCCCAATTTTCCGATATTGATAATGAGTTATTTAATATCGTGTACATAGGATGTGGTCGCCCAATTCACCCGAGCCACACGTGATACACGTGCTCAACACCTAAGGCCTAAGTTTTAGTTCTTGCTGACGGGAGCAAAAACCAAAAGACCTGGAGAAAAACCGTCGAAGCACAGGAGAGGACTAACCAAATCCCACTTATACGAGTTTTACAGACCAAGGGAAGTTACCCAACATAAGTAATACCAAACAAACAAACAAACAAACAAACAAACAAACAAACAAACAAACAAACAAACAAACAAACAAACAAACAAACAATGTACCTTAGTAACTCCGTGTTCTTTAAAATCATAAAAGTGAACTCCGTTATTGCCATATGATATGGTAAAAGTAGCTATCCAAAACAAAAGAGAGCCTTGTCCCTGAGTCATTATTTCAGTTACTTTGGTTGGGACAAGGAAATCGACTTGTAACCGCGCGTTTTTGTCGTTACGATGAGGTATCCAAGATCCACTCATACCATTCAAAAGATGAGGCCGGTTTAGTCTCGCATACACACTTGAATACCCCGCCTCTTTCTTTGAGCTTCCTAAAATTTGACTATCGAGTATATCGTAATTCTCCATGCCAAGTCGTTCTGTTTGATTATCTCCTGAAAAAAGTTTCAAGCCCCAGTCAAAAGAGGATGAGAGTTGTGAGAGTTCCAACCATTGAACTATATACAAACTGGAACGCTAACTCAATATGGCAACCCTGATAATAGGATGAAGCCAAGCTAGTTTTTCTGAGTTTTGAGTTGAAATACTTAACGCCGAACATTGGGCTGTATATGAAATTGAAGCTAACGCCGAACATTGGCCTGTGTATGAAATTGAAGCTATTAAAAAGTTAAATTTGATATAAAAACTTCAAGACTTTAGGTAAAAGGGAAATACTTAAAACTTTGAGGGAAAATTTGCTGTATTTTACAAAATTGCGGTTGTTTTTGTATTTTTTAAGTATTTCCATTTTGCCTAAAGTCTTGAAGTTTTTATATCAAATAGAACTTTTTAATAAGTATTTCAACTCAAAACTCAGAAAAACTGAATTAAGCTGGCTTCAATTCCGCCCCCGCGCGTTAGCGTTCCAGTATATTATAGTTCAATGGTTCCAACTCTCGCTTGGTTTTTCCTGCCAACTCTCACCGACTTTGGCCGCTTTCCATTTAATGACCAGACCGGTCAAACCTTCCACGTTATTTCGAGTTCTCCCAAACTCCCACGCGTGTTTCTATAAGTGTATAGAAACACAGGAAAACATGTTTTCTATTTCTTTTATAATATAACTCAAAAGACATTTTTAAACTCGATTAATTTACATATTCTCATTACGTACGCATGCTGACCTTTGCTCGTCAATTTCGCTGCAAGAAAACAACTCTGTTTGAAAATTAACAGTAAAAAATGTGTAAAAGCATTAAAATTGTTTTTAAATAGTATTCAAAGGTTTATAATTCGCATTAAATTGTTTTTTTTTATGATTTTAAATTTTGGCGGGAAAATTTCCGTGTTTCTATACAGTTTTAGTAGAAATTTCCAGGTGACTATCGATTTTCCTGCATGCTGATTGGTCCAAAGTGATAGTCACTGGTCAGTTTTGAGCCTGATTCAAAGTTTTAAATGAAAAAAACTGCAGCTAAATTAAAGGAGGATATATTTTTGACATTTTTAAAGGTAAGCGATAACAAATACACTATTTTTCTTCCATGAAAGGCAGCGTTTTCTCGCTGTTGAAATGAACATGTATAAAACGCTCAACCACAAGTGTTTATTTTGAAAATTATTCGTTTTATCCTCATTTATATCGTTATATTCAGCTTTGAAAATTATTCGTTTTATCCTCATTTATATCGTTATATTCAGCTTTAATAACCGGCCGCTGATAGAAACACGCTTCTCGACCAATCAGCACGCGCGTACTATAAATGTTATATTATAATTAACAATTTGATCGATCTGACTGGTCTGACCGTGTTAATGGAAAGCGCCCTTTCATTCACTCTCGTAAACCCTCATCAATCTTGATTGAGGAAATTTCTATTGGCAAACACACCGGGCAAAAGCATGCATGTCGGAAAATTTCCAGTAATTTTGAGGAAGGTTGGGAAATAACAAAATCCTCCCCGGGGGAAGACTGACAACGTTTTGCAACTAATCTGAAATCAATCAATAAATAAATAGATATCTATAAATAAACGTAACAACATGGTTAACTTACTTTCATACTGTCCGTAAAATTCAACTCTTAATGTACAATTACCAACACAGCTTTTCGGCTTGACACGAACGAAACGAGCTGCAGTTATATGCGGGACTATGTCATTCTTTCTTGTGGAATCATTGTACTTGTTTCCTGAGAACACCTGGAATTACGAGAAAATATTAACTTTTGTACAGGTCCTAAAAAGACTTGAAAATACATTAACGCACGATCCCTTGTCAAATAACGGTTACAAATAGGCTCTTTGCATAACACTAGAGAATAATAATAGTGCCATACAGTCACGCTCCAGTGATCGGAATATTCCATTGCCTTTTCATTGTTTTAAAAATCCCACAGTTCTCCATGCCATCCAATCAGGTTCAAAAAAGTTATTTAGTGAAAAATATTAAACAAAATTCACACCTTAGTCGAGCCATCATATTTATAATCTTTAAAGTTCACACCATCATAACCAAAATCAAGCGTATAATTGGCCACAAAAGACGAATCAGTACCGGCCAAGCCTTGTGTAGCTATTGCAGTAACTGTAACGTTTGAAATAAAGTCAATCTGGAGCCAAGGATTATGGTCATCCTGTGCGGCTATCCAACCTCCAGATCCAGGTGTCTCCAAATTTAATCTGGCGAACCAAGCCTGAGAGTCGGTGTCTTTTGAAGAGGAAGCGGTCATTTGTGAGCCAAGCATCGAGTTCTGTACTCCAAACGGGAGCGAATCAATCCAATCTGAGTCTATAACATAAGATTAGGATACAGTGATGTTTAGAAGTCGGCATACCACAACACCACTAATAAAATGAGAGAGTTTTCATATCATATAGCCGGCCCATTAAGTGTCTTCTATATTATTCGTCTAATGTAAAGACGTGTGTCACAAGAATAAGCTATCTTTGTTGTGCGTCCAGGGTTTGTACAGGTCAAGAAGAATGGAATTCAAGGACTTTTTAAGGACTTTGGAGGCCATGTATCAGGAAATTCAAGGACTATTTAGGGCGGAAAAGAAGGAGTTAGAAGTCGGTAAAAAGTGCTGTTAACTGTACAATCGAGCCACAAACCGACAAATGTCAGAAAATACAGTATCCAAAAATCTAAAGCAAGAAGAATTCAAGAACTTTCAAGCACCTCTGTTTAAATTCAAGGACTTTCAAGGCCTTGAATTTTTGTTTTCAAATTCAAGGACTTTCAAGGACTTTCAAGTTTTGTACGAACCCTGTGCGTCTTCAGTGTAAAGACGGGTCCAAGACGTACTATCTAGACGAACTATTGTCGATTGTGCTTCGCTCAAGATGAACTACCGAACATAGTCCGTCTACACGCATAATACGTCTTGCCCCCGTCTTTACACTGAAGACGCGCAACCTAGACGTGTAATTGCAAATACTTGCACAAAAAGGAATGAACTAAGATAAAGGTTAGATAAGGGTTAACATTAGGAGTAGGGTTAGGATTAAGTTTAGGTTCAAGGTTAGGATGATCGTAGGGATCAGGGTTAGAATTAAGGGTTAGGATTAAGGTTAGGATTAGGGTTAAGGTTATGATTAGTGTTAGGATTAGGATTGGGGGGGTGGAGAAGGGGAGCGGTGCCCCCCCCCCAATAATTTCTCAAAGCCTTTGAATGATAGCTGATTAACTGTGTAACAAAGCTGTATCAATTATTTTACGACCACGAAAGCCGTGATACGCTATAATTTAAGTAAATTTGCATGAAATATAAACCAAAAAGCTTTTAAGAATTGCGATTTTCAGCAACAAAAGGGTGATTATATGTTGGCAACCTAAGTTCGCACCCCCAATATTTCGCGAAGTGTCCGCCACTGGTTAGGACTAGACTTAGGATTACGACAAGGGTTAGGATTACGGTTAAAATAATAGAATTTTCGCAGCTGGCGCCAGAAACATACTTACCAACATAACAGCCCCAAAATTCCAGTCTCATGCCTTTCAAATACCTATGCGTCAATGGATGAACTCTGATGAAGCGAGAAAAAATGGTTCGTGCCAAAAGCTGTTTACTCAATATGTTATGTTGATAGTTAGCATTGAAAACCTGAGGGGAAAGAAAATGACAATAAGCAAGTGTTTGGTTAGCTTTATACACCGTAAATCATCTATTAACGCTCCCCCTTTCAAATAAGCCCCCTTTTCAAAGGAATACATTTATCAAGCTCCCTCTCTATGAGCCCCCCCTATTTTTGGTCCCCCTCATTTTTCTAATAGTCCGTTAGTTTGTAATGGACTGCGTTTTCTACGTCCTCCATTAAGTCCTCCCTCTCCAAACGTGGTTGAAATAAATAAGCTCCAGTGTCTTTATTTATGGTAACAAATTATTTACCATTGAATTTGATATTACCGAGACCTGGCGCAATTCAAATATAGTCCCCGAAAATGAAGGTTAAGGCAATTATGAGCTCATTTTAAGATAAAACATACGAAAATTTTCAAATCAGCAAAGGACAGTGCGTTAACCATATCTGCCACCCATGGTCCCAACATTACCTTGCGACGTCCATCTTCCTCATAAAACTGATAATTTACACCATCATTACTAAATGACAAAGTGAAAGTTTTCACGAAGGCATTCATATCACCACGGCCTAAACTGTCTATGCCACAGACTTTTGTTGGTGCAAGAAAATCAACTTGGATCCAAGGGTCGGTGTCAGCATTTGGCGCTGCGGTCCAACCTGTAGGACTATACAACCTCACTAAATTATCATAATATTGATGGAAATGCGACGAAGAAGATATTTGACTGCCCAAAATTTTGTCAGTAGTCAAACTCAAGCCAAGTGCCTCTGGGTTTGCACAGCCTAAATTGATAAATATAACGTTAGTTTATTCACTGTTGATTTGTGTAATGTAAAGCATGTCGCACACGAGGGCTCTTTGCTGAGGCAACGACATCGCGAGACTGTTAAATCGGCCACACTCTCTCGATCGCGACGACACGACAGGGCCGGATTAACGTTTCGCGGGGCCCGTGGCATATTATCAGCGTGGGGCCCCTTGACCCCCCCTCGCTGAAATTAGAAAGACTCAAAAATATCAATCGTTTTGTATTCCATGATTTGAAAAGTTGCCTGTGTATTTACAAAAAAGAAATATACATCAATAATTTGAACTGAAATCCAACCCAGTTTATAGCATTAACATTAACATTAACAATTATGTATTATTTAAAGAAGTGAAGGTTAAAAGTCAAACTGGCTAAACAACATGAACAACATTCATAATGGGGCCTAGCTTTTGGAATTTTGGAGCATCGTTTTTTTAATTTTTGTGGCCTTGCGGTTTTTGGGCCCCGCGCCAAAAAAATCGAAACTGAGTAAAGCGCGGGGTCCCTAAAAGCGCGGGGCCCCTGGCATATGCCGCTTCTGCCATATGGTTAATCCGGCACTGCGACGCGAGACGAAATCTATCATGTTTGATATCTGAGAAACTTGCTAAGCTACGACCTCTCGTGGCGGTGAGCTCAGCCAAGAACTCTAGTGAGTGGCAGGCTTAAAAGCTCACAACCTCAAATTGCATTACAGTAGCCACTTCCCGAATTTGCTAATAATGATAATGAGTTATCTAATGTCATGTACACAGGGTGAGGTTGCCCAATTCACCCGAGCGAGAAGCTCATGATACACGTGTTCGACAACTAAGATCTAAGGGTTAGGTTTTGATGAAGGAGAAAAACCGGTGGAGCCAGAGAAAAACCCTCGAATGCACAAGAGAGGATTCACATGGGATGGGACCATTGAACTATATACAAACTGGAACGCTAACTCAATACGCCAAAACCGATAATAGGATGAAGCCAAGCTAGTTTTTCTGAGTTTTGAGTTGAAATACTTAACGCCGAACATTGGGCTGTATATGAAATTGAAGCTATTAAAAAGTTCTATTTGATATAAAAACTTCAAGACTTTAGGCAAAATGGAAATACTTAAAAAATACAAAAACAACCGCAATCTTGTAAAATACGGCAAATTTTCCCTCAAAGTTTTAAGTATTACCTTTTTATATCAAATATAACTTTTTAATAGCTTCAATTTCATATACAACCCAATGTTCGGCGTTAAGTATTTCAACTCAAAACTCAGAAAAACTGAATTAAGCTGGCTTCAATTTCCCCTCTGCGTTAGCGCTCCAGTCTATTATAGTTCAATGGATGGGACGAGTTCGGAAACCGTACTCAAATTCGTTCGGTTCCATTTGTTTGCACGGCAATTCGTACGGTAAAGGTACGTTCACACGTTGCGATTTGTCGGGCCGATTTCAGATGCACGTTAATGATATTTGAAAAATACGTGGCAAACGTCATCGGGTGACATCATCAACTGAAAATATTCGTCATTAACATTCAGCAAAACCTAAAATCGGCCCGACAAATCGCTGTGTGTGAACATACCTTAAGCTGTGCTCGAATTCGTCCAATTTCATGCGTCCCGCGTGTGAACTCGAAAGGTGAAATTGCGCAAATGAGCACGGTTTCGAATTCAACCGGTCCCGTTGCGAGCGGAGCCTAAAGTCAACTGCAATTGGTGAATAGTTTAGATCTAAACGACGATAGTGATATTTGAGTTCACTATTCCCTCCAATGAATAGCTGTTTGTTTCAAATTATCATCCCAATGTCATGCATGAGCTCATTTTAAGGTCAACTACAATTGGTCTATTCGGCTCGTGGAAGTGACATCACAACTCGTACATGTTTAGCTTTCGTCACTTTGGGTGGCAAATTCCTCCACTCCCATTGGATAAATTCAAGCTAATTGAAATGAAATTTAGATGACGTCAATGATACCTGGATAGTGCCCGTAAAATTCAACTTTCATAGCACAGGATACATAGCAATGAATTGGATGTATTCTAAGGAGACGAGCAGTTATTGCTTGTTGTAAATAGGTCTTCACGTCCTTGTTCGCCTTATGGACTCCATGAATGCTCTGTGATTGGGAAAAGAGAACGAATCGCGTCATTAAAAACGAATACATTGATATGGTCCAGTGTCACCAAGCCAGTCACACAATAGAGCTATCTCGGCTATCTGCAGTTAGCAAAACGCCATCTGTGCCCGATTCTGTGAGCAGATACAGTTGGTATCAAACCACAGTCACAAAAGTGAGTAATGTGCATGGCAGTATCAGTTGGGCCATGATTTTGAGGTAAACCGTAATTGATCTCCAATGGAAAATCGATGTCCAATATGGGTTTGAGATTTTCTATTGGAGATCAATTGCGGTTTACCGAAAAAATCATGGCATAACGGTTTTGTCCCATAAATCAAATAGACTGATATTTGTTAGTCTTGTTACTTACCGAACTAAGAATAATCATGTGTTTGTGCTTCGTAAACTGCTTTCAACTTCGGCATTGTTTATAAATTTCGACGCCATTTTGAAAATAGTGAATTTTGCCAAATATTTTGAGAGAAAATTAATAAAAAAGCCAATAGTAATGTAATTAGCCAATGAAATTGCTTATCGCAGGTGAACATCAAAAGTAAACATCAAATCTAGCAGGTAAGCATCAATTCATTCCAGCAGTCCGTCGACAAATCAAAACAGTTCTTATATCTCATTTATGGGACAATCTTGTATGTGACATATAAATAGTATGAATACGTCTGAAGTTGACCACCATCAGCAGCCTGGTAGCGGCTACGGGAATCCACCCACAAGTGTTAACTAGCACTTACTTTTGCAAACCCATTTTCTTTACATTCCTTTAAGCTACTCTCGTTGTCGCCATAAGAAACATTGAACAAATCTACTCCATGAGAAGATAAGTCTATCATTTGGACTCGTATCGCCTTGATGCTTGCTTCCACAATGAAGTCGACTTGAAGCCACGGATCGGGGTCATCATCTGCCGCAATCCAACCGCCAAATGCATGCTCGGTTGTGTTCGTGTTCAGTCGTGCATTTTCAGCCCCAGAAATAAAATACTTTGAGGACGATGCACTCAACTGTGCGTCCAAGATCAAGCGATTTTCCATACCCATAGGAAAGGAATTTTCCCAGTCTGAATCTAAATCGAAAGAAATTTCATAATAAGCTCTTTGCATGTTTGCATGGAGTTTGTCAGGACTTTGTTGAAGCCAGTAAACGACCACAAAAACGCAATCTTAAAATGAGTTTAAAAGTGGAGTTTTGAAACGGGTGGCCGGTGCGGTTAGCGCTCTGCCCACAAACGCCAATTTGAGCCTGCTACTGAAGGTTAAGGGTAGGGTATTTACTTAGGTTGGTTGATTGCCTTCTGTTTGATAATTCAGGCCTAGGTAAGTAGAGTTGGGTTGGTTCTCTTCTGTGCTTTGAGGGTTTTTCCGAGTCCTCGGGTTTTTCTCCCTTAACAAAAACCCTTAGTCCTTAGGCCTAAGTTGTCGAGTAGGTGTAAATTGGGCTTGGATGAATTGGGCAATTACACAATCAAATAGGACTTGTCAAGAAATACTTATCGAGAAATAGGATTGCTCGTCAACACGGGGCTTTAAATTAGCATCAAGTAATAGATCTTTCGCCTACCAATATAGCAGCCTTCAAACTCCAATCTTGCTGCTACAGTATTGCCCCATGTGATTGCCTTGAGTCGCACAAAACGAGCAAAAATTGCTGGTTTCATCGTGTTCTTGACAACTGTGCTTCTGGTAACGCTTCCTGGGAAAACCTAAATGGGTAGGTAGGTAGACAAGTAGGTAGGTAGGTACGTAATTGATTGGTAGGTAGGCAGGTAGGCAGGTAGGTAGGTAGGTAGGTAGGTAGGTAGGTAGGTAGGTAGGTAGGTAGGTAGGTAGGTAGGTAGGTAGGTAGGGAGGTAGGGAGGTAGGGAGGTAGGTAGGTAGGTAGGTAGGTAGGTAGGTAGGTAGGTAGGTAGGTAGGTAGGTAGGTAGGTAGGTAGGTAGGTAAGGTGTCTAGTGTAAACGCACCGTGTCAGGAACATGTCAGTCCTTACTGTAAACATAGTTTTCTGTGTACAAATGCTGCAAACAGACGGATTATCAGTCAAGATGAACTATCTATCTACTTCTTCGTAGATCTAGTTGCTACACGGTTGCTAAGGAAAATCAGCAATGATTTAAGTTGAATACCGTACTGTTACAAGGGTATTAATATAAATATTTATATTTACCTTGGGTATTCCGTTACTTGCCAGAACTTTCAGAAAATTTACTCCATTGTTACTGTACATTACAACATACTGGCTTATCCATTCATTCGCGCTGACTCGACCTTGAGGGAAAACATACCCAGATTTATCTGACTGCCTGTACAACCATATTATTGCTTGCTATGCTTAATATGTTAAAATAATAAAGTTTTCAGGTATTTTTAAAGTTTGTTAGTTCACGGCGACCTGGTATAATATCAGAAATGTTTTCGCTCGCTACACTGGTTTAAGTAAATGAATGTAATCCTCGAACAAATAACATTCACGACCCAACGTTTCGACACTCCAGTCTAGTGTTTTCATCAGGACTGCCTGGTCGCAACATGGCGAGCACTTATATACACGAGCAATGACGTCATTGACCAACAAGGCGGAGACACTCTTGTGGGGAATAACAAATGACAATCGTTGCAGTCAGAGACGTTGCCTAACAATACATATTTCGAATAGGGATGTCGTAAGTTCCAAAATATTATGTTCACATTGTTGGCCGAATGGCCGATGACGTCATCCCTTGAACATACAAGGAATGTGAGAGTTTGAGGTGAACAAAAATTGATTAGTGTTAATCAACGTCATTAATGCATAGTGAGCTGGGTCAATTTCCATATTTGAATTCTCATTTTATATTCAGCGATTTCTACGAACTTTATCCTAGTAGTCCTAATCCCTAATCCCTAACCCTATTCCTATCATTAATCTATGAACAATGCTGGCACTATCCAGTCTATTATTTGAGGTGTGACTGTAACTCAGACGACATACCTTGGGTCAATACAGCAGTAACTTTTGTGCTTCTAAGGAAATCGACCTGAATCCAACGCTTATTATCACCGGATGCGATTCTCCAACCTTCGCAATTTGCAGGAGGAGTCAGCCTGGCATTTCGCGGTGATAATTTAGCATCATTATAACTCGATGCGTGAAACTGACTGTCCAGGAACTTCGTACGATTTGTAACGTGAAGCCGTTGAGCGTTTGAACAAGCTAAAAATAGAAAACACTTCGATCAAAAAATATATTTGGTATTAGAGGGTTTCAGTAAGCGTTACAGAACAGCTTTCTTCAAAATCCTTTTCATTTTTTCCTCATAATACTTGTTCGCCATTGGTCTCGTGCCTGTATTTAGCTTTAGATGGAGTTTACTTTTACGTTTTGCACTGAAATTCCACATGTATTTTACTGAAAATCTGTTATTTCAACATGTTTCAAGTATTATCAACAAAACTGGAACAAAAAATTCGAAGACTTTCAAGGACCTCCAGCATTTTCATGCCCGGATCTCTATTTTTCAAATTGAGGGATTCTCTAGGATTTGCAAGGAACTTGGCCGTGTAATATATTTAAATCAGGTCAGACAATTAGCATAATTGCTTGTATTTATTCACTCAACATATACTAAAGTTTAGTCGTTGTCTGGATGTCTAGGCGGACACATTACAATATTACATGGTGTCAGGTGTGGAGTTTCAACACCCAGCTTAGTTTCTCGGAAAGAGGTCTCCGAGAAATGAATTTCGCCCCAACAAACGTTACTGGGACGGACAGGGACGAAGCGAAAGTGGAGAGAAAATATGCAGAAAAAACGCAACGATAGCAAAGAAAACCGAGAAGGTAACGTATTCATTTTTCTCGTTCTAGATCTGCAAGGCAGGACGAGATATATTTAACACTTGGGTCTGGCCGAAGATGATAGATAGCAAGGGTAAACACAGCAACATTACAGTGGGTACCCTGTTGTTACTATCATGACGTAAACACTATATATAGCAACCACTGATCTAAAAAGTAGACTGGATAGCTGGTGCAGAAAATGAAGCCGGCTAAACATTATTAGACAATAGAATCCGTCATTACTAAGG
Organism: Trachythela sp. YZ-2020; assembly: GCA_016169945.1. Taxonomy (NCBI): domain Eukaryota; kingdom Metazoa; phylum Cnidaria; class Anthozoa; order Malacalcyonacea; family Clavulariidae; genus Trachythela; species Trachythela sp. YZ-2020. The sequence goes on from JADLSH010000389.1 coordinate 8,050,347, forward strand.
AACCAAATAAGGCCTGCTCTGGGACCTCAACTCGCCTTAAATCGCATCGGTTAAAAGTCCCAATTTTCCTTAAATCGCCTTAAATCGCCTTAACTCGCAATATCGCCTTAAATCGCCTTAAATCGCCTTAAATCGCCTTAACTCGCATTGCTTAAAGTCGCAATTTTTCCTTAAATCGCCTTAAATCGCCTTAACTCGCCTTAACTCGCATTATCTCGCGGCGAGTTACCGTCCCAGAGCAGGCCTCAAATATACAGGGAAACTGTGTGTATTTCTTTTTAAGACGTTTTCCAACCCTAAAAATACCAGATATTACCACATCATTTTAACATATGAAGCATCAAATAGATTTCAAGCAATTATTAATTTCTACCATTACACGCTAAAAATGTTGTCAATTGGACCATTAGTAATTGACTTCCAGCTTCATTTTTAACACAATAGATACTAAATCCAGTATTATTTTCAGATCAGTGATAGCAACGTATTAAACTCACTTTCATAACAACCGTACAACTCCATTCTTAAAGCCGCACGTCCGAACACGTCATATTTTATTGGACAAAGACGGAAAAAACGCGCAACTATTGGCGGATCAAAAATATTCGTTGCAGGAACATCAGCGTTCCATAACATGTTTCCAGAAAATATCTGCAATTAAAAAAAGGAAAGAATTAATTAAAAAAGACGTTAATATCAAAAAGTGCCTGTGAAAAATTCGTGCTCATTTAGTGAGGGGAAAACTTACGTCTACTTAAGGATCAGTAAAAGTTAGGACCGGCAGAAAAATCTTGAAGCACATGCAGGGGAGAACCAACCAAACTCTACATTGTTTTTTCAAGCACAGGGAAGTTACCCAACATTAGAATACCCTCAACCTACAGTAGCAAGATTAACTCAGCAGGGGTCGGTTGTACGAAGCCCGTTTAGCCTATCCGGTGGATAAACCGAAAATATCGATCAAGTCTATGCATTCATCGAAAAACAAAGCTTACATTTTTTAACTTGAATAGAACAATTATGTTTGCAACTACATATTAAGTGCATAAGATATAAGTTCAGTCATTCACAAAATGTGTGAGAGTGTTATTTAATTTTGGCTTATCCACCGTTTAAGCTAAACGGCCTTCGTACAACCGGCCCCAAGTAAGGGGCTAACCGCTGACCGCATCTGATACCCGTGTTCCTCAGTTCATTTTCTAGGTTTACCAACAGTACGTTTTGAGGTCCGCAACCTCCGTTGTTATTCAAACTATAGACGGAGTCGAAGGCAACAACGACCTGTTGAGATTCTTAATCGAAATAATTTTTTTGGATATCCAATGAGTTTATTTACCTTTTTAGTTCCATTTTCAAGATAATCGTGAAATTGCGTTTCGTCATAGCTGTATGTGACGATGAAATTCGTTACCCTTTGAGATCCCATTGGATATGCTTGTGTTGCAATTACCTTGAAATGTTAAAACAGGCCAAGATAAGTAATATACACAGCATGCGCAGAAGTGTTGTATGAAATATAGAGACAAACAAACAAACAAACAAACAAACAAACAAACAAACAAACAAACAAACAAACAAACAAACAAACATACAAACATACAAACAAACAAACAAACAAACAATAGAAATATTGAAGAAACAACGGTCTATAAGACAGTATATTTAGCACCATGCTCTAGTTGGTAAGTTACTAAGCGCGCAAGATGACGTGTAACATTTCACACAGACTTAGAAATTTTTGGATCTTTGGTCTGATTAGAGTTCAGTTGAATGTAATCACAGCTTAATGGTATCTCTAATGAAGTAAGGAAGTGTATTTCATACAGTAGCAGCTCTGATGTAAAGACATTTTCGAAAAGAAACAGTAAATACAAATGTAAATACCTTCAACGTTGCATTCGTTTTGAAATCAATTTGATACCACGGATTTTTCTTGTCTCTCTTTGCTGGCCTCCATACCCCATTTTCCACATGTCTCAATCTCGCGTTGCCAACTTCGTACATTAATTCCTCGCTGGACGCTGACAACTGCGAATCCTGAATTGCGCGATTTTCCATACCTAATGGCTGCGAGCAAACTAAATAATGAATGAAAAATATAACAAATCAGAAATAACAGGCACACTGAATGCATATGCTTTTTCCCTCTCAAACTTACAGTTCCTATACTATACCTCTATATACCGGGTGTCCCCCAAAAAAGTATCGCTGTTTGCCTGTTTGATTTAATGCAGCGCAAAAAAATACAACAGGTATTTCACTCAAATAAGTTTTATTGTATTCAAAAAGGGCTAACTTAATTTTAGTATACGACACTTGAATTTTGATGCAATAGCCAATATTGACCGAGATATAGATGTTTGAAGTTGCGGTACGTTCTGCGGTTCGAGTGAAAAAACTAGAAAAAACGGCTTATTAAATTGATTTGAAAATAGTTGTCATTTTATCACGAGTATTGTCAATTTCAATAAAGTTAACTTTAACATCAGATTATTTCCTAGTAGATTTATTATTTTGGAACAATAACATTGTACATGCGTTCTTTTAATTTGAAGAAAATAGAAATATTTATCAATTAGTTTAACCAAATAGATATTTGATCGGGCCGGGCCGTTTTATGCTAATTTTTGGCAATTTATTAAACTTCAATCTGTAGCTCGGTCAATATTGCATCAAAATTCAAATGTTATATACTAAAATTTAAATTAGCCCTTTTTAAATATAATGAAATCTATTTGAGTAAAATACCTGTTGTAGTTTCTACGAAATATTAAATCAAACAGCGATACTTTTTGGGGGGACACCGGTAGAGCAGTTCAGACAGAACTGAGAAAGCTATCAAGTATAAATAAAGTCAGCTTAGTTTTAGGTTTCCTCCCAGTGATGGCCCTAAACTGGACCTCAACAGGCAAAATGCGAAGAATTGATAGAATTATCCTGTATAAATAAATTGATTTAGGTTTCCTCGTGTAGTAACATTAGAACAGTATGGGATTGTTCTTAGTGGGGCTCTATGGAGTTATTCAGTATATCAATAAATTTCAGTTTAATTTAGTTAAGGTTTCTGCTGCAGACACCAGACTGCCAAGAGAAGTATAGAAAAATAAGTTTAGTTATGCGTTTCCTCATATACTAAGACCAGACCGACCAATTAACAATTCGAAGACGAGGTGATTACAAGCTTATATATGTGTTTGGGAGACGGAATTGTTTGTAATATTGGCAAAGATAAGTACATAAATACATATATAAATAGGCAATAAATAAAAAAAGCAGACGTACAGTGATAGCAGCCAAGATATTCAACTCGCAACTTTGTGGCTAGTTTCCAACTCTTTGGGTGTATGCGAATCCTCCTGGCAACCATAGGCGGGTAGAAATAATTCGTAACAACAGAGGAGATATCCTTGTTTCCAGTAAACATCTATAAAATATTGTAAACCATCAATAGTGAATTATCAAAATACAAGTATAGACATTTAAAATAGTAAAAATGATATTCTCAAGAGGTCGTCCATTTAGTATGTACGCAACCAAATGGGCGGGGGGGGGAGGTGAGTCAAATATTTCGCAATTTTTGCGTATTGTTCTTTGACCTTTGTTTACGAACGGGAAGGAGGCCGGTAGGGGGTATATTTTTCAAAATATTTGGGTACGTACTAAATGGATGCCCGACAATATTTTTTGAAGCCATGGAATCTCTTAAGTATTTAGAAAGCCACGTTGTGACTTTAGATCAATCCTGTTGAAGATACTAGACACTGGAGTGTTGAAACATTGAATCCAGAATGCAAGTCGACCAAGGAATTCCATTCGAGTAGCGAGTAAGAATATATGTCTGATATTAAACCAGGTTGCCAAGAACGAGATAACTTATCGTAGTAGAGTAGTTATAATTTTCAGCCTCGAACCACTGACATGATTTTTTACCTTAATGATTCCATCTTCTTCGTAATATTGAAACTCCTTTGTATTATACAAGTACGATATTTGATACCTTTTTACCCAATTGTGAGTGACGCCACCTTGGGAAATAGAATGAAGATTCATAAGAATAGGAAACGTTAGATACATACGGCACTGTCGCCATCACCATCATGATATCATCATCACTAACACCACTACCACCATCATCGCCATCATTACTTCGCCAATAATCACAATCATCGCAATCATCGCCAATACCACCATAACATCACCACTTTAATCATCACCATCATTGCCACCATCATCACTATTACTACCACAATCATGATCATCATTATAACCATCATCACCATAACCACCACCATCATCGCCATAATCATGACCTCACCACCATCATCATCATCATTACCTTGTGTACTGACGCCCAACACAATGGTTATCATGATAAAATCGACTTGCAACCAAATACTTGAACGTTGTGAACCCCAATCTAATTCACCATTTAACCTCCCATGTCTAGCCTGCTGTACATTATGTGAACTCGTGACCATTTCGTCGGTAATGAACATGCTTTCCATTCCGAGTGCCAAAGGAGAAGGACATTCTATAAAATTCAAGACAACATTCACACGAGACCAGACAAATTAGGAACCGCAAAAAAATTCGTCCGGTTCCACTTGTTCACACAGGAATTCATACTGTTAGCTGTGCTTAAATACGTCCGGTGTCGTGCGTCCCGCGTGTGAACGCGAAAGGCGAAACCGTGATAATTTGATCACGGTCCACATTTCCATCAAGTGGTCTGTTTAAGGCCATGTTACAGGAGGTAATTTTCGTGCAACTTGCCACGAAGTTTCGCTCTGAAACGTAATTTTGCAGGTTGCCGTAAAATGGCAGACGATTGCAACTTGTTTTGCGACCTGCAATGCGATTACATTTTTGTTTTGAATTACGAAAGAATTTTTCCTGATTACAGGCTAGCCTGTGTTCATCGTTCGTGATTGGTCGATTTTCCATAATATTGCGAGGCAATTTGCAGTTGGGGATGTTAGACGCTGCAACTTGTCGCGCATCATTGCGAAAAGTAGAAGCAGGTTCTACAGTCCTTGCAACTACAGTAGCAATGCGACGCCTCTCTCCTTCGCAGAGGCTTGGATAAAAATTTTTTATAAAAGGTACGCTAATATTGGATAATAAATAAAAGAATGCGCTAGATGGTAATAAACAAAACGCGCTATCGAGTATAACCGCGGGCGGCGAAGGGTCCCACTTTTCCCTCCCTCTTAATTTCCTTCCTCCGCCCGCGCTCCGATTTTCAGCGGTTTCCTCATTATATTACCATTTAGCGCGTTTTGTTTATTACCATCTAGCGCATTCTTTTATTTATTGTCCAATATTAGCGTATCCTTTTATAATTTTTTTGTATCCAAGCCTCTGCGAAGGAGAGAGATGCGACGCCGTTGTGTTGCAAGTTGCAGCAAAAAATACTTCCTATAACATATGGAAGTAATTACTTCCTATATTACTTCCGACTACAACATATAACTTCCCTACTCCCAGATAAAACCTCGTTTTCTCAAAATGTTTGAGAGGCGGAGTAGGAGCGAGTTTATGAACACTTTATTTAGCAGTCTTTACTGACCACAATTTCCCAGTTTCCTGGAAACTAAAACGGTTTACTATGCGTGTACTCTTTTAAATCTTCATGCTACATCAGCGTGTGGTGAGGTGCTTCAGATAAGAACTGAATGAAAGTTAATTGGCCTTTATACCCTGTATACTGGCATTGAGTCCTATAAAATATGGTGACATTGAAGGCCAAAGGACCCAATTTTGAGGCCTGGTTCATTGCTATTGCTCAGATCAGTTTACTATTTATAAATTTTACTGTGGGGTCCAAATCCGTAGTTTCATAGCTTTTCATGTACTTTTACTAATGTTTAACAAGTCGCTATGCGGTAGACGGCGCATAAACATCATAAATGACTCGGGATAAATGTCTCTGTCCTAAAAAAACACGTATGGCTGAAAACAAATGATTTAAATATGCGAAAAGTTGTTGAACGAACGAAGCAGTTTTATATGAGGGTTTTACTAGGTATCGTGCAGAGATAGTGGTCGACCGGCAGTTATCAGGGTGAGAAAATAATGTTTGTATCTTTGCATTTAATAATCTTTTATCTTGTGGCAAATAGATAGAGGGCAGGTGTAGTTTAATTTGTTTGCCCCTGCAAATGTCAACACTTCTGAAGTTGACCTTTCCATAAATGCTAATTTTAAAGTCAAGCCAGTGGGTGACTCAGGGGCGTAACTAGGGTTACAGCATTAGGGGGGTGGACAAATTTTGCCCGACGAAAAAAAAAATAAAACGGCTTCCCCCCCCCCCAGGCCCCCGCTCGTCCAAATTTTTCGGAAATATACTGTAAAAATTTCGCGACACTATTATGTTTCGAGACATCAGGAATCACAATTCGCTCAATTTTCCCCAAATTTTTCACGGTTTTTCGATTAAAAAGCCCCTGGGTGACTGGATGGTATTATGACAGTGGGATCTTCAAAACAATAAAAGACAATGGAACATTCCGATCACTGAATCGTGACCGTGGAAGGCACTATTGCATGTTATGTAAAGTGTTGTTCACAAGGCTCCTTCGCTCGTCCCTTTAAGTGTCAACACTTCTGAAGTTGACCACCATCTTCTGCCCTGTAACTCTTACTCAAACGCACCAATAAGCGACGGTCTCGGATATACACTTACCATGACGACAGCCCACAAACTCCATCCTCAAGAAGCAAACGTTTTCCCACGTTTTTGGATGTATGCGGATAAAACGTGTTTGAACAAAAAGTGTATTAGTCTTCGGGGTACTTTTATCAACATTGGCGAGGAATACCTTAACATAATCAAGGAAAAAGAACTATTAGGTGATGAAATGGAAAAGAGGCAACCCATAGCGGGGTCCTCCCCCAGATAGTTGCGGGAGCCTTTGAGGTTTCATTTCCAGCAGACGTATCTAGACAGACTGAACGTTCAGAAAAAAGCATTTGAGGTTTGGTTATATTTTAGGGAAAAGGGACCTTATACTGGCGGGCCAACACGGGGACTGGAGGTACGTGCTCCCCGACTTGTATGTTAAATATGTCCGGAGATAGATCATTGAAACTGAACATAGTTTGCGAGTTTTGACAAAAAAAATTTGATACAAAATCCAGCTGCTGAATTACATAAATTTAAGTTAATTTTCCTCATCAAATATCATTCATGTCTTTTAAGATTATTCAAGAATACGAATATTTTCATCAAGACGAATCACAAAACAGTATTCGCGTCCGTGTTGCATGCAACCACTTACATTCGCGATTACCATACCGGCCATATACCATCACCATAATATACATTTATGTATTTATGTACCTGCACAGTTGAATTCAATTTGTACTCTATCAAATTGTTTTCCATATAACCATGTGATACTTGGAATGTCTTGACGTAGCCCATATCCTCATCTATGAAGTTCCCTTGGGTAATTATTGCATTCACCGTTGTAATCACTTGAAAATCGACTTGAATCCATGGGGAGGTATCGCCTAATACTGGATTCCATACAGTACCCAAATTTAGGCGTGCTCCTCCTGCCGTTTGTTGGGGTCTGTAACTGGATGCTTTGATTTGATGCGTTTTAATTACTTTGCTTTCCATGCCAAGGGGTTGACCTGAGCTACACTCTGAAATAACAAACAATTACATAGTTACATCTTTGAATACATAGTGAAGAATGGCAAAGATGGTGATGGTAAAGATGGTGATGATGATTATGGTGTTGATGATAGTGATGATGGTGGTAGTGGTGATGTTAATGATGATGATGGTGATGTTGATGCTGGTGATGATGATGACGGTGGTGATAATGGTAGTAATGGTATGGTGATAATGATGACGACGATGATGAAAGTTATAGTGGTGATAATGTTGGTGGTGATGATGGTGATTATGGTGGTCGTGATGATGATGATGATGTGATGATGTTGGTGATGATGATGGTAATGATGATGATAATAGTGACGAAGATCATGGTGATGATGATGATGATGATGATGATGGTGGTGATGAAGATGGTGATGTGATGATGATGGTGATGATGATGATGGTGATGATAAAGATGGTGATGTGATGATGGTGATGATGATGATGATGATGATGATGATGATGGTAAAGATGTGATGATGATGATAATAGTGACGAAGATCATGGTGATGATGATGGTGATGATAAAGATGGTGATGTGATGACGGTGATGATGATGATGATGGTAAAGATGGTGATGATGATGATAATAGTGACGAAGATTATGGTGATGATGATGGTGATGATAAAGATGGTGGTGATGAAGATGGTGATGTGATGATGATGGTGATGATGATGATGGTGATGATAAAGATGGTGATGTGATGATGGTGATGATGATGATGATGATGATGATGATGATGATGGTAAAGATGTGATGATGATGATAATAGTGACGAAGATCATGGTGATGATGATGGTGATGATAAAGATGGTGATGTGATGACGGTGATGATGATGATGATGGTAAAGATGGTGATGATGATGATAATAGTGACGAAGATCATGGTGATGATGATAATGATAATAACAACAAGAGTGATGAAGATCATACTTATGATGGATGGTATATAATGATACTTAGCAGAAAAATGCAAACATCTCACCGAGAACTGCGCCAGCAGTTGTAGTAAAGAATAACTGAAATAAAAATAGAAAACCAAAGTTTCATACTCGGCTTCGCCTCGGACTGAACTAATTACGCGGACTAAATTTCCGGTAAAGCCATTACTGTCGGATTTGATATATTAGTTCAAACTAAAGCCTCGTAGAGACAAAAATCTTCTAATGTATGAAAGCTAGTCATGCATGAAGAGGGAAAACGTGCTCGCCAATATACTGGGCATTGAACAAAGAAACTTGTCAGACAAAACTTTTCAATTCTTGTCGTACACACGAGCAAAAGGAATGTAGACTATAAAATGTATTGGATATTTTTGTATATTTGCAGAATACTTGAAGATCCGGGCACGAGAGCGTAAAGGCGGATTTCCAGTCCTCGCACGAAGCTCCTCGCAGCTCGCTGCGAGTACTCGCAGACGTTCGCAATAATAAACCAATCATAAAACGGCGTGTGGTGGCAACGGAATGACATTCGTGCGAGTACTCGCAGCGAGCTGTGAGGAGCTTCGGGCGAGGACTGGAAATCCGCTTTAACACGGCAGCAGATGATGGTGAATGTCAGAACTGTTGACACTTTCAGAAGCAAGTAAGTTGAACTAAATGTTTCCCTTTTACCTATTTACTATAATGATACTAAATTTTCTTAACCTAATAACTGCCGAATGATCACCATCTGCAGAACCACTAATTAAAGCACACAAACTCACCAGGACGAGGGCGCAATACACCAAACGTTTGGAGTGGTCTATCGACATCATGATGCTGTAGGTAGTTTCGTTTCAAATTGAAACCAGAACAAAAGACTTGTGCCGGCTAGAAACCAGGCCACCTGCATGAGAAAACAAAACAAAAACTATACTTATATGACAATAATTTACTCATTTTAACCAGGGGTATAAATTGTATTTGCCTCAATTTATTCCATCACTTGGCAATGTCAAGTGTGCGTTTTCCATCTTATTAGTGTTGACGATCAGCAAAAATCAAACGAAAACGAATTAGTGCAATGGACGGGGCCTAAGGGTTTACACTGCTTAAGCATGTTTTGCACTTCAATCATATCAGACCAAAACGTAGCGTACGTATTACTTTGGTCCCCGAGGACTAGAGTGGAAATAACGACTTCGGTACAAAAGAAATTTTTACTGACGTTACAATACGCTTTGGAAAATAGGCTTTAGTCAACGAAAGAAAAATTTCATTAAAAAAACTTCGATAGACGATGATGTAAACCAACAATACAATCAGTCTTAAATTTAAACCACATATAGTCCTTTCAAATAACAGTGTATTGTAATATACAGTATAGTTGATAAACATTCCTTATACATACCTGGGCCAAAAAAAGCCTTTAAGATTTGTTTTGTTTCTGAACTCTAGCACAATATTCTTATATACGTGTTCAGAATTCACTTGAACTTCAAGACTAACATCGCAGCTACCTGTAAATCAGAACACCTGTTTAAAAAATTGGAGAGTTTTAATTCGTAATTGTAATGTTTGTTTGAAGCGCTACCGGCTGCGGTTGTTGGCTGGTTTCCAAGTTCAACGCAGATAATTGTAGAGAACCAATAGGCGATAATCAGAATTTAACAGCACTCACTTAACTAAGTATCTAAATAGACCAGTTCGTATAATGTCCAATGCGCATCCAAATGACGCGTTCTGCATCGGGATATAATAATGCAGTGGAATCATAACATGTTGCTGAGATTGAAGAATTAAAATATGCATCGAAAGTAAAGTTGCGGAATTCCTCAGGGATCAAATCTTGGTCCTTTATTGTTTATATTATACAGGGTGTCCCAAAAAAACACCGAAACTATTGAAATAACGTATTGTTAGAATTTGAATGCCCTAGCACTAAGCTGAACGCAAAGATGCGTAAAATATTGACAGGGTGCATATATTAAAAAAGGAGACCTGTAGAAATTAAAATATCCTTTTCTTGATGCACGTAATTTTCCTGGCTGAAACAGCACAAGCACATGTTGAATGAAACCAAATAGTCTAAAATAACTATGCATAAAATTTGATTCCATTGTGTTTACGCACCCATGGGTTTAGTTCGTTTTGTCTAACATAAAAATAATTAACGCTGCATAATTAACGTATTACATAAATTTTAAACAGCTTCTTTATGCATAAAATGTACAGGGTGTCCCAAAAAAAAGGCTACCTTTTCAAATTCAAATTAGCATGTTAATTCAAGCAACCTATTGTATTCAATATCCCATGTGTATAAAACTGTGTGTTTTTACGCATTCGTAGTTCAAAAGCGATAATGAATTTCAAAGAACTACAATAGGTTGGTTGAATTAACATGCTAATTTGAATTTGAAAAGGTAGCCTTTTTTTTGGGACACCCTGTAGTTATGTCAAGCTTTTATGCACTCGTGGGTTCAGCAGAGTGCTGAGGCATTCAAATTCTAACAATACGTTATTTCAATAGTTTTGAGGTTTTTTTGGGACACCCTGTATGTCAATGACCTGCCTAATTATTTGCATAATTCGTATGCGTCAGTGTACGCAGATGATACGAACTTAACGATGTGTTCGAATAACATGAAAACTTTGGAAGAGGCCTTGAATTGTGAATTTAATAACATACATCAATGGCTTCTTTCAAACAAGTTAACCATAAACATTGAAAAAACCCGAATACATGACCATGGGAACCCGCCAAAGGCTGTCGCAATTTGCGCAAGATATCGATGTCTCTATTGGTGGGAAAAAATTAAAACAGGTCTACACTAAGAAGACCTTAGGAATATTAGTTGACGATAATTTACGTTGGCATGATCAAATAGACAACATCAGGAAAAAGGTATCTAAAGGTATTGGCATGTCACGCCGTGCGAAATCGTTTGTTTCCACCGTTACTCTTAAATACCTTTATCAGGCGTTAGTGCAGCCTCATTTTGATTATTGATTAGATAGATAGATTAGATTAGATTAATTGTTGTGAAGGGTTGAAAGAAAAACTTCAGAAACTACAAAACCGTGCAGCAAGAGTGATTACTGGCGATACTTATGAAGTTCGTTCATTACATATTTTGAATAAATTAAAATGGAAAACTCTTAGCTTGAAGAGATAAGGAAAGAGCAAGCACTGGCGTATGTTTCCAAAGCTGTTGCTTGTCAGTGTCCTGAAAATATTTCAAACATGTTTAAAATGTCTAAATCGGATAGATATAATTTGAGAAGTAATAATAATATGCTGATGTTGTCTAAACATAGAACTAATTCAACGTCAATGATGAGATCTTTTGGATATTTTGCTGCTAAAATTTGGAATAATGAAAAAGGAACTTTAATATATATATTTTTAGTTTCATAGTTAATTCGTATATTTATTCATTTCATTATTATTATAATCTGTATATAGTTATGTAGTTAGTTATATATTTTTTAAGGTGCACACGGCCAAATGAAAAGCAAATTTTACTATAGTTGATTAGTTACCGTGTTAAAAGATGTTTTAATAATTATAATAAAATAATAAAAGTATTGAACTTGATTTAAATATGCAAAAAAAAGTTGCTCGAAGAACAATTAGTTTTCGCACGGTTGACTCACTTCAAATTATAAAAGAATTTCCATAAGTGCACCTTTCTTTATTTTGCTTTGCACAACGTAACTGACAAATAGAATGCACTCGGCAAAATACGCTTATGAAAACCGGTTTAGTGAAAACCGGAGTTTCTTGTTTAGACCTGTTTCGTGAAACGAACCGAGTATATCCTTTTTCAATACAATGAGTGAAATGAGTTAAAACAATGAATGACTGGATAGCGTAGAGAACAGTGCATGGGATGAACAAGACAAGACATGACAAGACAATGGAACATTGCGATCACTGGATCATGACTAGATGGCACTATTGTTGTGCTAAGTGTTGCATGCCTCATTTCCTTGCTGTGCCAAGAAGCGTTGCCTATAAAAGAGCCTGATCTGAAGAGAATTGCGACGGACCCTACCACACCCGCGAAGGAAGCACGAAGAAAGAACAACAAGAATGGCGAATTTAGCAGAAGGCAAACCTGTCCTTTTGCTTTGCTTGGTGTTTCTTGTAGCTCAAACCTCAAGTACTCAACCAGAGGGTAAATAAATTTGTTGTCTAATATCTTTCCAAGCTTTCTGAACAAAACCGAGGGTATAAGTATAACTATAAGAAGGACGATTTGCTGTTTTTGATCATAAATGTTGTATACTTTCTTTTAGTTATACGAAAGTACACTATATAATTTTGTTATTTATCAGGTGTGTGCATTTTCCCTTTTTTGAAGGTACAAATATTTAATCGAAGCCGAAGGAGATTTTAGGCCGATCTTAAAATGATGTATAATTTCTTGTGCTTACGACGGAACGTGTATCATAGACATAGCCTTGCCTTTTTATCAGGCTTTGCATTTGATTTGAGAAATAGAAGACAATTTATTAAAGCGAGCAAAAGTACATTAATATTGGGAGAGTCTAATTTGTAACTTATCGTTAACCGAATGCCATGTCTCAGACAATTATTTGTGCCACTATATGTCTATAATATCTCCTAAAATGTATTTGATTTCCGTTTCAAATTTGTTGTGGACTTGTGCTGACCAAACTAGACATTTTTATCAAGTCATTTTCACATGCATGGATTATCTATTTCACTTTAGAACGAGAGGACCTATTCGAAGGAGATCTGAACATCCCTGAACTGAAAGAAGCTTCGGGAAATGAGGAGGAATTCAGAATGGTCCTTGCAGCCAGTAGGTTCGGCAGATGGCCAAATGGTGTAATGCCTTACGTGATTTCATCCACGATAGGTTAGTATGAAAGAAAAAACATTTCGGCTGACCTGAACGGATGCGATAGTCCAGTGGGCGTAAGTGCTCCATTGTCTTTTCATTGTTTTGAAAATCCCACTGTTCTCCACGTGATCCAGTCACTCGTTGTTTCGATATATTTTTAGCACCCTGCAAAGGGCCTATTAACAAAACTGCAAGCTGTGCTTTCAACTTTCTATCAGTATCACTAATTTTCAAACGAATATCTCTAGATTCATATAGAAAGCAACTAATTTTGACTGCAATGGCCGAGTGGAGAGCGAAGACTTGCCTCAAATTTGTGCCACGAACATCCCAGAAAAACTACGTTGCATTTACCTACAAAAATACCGGGTAGGTTTAGCTGAGCACTCGGGTAGAACTAATGACTTTGACGCAAAAGAATATGATACTGTACGTTGCGTTTGAAGTGGAGAAAGACCTTTAAAGGCTGTTTTCCACGTAACTGCCTCTTTTGTGTTGCGAAGTCATTAGTTCTACCCGAGTGCTCAGGAAACAAAAACTCCGCTACGTTTCGGTGAGATACTCTTGAAATGGAAAGTAGGCTTCAAAACTGCAAGATAAATTACTGACGTTTTTTCGCTCGTTTGTTTCAGATGTTGGTCAAACGGTATTGGACGTAACGGCAATGGCATACAAACGATCAATTTGGCCAACGGTTGTTGGGGACATGGCACCATCCTACATGAAATTGGTTAGACATTTCTACACTCCCAAAACACTCTGGTTATTATTTTAACCAAAATGGGGTCAAACCAGGTTCATATTGTGGTATATCCACTTAGCATAGTGTGACAATTCAACTAGAACGTCCTGCGCTGCCCGTCATCAATGAGTTAAGCCTGCAGCTATTGTAAGTCGAGAGTAAGGTAGATTTGGTAAATTCTCTGTACTAGAAATCTCGCGTAAGTAGGGTTTGGTTGGTTCTCTCCTGTGCTTCGAGGGTTTTTCCTCCCTCGCCAAAAACTAACCCTAAGCCCTTAGTATCTCGCGTACTTGTACCACGAGTCTCTGGCGAGTTGGGCAAGCCTCCCCCCCCCCCCCGCGCAATCCATGTTCAATAACTCGTTACCATTTCATAGTTGTCATAAAATTACCTGCAAATTCTAATAATCTAATTTTATTGAATCTTAAAAGGTCATGCTCTAGGTTTTTGGCACGAACAGAGTCGACCGGATCGTGATAACTATGTTTTAATAATAAAGAAAAATATCAAACCAGGTTTGTATGACTATACAGGGTGTCTCAAAAAAAAAAAAAAGAAGGTAATCCAACTTTAGCATGCCATTGTGCGTTAATTACTCGGTGCATGGACGTAATTTCAAACATTACACTCGTTTACCAAGTCATTTACGCACAATAGCGTGCTGAAGTTGGATTACATTTTTTTTTTGAGACACGTACCTGTATAGTCTACGTACTGTCTTTCAAATGTCTATGCAGGAAACACTGGCAGATGTGCTTTGCGCGCTGTCCCTTTCCAAGTAGAGTTTCCACTCGCAACCATTCTGTTATCTATAATTTTATAAATTTTTACAGTTTATAAATGCGTTACCTTTGATTTTCAGGTCTGCAATCACAATTCAAGAAATACTCTCGGGGACAAATCGATTCCCTCGACGTCGTTTATGATTATGGCAGTGTGATGCATTACCCACGCCGTGCATTCTCCAAAAATGGTCGAGACACAATCGTACCCAGGCAGTCGGGAGTTGTACGTTTTCTTTCTAAAAAAATATATGAATCGTGTTTTGCATGTTCATGTCGTTCAATTCCAGGACCGAAGTTCATTCCTGCAGTCTTCTGATTATAATTGTCCAGTGGTGGCTTTTAGTTTCACTCTACCAAACACCGCAGGTTTTCTCCGGATATTTTACAGGTTTCCTCGTGTAGTAACGCTGGACGAACAAGCGATGACTTTAGAACTCTAGAGAGACACACCAGTTTATCTTTCTATCAGATGTAATTGCTTTTCGTTTATTTCTCGTTTATTTTGTAGCAAATTGGTCAACGTAGTCGACTAAGCGAAAAAGACGTATTACAAGCCAAGTTGATGTATCAATGCCCATCCACGACCACGCCCCCTCAAAAAACAACTATCCCTCCACAGGAAAAACCCACAACACCTGAAGGTAGATGAACATCACTTCTTCATTTAAGCCTGGGCAAACTAGACTGCAAAAGATTCTGATCGAAATCTCTGAAAATATTTTTGTTTCCCAAACATGAATGGGAGGCAATGTTTTGTAGTTCGCCTGGACCTTTTATACTATGTTATCATTGTTATGTTCTTTACCTATAGGCTACATTATGCATCTTCAATCACAAAAGTGTTTCTATCCGGCCGGCGGTAATGTCCCCGGAGAAACCCACCCAGTTGTGCTGTCCAAATGCCATAAGCAGACCGGCCGTTTTCGAATGTACGAGAATGGTACCATTCAACATGTATTGAGCGGAATGTGTGTACATCCTACCGGCGATTGTTCACCCCCGGAAGATAATACCGAGCTGGTTTTGTCCAAGTCGTGTGATGGCCCAAAAAGACAATTTGTAATCAACTTGGATGGCTTACTTATACACAGCAGTAAGACATGTGTACGACCGGCCGAAGGCAGTGTTAAAATACCGGAGAACACGAGAGTTGTGATTCATCGATCATGCAGTGCTTCCAAATTTGCGTTCGCGTTTGTTGGTGAGTAACTACCGCCGTAAAGGAGCCCAAAGATAACGAATACATAACGATACATTACTATTCTAAGGTTTACACTCCTCAAAGCTGCTGTGGTTATAATGCCATGAACAAACTTTCGGATGCAAAAACCTTTGAATTACAATTGGGCCTCTTTGAAAAATGTCGCGCGAAAGGACAATTCTATTATTGAAATGAAAACCATTGAAGGGGGGAGTCAGTGAAAGGGTTAATTAGAGCACCACGACATGACCCGAAGCTATTTCAAGCATTTCTCCCTAATGTAACTCGAACTTCTCAATCTACTTTACAGCTTTACCACGAACTAACGGAAACAATCTTGCCCTTGGAAAGCCTACCCAGCAAATTTCTACACACAAACCAGGAGTAGCGTCCAAAGCTGTGGACGGCGTGAGGAATGGGGACTATGATGATGGATTTTGTTCGCACACATTGCGTTCAAATAAGCCTTGGTGGAGATTGGATCTTCGTAAACAGGTCAGTTTGAACTATACGACTTTATGCGCGTTTGTTTCCATGGATTATAGAAGGACTGTTCTTTATTTATGCCTGGGATGGGTATAGAAGATAAACTGGAAGCATTGTGATGTATTTATTTACACCGAGAGGGAGGGTGCGAGAATCAACGAGTTCATACTGAAATTTTCATGATCTATGGCATTTTTGACATAACTTGCGCTGGTGGCGGAAGGGTGCACCCCCTGTTAGATCAGCCTGGCTCCGCCCCTGTGGCAAATTCATCCGACCAATTTCTCTTTCGGATATCAGCCCTAGGCAATAATAATCAGAACGGTCCTTTACTACAGTACGATTAAGCCTCACTGATCTGACAAGTAGCCTGGATAGTGCAACGTATTGTTCACTTGTGCAGAAAATGAAGCCAGTTAAACATTGCTAGACAATAGAAATCCGCTATTTAGTAAAGGAAAATTGTACGTTTTAACACACGAAGCTCTCGAACAATAAATTTCTATCATTACACGGTAAAAATGTTGTCAGTTGGTCCCTTAGTAATGGCTGACTTCCGGCTTCAGTTTTAGATACTAAATCCAGTATTATTTCCAGATCGGTGTTGAGCCTACGTTAGATAATAAAGCGCGAACCTTTCACACTATTTGTTCTCTTTAGGAAAGAGTTGGCGTCATCTACGTCTCGAACCGCGCAGACTGCTGCTGGTCACGACTGTCTGGTTTTGAAATTCGCGTTGGTAATAGCCCGACCATGGCGAAGAACCCACGGTGCGGCACAAAATATTCTCTAAAACGCGGAGAAACGAGAGAAATTATATGCAACCCTCCTCTAGATGGCCGATTTGTGAGCATTTCAATGAAGAAATCCGGTGGAGCCTTCTTGACATTGTGTGAAGTCGCTGTGTATGCACGTAAGTGTCAACGTAAAAACTTGGAATAAACGAACTACAGACGAAATAGCATTATTTCTATTACTTATAGCGCTCTATTAGTTCATAACTGCTCTCCCTAGAGTTGCAGTAAGGGACATCTCTTATTGGTGAAGAGTTTTTCAGGAGGAAACGAGTGTTTGGTAGAGTTAAACTGACAGAACTCTTCTTGGACAACCGCATCTTGCAGGAATTTAACTTCTGTAAAGCCTGGTTTCCATATGGTCGTAACTGTCACGAACCTGTCGTAACTGTCGTGGAGATAGACCCAAAGCCTATCTCTACGACCCTGTCGTAACTGTCGTGAAGATAGACCCAAAGCCTATCTCTACGAACCTGTCGTAACTGTCGTGGAGATAGACCCAAAGCCTATCTCTACGACCCTGTCGTAACTGTCGTAAACGGAATTTTACGACAATATGGAAACCAGGCATTACAGAGGTGAAAGACAAATTCACCTACCCGTCTGCCACCCATTTGCTTTATGGAATATGCAATTTTGATTTTCTCAATTTTCTTTTCAGCTGCAATAAGTCCAACTCAAATTCCGCTAAAACCAGGTACGAGGGGAAACATCGTTGATATGACTGCAATACAAAATGTATTTTAGTTTTAGATATATCAACACAATATTATACATGAGCCATCGTAACATGACAAACTGGAGAAAATACAGCTAGTTAGTTTAACGATTTTTCGTTTTTGACAGAAATCCAAGGAGTCCTGCAACATTCCAAGTCTAAGCTATGCATACTACCAAAATACGAAAAGGTCGCGAATAACTCGGCAGTAGTACTAACGGCAAAATGTTCGAAAAATTTCGCTCGTTTCCGAAGTCTCACCGACGGTGCTCTTCAACACATTGATAGCGGAATGTGCCTCAGCCCGAAGGATGGTTGCATGAGATCGTTAAAAGATGCGGAGCTCGTTCTTATAGACCAGTGCGGAAAAATGGAAACGGAATTCAGTTTTACTGAAAAAGGCAGTCTAATGCACGTGATGTCAAAGAGGTGTGTGAGGCCTAGCAGCTATCCTGTATCGAACGAAGATACGACGATGGTTGTGTTGAATTCTCTATGTGATTCTACGAAGAACAAGTTCGAATTGGTGACAGGTAAATTGGAGGACCTTCTATATTACTATCCGAAATAAAGTTTGGGATTAGGTTGGGAATAGAGTCGGGTTAGGGTGGTGGCCAATAAATTTATGGAGGGTGCCTTTCACTTACATGGTCAGATCTGTTGGAGCAGAAATTCTGTCTCTGCATCGAGAAAGAAAAATCTGGGCCACGTTTGTCAGATATCTGGCCAGAATGGACCTCCTCCTAATTGGAACTAACACTACTAGGTGCTTTCCATAACGTCACAAATATGTCAAAACAATGAGTGACTAAATGGCATGGAGAAAAGTGAACAAAAAAAAGACAATGGAACATTCGATCACTTGATCGTGACTGGATGGCACTATCGCTATACTTTGGACACACCCATCCCCAAAATTGTGTATTCCATTTAATACTTATACTAAATCTGGCAGGTCTGAGCGTGTTGAAGGAAAGTGCACGCCGAGCTATTCCGATATAACGCGCAGTTTAACTCGCGAATATTTAGGGGTACAACCTTTGTATGCCTTCTCACGCAAAAATACATTCTCTAATTAGTTTTGTTCCAATTTTTAGTACCCATGCCAACACCGACATCATTGCCAGTAGGAGGAAATTGTGGTCAAGTCATGGTATCAAAATCTGCGTTGGTTATTGGTGGTGTGAATGCTAAACCAGGTGCTTGGCCGTGGCAGGTAAGACTATCGTAGCAATGAAGACGTTGTTTTCATTTGAAGATGACGGTCCGAAACATGTGAAGATGAACAAGGTAAAACTATGTATATCTGCAATAAAGTAAGCACATATTTGCATACAGCACATAAAAGCAAAGATTTTTCCAGACTATTTCAGTTACCTAAGACATCGCACTAACAAATCAAGTTTTCATTTTCGACTTTATAATTTTACCTCGCAAAACAAATGCCACCATGGTCGTCTCATTTTCGATGATTAACCATGTTGTATAAGAATGTAAAAAATATTCCTTTAAACTTTTTTCAGGTCCTACTCAAACGAGCCGGTCGCTTTATCTGTGGAGGTTCTCTGATTAAACTGGACTGGATTGTCACTGCAGCACATTGTATCAGCACCAACATAAGGTATCAATGTATGAGCTTCCACAGACTGTTAAATATGATGCCAAAAACTAACGAGTCAGTTAAGCAATGCATTTTCACTCTATTCGAAAATTAGTTCACTTTTGATCTTGCAGTATAAGCATTAACTGGAGGCACATCCTTTAAAGTACGTTTTCAACGAAATCCAACAATTGTTCTGGACATTATATAAAATTGGATTTAGTATTTCTTAAAATGAATCCGGAAATCAGCCATAACGGACCAACTGCAGAACCTTTCTGACGTATTGATAGTATTTTTGCTTGAGATTATATGTCAAAATAATATTGTTACCTGGCAGTTTTAAAGTTTGAACATAAGTTTTGAAAATAAATATAGTCCGAGATACTTTTCTCCGGGTATCTTAGTAAATGGATATCAATCCCACTTCAACTTTATGATTGTATTGTAAAGAGCACTAAAATGACCGAATGACATATTGTATAGTAATTTTGTATTAGCTTGCTTCCTTCTTGAGATACTTCACTTTGTGTGAAATGCAAATATCATATACACAATGGTTTTCTCGTAGAGTACTTAGAAAAATTACGCACAATTTCATCGCATACTAGACACAAAACCTTTACAGTATAAAATGTTTGAATATATTTTCATCAAATATTCTTCATTTTCTAGACCGGATAAATACACAGTAGTTCTGGGTGATCACGATCGTAGAACTACAGAAGGAACCGAACAAGAAATAGCAGTGAAACGATATATTAAACATCCCAGTTACAATAAACCATATCCTATTAATAATGACATCGCCTTGCTTCAGTTGGGCGTTCGAGCGAAGCTTACATCGCGTATCAACACTGTATGCTTACCACCTCAAGACTACGATGTACCACCGATAACCTCGAAATGTTACATTACAGGTGAGTTTCGGTTGATCATAGTGAATAACATACATGGTCCAAAATATGGTGAAAGACGATGGCTCCGATGTATACTTGAGAGCCATCATCCGTCTTCGTGTAAACACAAGACGAGCAATCCGGACTATAACTAAAGCTTAGAATAGCAATCGTAAGAGACACGATTTAGGGGCATTTACTATTTTTAGACTTTCATAGTCTATTGTATTTTGTATTCTGTTGTGTTGCCTCGTTTTTGA
Organism: Trachythela sp. YZ-2020; assembly: GCA_016169945.1. Lineage (NCBI taxonomy): Eukaryota > Metazoa > Cnidaria > Anthozoa > Malacalcyonacea > Clavulariidae > Trachythela > Trachythela sp. YZ-2020. The sequence goes on from JADLSH010000389.1 coordinate 8,071,302, forward strand.
AAACCTGACTTGCTGTTGCCTGCCCCTAAATCATAACTGGTTTATCTGTCAACTGACGAACTATACCCACGCAAGTTTGTCTGAGTAAACGAATTACGTAGATAGTTCGTCTTGGCGGATGATTCGTTTGTTCGCCGTGTTTATACACAGACGAATTATTAGACTTTTCTCTCCACAGGTTGGGGTAAAATTCAACATCCAGGAAACTCCCATCCAATTTTACAACAAGGCGAAATGCCTCCTGTTTCAAATGCTGTTTGTCATGAAAAATTGAAGAAATCACCAAGTAAGCAGTTAAACTTTTGATCAAGCACTGAATCACTGAAAGCCAGTCGCGCATTACGAACGATCATTTTTGTTTTAATAATAAAAAAGGCACGCTCAATACGACTATATAGCGCAACTCGTTGTTTGCTGGTGCGAAAAATGAAGCAAGTTACACATTGCTAGACAGTAAATGTGCAGGAAATGTCTTATTTCCTTTTCAACGATTTCAAAATTTAAAGAATACGTACCATGCAGATATAAGTGCCTATTTTGATATATAAAGTTCTCGACCAATAATTCTACTATAATACATTTGAAAGGTTATCAGTTGGCCCCTAAGTAATGGCTGACTTCCGCCTTCATTTTTAAAGATGCGGTACAGTCCGTTCTACGCATGCGTACATTGGAGTCTCCTGCCCGTGTTACAAACAGTTTAACTAGTTGCAATGCTCTTGCAAAGCCTGATCATTTTTTACTCTAGAAGCATGAGTGTGAACGGACTTGTACGGCATCTTTAACATGATGGATACCCGTACAGTACAGATATATTCCCAGATGAGTAAGACTGAAAATTACCTGTACAATTGTCCTTCGTAACTTCTTTTCCCCATTCCTCGCCAGGGGCATCATACCTGACCATAACCAAGAACATGATATGTGCTGGAAAAGAAGGAACTGACGTCAGCGGGTGTCATGGAGACAGCGGCGGACCTTACGTGTGCAAGGACAAAAGCGGCCGTTGGTTCCTACAAGGCATTGTGAGCTGGGGTAGTCCAAAATGCCGTGCGACCGAGAGGTATACGGTCTTTACGAGAGCAGCGAAATTCCGAACCTGGATCGATGATGAAATTGAGAAAATAACTACTAAGGCTTAGGCGGGAATTGGAGTCTATTATGTATTTAATTAGATTATTTATTAAATTAGTATTCAATTACTTATTAGAATTAGAGTATATTAAAATTTATCTTATAAATTAGGCAAATATGAAGCAAAGTTTAGGTTTACACTGTTTAACTCGAATTGTGCATGTTACAGGAACGATGCCTATAAAAATGCATTCGTTTGTCGTAGATGCAATTATGGAAATATAGACGATGGAAAGATTAGGTTATCAATTAATAAAAAATTGTTACGAGAAATGTGTAGTTCGTTTTGTTCGTTTTGCTTATTTATCATTCATTGTTTGACCTCCTTTTGCCTATTTATCATTCATTGTTTAACCTGTAATCCTATCATGATACTAAATAGTATATATTTTGCGTATGCATAATCCTGATCCGGTATTTGCAAGTGCATTTTTTCCCAAGGTCACAGCAATCCCCGATAGTGTTAGCTGATGCCTTAATTTGTCGTGAGGAACTATGTCTCTACCCTGCTGTTCTTGGGATCATTGGTCCCAACCAATTTGGTGCCATCCCAATATCCTCTACTACGCAGGCTCTTGTATCCATAGTGCATAAGTGGGCGCGGCTTCTGCCACTGACGGGACAGGTGCAGCAGTGATGATCGTGTTAATTAATAGACGTGTTATATATTGTTGTAAATTTTACGGAATTCAGCTTAGTAGGCTGCGATGTAAAATTCTATTATATATCGAGTGTAACTCGTGGATCACTCGTCAATGTAACTTTGATAAGTTACCGTTGATAAGAAAAACTTTTAACAGAAAGTAAAGGAGAAAAGGTGACAGATTATATTAACTATTATATTTATGTTCCGTGTACGTAAACTCATTAGCGGTGTGCGACAATTTGTCTTTTAAACACGTTATTTACCTAATCGACATCCGAGTGTGTTTGCATTCGTAAGGCCTATATAAGGGTAGTTTTAAGTGAAGGCCGGTTTACAGTTCGCGCGAATTGGTCGCGAGAAGGAGCGAATTTGTCACTGAGTATGCGCGAGAGTTATGGCAAATTTCGTCATTCTACTTGATTCGCAGCGACTGGCGAAAGAGTTGAACATTTTCAACTTTTTCGCCAGTCGCCAGCGAACGAATTAAAGTTTAGCCAATCAAGAGCCAGGATTTTTGCAAGTTTGCAAATTTTCGAGCGAGTTTTAAAATGTGTAAACCCGATTCGCTATGTTCGCACGAATATAATTTTCCAGTTCGCGCGAACTGTAAACCGGCCTTGAGGGAGGAAAACCATCGAGGTATAGCCGGCTTGTAAGGGAGAGCGCGCTAAGCGCGTCAGCCATCATTCTCGACCTAGTCCCCTGTAAAACTGGACGTCTAATACTCTCTAGCCTGCGTGGCAGGCGTTCTATTGGGGAGGGAGCTTTGTTTAGAGCGCACGCTAGGTGAGAAGTTAGGGGGGAGGAGCGCGCGCTCTAAACAAAACTCCCTCCCCCACAGTAGAACGCCTGCCATGCAGGCTAAATACTACCCTAATGTCAAGGAACGCTTGATTATGCATAAACATCTCAAGGCAACATTTATTCAAATATTTTGTTTATTCGAATCGAAACTTAAGATAATTCAAAGAATATAAACATTTAATACTTATATGTAAAGTCATGAAAAAACATGTCCGCCAGAATACTTAACAACAGCAACTGAATCTAATTAACTTATCAACCAATCAGGTTTAAGCGTTCTGTCCTTTTAGCGGGAACTTATTATTCTGCTAACACTCCTACTTAATGAGTTCACGGTAAAAAATGTACGCATAAACGCTTATATAATTATAACTTATAACTTCACTTCAAGTCTTCAACAACTAAGTCAAAAAACTGTTTAAACATGTGTAATCCCAATTAAGTCCCTTAACTTCTCATAACTTGGTCTTGCTAATCCTTTCGTCAGTATGTCTGCTCTCATCTCTTCTGTTCGACAGTATTCAACTCTGATCTCCTTCGATTGAACACGTTCACGTACGAAATGATGGCAAATATCTATGTGTTTTGTCCTATTGTGGTACTTGGCATTCTTGGTCAATTCTATTGCACCTTGGTTGTCTTCGAAGATTGTTATTGGCTGTCTGTCTTTCAAACCAACATCACGTAAAAACCTTTGCAACCATATTGCTTCTTGTGTCGCTAGACTTAAGGCAACATATTCTGCTTCTGTTGAGCTCTTCGCAACTGTAGTCTGCCTCTTGCTCGACCAACTAACTGTGCTGCTGCCAATTTGAAAAATATAACCCGATGTCGATCGACGAGTATTAACATCTCCCGCCCAGTCAGAATCTGAATAGCCAACGAGTGTAGTTTTTTCTTCTGCTGAGTATTTCAGGCCATAATCTAAAGTTCCTTTAAGATATCGCAATACACGCTTCACTCCGCACCAATGATCTTTGCCAGGTTTAGCCATGAATTGTGAAAGTGCTCCCACTGCAGCTGAGATATCTGGTCTTGAAATTACTGAAAGGTAAATTAAGCATCCAATTGCTTGTTGGTAGATTTGTGTGTCAAATTCTTCATCCTCATTTGACAACTCTGAAAACTTCGTCCCAGGTTCCAGTGGTATTGACACCGGTTTGCATCCTTCCATTCCAAACTTGCTTAGGATTCTTTCAATGTAGTTACGCTGACTGATTGTGGTAACTTTGCTTTCTCGATCTCGTTTGATCAGCATTCCCAACAGAAAGTGAACTTCCCCTTTGTCATCCATCTTAAATCTCTCGCTCAACGCTTTCTTTTCCGAATCTAGCATCTGGATATCGTTGGAAACTGGAATTATATCGTCCACGTAAACTCCAAGTATTACAAAACTTATTCGACCGTCGTCTCTCTTAACAGATTTTACGTAGATACAACCATCTGCACCGTTCTTTCTGTATCCTCTCGACTTTAAGTATCCATCGAGTGTGTCGTTCCAACATCGTGCCGATTGCTTGAGGCCATAGATACTTTTGTTAAGCTTGCATAGATAATCTGGTTTGTCTGGATTGACGAAACCTTCCGGCTGAGCCATATAAATGTCGCAATCAATATCACCATTCAAAAAGGCTGTTCGTACATCCATCTGGTGGACTTCTAGATCATGTGCGTTGGCTAACGCTATTAACGTACGCAAAGATGTATGTCTGGCTACGGGCGAAAATACTTCGTCATAGTCCGTTCCTTTCGTTTGCGAATACCCTTGAGCTACAACTCTCGCCTTGAAACGGTCAATTGACCCATCTGCTTTGCGCTTTACCTTTAATACCCATCGCGATCCAACTACACTTTGATCTTCGCAGGGAGGAACTAGTTCCCACGTATCATTTTCTAATAATGAAGAATATTCTGATGCCATCGCGTCTTCCCATTCCTTGGCATACTTCCCATTCAGTGCTTCTTGGACACTTTCTGGATCATCAACTTCAGACGTTAACGACTCGACTACCGGACATGCATTGTCCTTGAACTTATTCGGAATCTTTCGTTGCCTCACGGGGCCTAAATTCCTGACGTTCTCCATACATTTCTCTTCGTATGATTTTGAAGTAGTTGAGGCTTCACTTTCTCCTACTGGTTCGTCATTCTCGGAATTAATAGGCTGCTCAATATTTTCATTCAAGTTCATGTCTATTTCAACAACAGGATCAACATATAATTCGTTCTGATCTTCTTGTAAGCACTGCTCGGACTCAACGTCAACTCCATGTGCATATAAATCAAACAGTCCTTCTGTTTGTTTCTCGTCATTTTGAATCTGCTGCTCGATATCATTAGTTTGTTCGAAACTATGGAATTTCTTCTCCAAGAATTGGACATTTCTACTTATCACAAACTTTCTTCTTTTGATGTCATAAACTTTATATCCCTTTGTGCCACTTGGGTAGCCAACAAATATAGCTTCATATGACTTTTGGTCTAACTTTCGACGGTTACTGTTCGATTTGTACTCACCGTCATTGTCGCTCCGTAGGATCTTCACTTTACCTCGACTTCCGCTCTGGCTTTCAACATAATTCACAAACTCCTTGAACTTGGTAATCACCTCGTCCTTCTTCTTAATAAAATAAGCAACAGTATATCTGGAGTAGTCATCAGTAAATGTGACCATGTAACGGTTTCCTCCAATTGATTCTTCTTGCATGGGGCCACATACGTCGCTGTGTATGATTTCATAAGGCCTGGTTGCCCTATGTAGACTCGCTTTTGGGAAGGAGTTCCTATGCATCTTTCCCATTGAACATCCCTTGCATTCTTTCTCCACTTATCTGCTCTCGTCACGCATCATCCCAGTGACCATGTCATTCTTCTTCAGCTGATTAACATATCCATTTTTCAGATGACCAAATCTCTGGTGCCACACATCAATGGGTTCAGTTGTAGGATGGGCAAATTCAACAGGACTAACAGTATACAGCATACCATCTACTAGCTTACCAATCGCATATTCTTTTCCATCTTTGGAAACAACACATTTCTCGTCATTAAATGACACTTTAGCTCCCATTGAGGCCATAGCAGGCACAGACAAAAGGTTTTTTGCTAACATTGGTACGTACAACACTTTGTGTAACTCCAAATGAAACGAATTGTCATTTTGAGTATACAAGTTAACTATTCCTTCACCCAGGGCTTTGATACAGGTATTGTCACCAAGGTAAATGTTTACTGGTGTTCGATAGTCAGTGTAATTGACGAAAATATCTTTAGAATTTGTCATATGCTTTGTTGCAGCTGAATCCACATACCATTCATTAGATTTTCCTGTACTTGAAATCAAAGCTACTCCACCACCTTCAGCAATCTTCGAATGTTCTCCTTTGTTTCCACTTTGTCGGTTGTTGAGAGGACAATTTCTGGCGATATGTCCAGCTTTGTTACACTTGTAGCAAATAATACTTTTTCCTCTTCTGTCATCATTGTGTTGTTGTGCAGCTGATGTCGATGGCTTGTAGTCTGTAAGTGTCCAATTTCTAGAATGTTCACCATATCTTCTACCTGTACGATCATAATTTCTTCCTCTGCTCATGTTTGACTTCCGGTTAGTAAACAACGCATTGTCACTTTTGTTGTTGTCAAATTTCTCCTTTCTCTTCATATACTCTTCTATTAATAATCCCTTGATACTGTCCCACTCCATCTCTTCAGCTTTTCTCGCGTTCAGGCTTGTAAGAAAATTATCATATGAATCAGGTAGACTGCCTAATACAACAGTAGCAAATTTCTTGGGCGATATATCTTCTTCCATCTCACGCAGTTGTTCTGCCAATGATGTCATATGAGTCAGGTGTTTCATGAGATCTCCGCCTTCTTCCATGGTTGCACCGTAAAATTTACGATTTAAACGCACAATTTGGGTAATAGATACAAATTCAAACTGTTTTTGCAAGTTTTTCCACGCTGTTAAAGGATCTGTCGTACTCGAAATGTGTATTTGCAAGTGTTTCTCGATATTTAAAGCAATCAGCGAATAGGCTTTGTCTGATCGCAACTGAAAAGCATTTTTTACAGCATTCGCCGCCTCTACAGCAGGAGGTACTTCTTTAACAACAGCAACTGAATCTAATTAACTTATCAACCAATCAGGTTTAAGCGTTCTGTCCTTTTAGCGGGAACTTATTATTCTGCTAACAACATTTGGCAGTCTAGCTGGTCAGCTTCCGGGACAATTTTATAATTGCGTGTATATCTCGACGCAATACCAAACCTCAACCTATTATTTGACTTGAAGACCCACCGATTAAAAAGCATCCAAGTAAGTATGCGAAAGCAGCTATAGTTTTTAATACGCGAGGTAACTTTGGTTCTGAGAGCGCAAGCTGTTTCTTTGTGAATTGTGGATCACTTTTTAGCATTTGCATAGCCCAAATCGAAAGCTGGGAAGCGTTTGTAATTCGGGTAATCTTCTGTACAAAATATACCAAGATTCAATCTGTGGTATCCAAAATAGTACATCAAACAACTGATATAACCATAACATAATTAAGTCGAGGCATAAGTAAACTTATATGAGAATTTCAGTTCCCCGGCATTGGCCGGCAACTAACTGTTTTGTACCGAGGCATAGCGGCTGTGACATCAACTGCAATATTAATTATAGGAACAAATGAGGGTTGTTTCGCGTGTGCCTATTGAGATATAAACAAAATCTCGACGTTTCGAGCTAAAGCCCTTCGTCAGGAGAAATTAGTAATAGATTATTAATTATAGATTATCATTAGGATTTCTTAGTTGTAGGCTTAGCTTGTGTAGAGTATACCAAAGTCTTGACTTAAATAATGGCAAAGCAATATTATAGTTTCGTTCGCTTTACACCTTTAATATGGCTTTAGCGTTTAGTTCAATAAAACGCGGTAGCTGCATTTCGGAACCGGCTAAAATTAGGGCACCTGTTGATAACAGCATGCTTGTAATGCTGAAAGGTTTACCCTTCTAAAAAATAAAGTTTTTCATACTCATACAAGCGTGTAAACGATACGTTTTCTAAGAAACCCTAGGTAGACAACTTTCGTAGAACTGATCGGATTGAGTTTCACAAGAAAAATTGTCGAACGCACTTAAGATTATTAAAAACAGCATGTGTTTTTATGATTTGTAATTCAAATAACAATTAACGACAGTTTGTGTACAGGTTTGCTATGACTGAAGCAGTAGACATGAATAAATTTGCTATATATGATTGAAATGAAAGTCAACCTTTCATGGTTCTCTAAAATTATATGCTCAGTTTAAGCAATTACAGGCCTTGCTCAATTTTCCATCAAATTTATATTCACTGTTTTTTTCTTTAATATGTGAAGCACGTTGTTTAAACAATGAGCTGAAATATTCGTGATGAGAAGAATTTTGGTAATTTAAATTTTTGCGACGTACACAAATTGTTTACATCTGGGAGATCATCTCAGTTGAAGCAAGGAAATTGGAGAGTCAACAAATTGGAGAGAAAGAATTCTGACGTTTCGAGAGAACTCGGAGTTGTAAGAGAAGGCTTTTACTATTGTTGTTAATTTTTTCATGTTATCTGCCTTCGCCCCCAGGAGTAAGAAATCTACGACGTGGCAACTCGACGTCGCGGTCTCAGTAGGGACCTTAAGATCTACGACGACGCGGCAGTCGACAACGCCATATAATTATGTGAATATAAAGAGACCGTGATTGAACAACGTTCTTGTTTTAGCTCACATCTTTTTATTCATGACTTTTAAAACGTTTCAACTGCAGCTATCGACTACAATGTAGGCTGTAAAAACAAACGTGAAATGCAGCTATTCATCCTTCTGACTTGCCGTCGTCCTGAGGACGTAAAAATGCTCTAGTTGGCGTCGTGAACAAGACAAAGACAACGTCGAGAATTCTATTGGGACTACAAGTTTTTCCATTGCTTTATTACAAGCGAAAATCTTCATTGTTAGAAGGGCCGCGTCGTCGACGTTGGCGTTGTAGATCTTTAGCTCACTATTTCAGCTAAAGAATGAGCGTTCAACAAGTTATTTTTTCAAATAATATTCCAAACAGCGGCAAAGTTTGGCAAAAACGATGCATGCTGTGTCTGCTATAAGCTCGACTTTAAGTAAGTTGTAATGTTTCTATAGCAAATTGAGCAGGATGCCTTGAATTGGCGTCATCGTTCTTGACAAATAGAGTGTAATTCGGATCAAAAATGGCCTATTTACAATCGCAATTATTAGTCAAATTACGTAATTATTAGACAAACAAATTACGCAATTATTAGCCAAAACGCGCTCGCTCCTCACCCCTCGTCACACCATTAAATGTCCTCTACTATCCCTATGTTATCACTACGATCACTATTTCACTATACGTGAATCTAGTAATATCGTGACTGGTTCGCAATATCGTTATATTATAAGTGTTATGCAAAGGGCCCATGGCATTAATGTTGCTTTTTTTTAAATTTTCTTTACAGATCAGTATAAACTATGGCAGACCAACCACCACCACCCTACCCAGGGGCAGACCAAGGGCAGAGCTATCTTCCTGGGGATACCACCAAAAAACCAATACCTCCAGATGGTCCAGGCTATCTCCCTCAACCCACACCAGGGTATCCACCCCAACCTGGTCAAGCGTACCCAGCACAGCGCCAGGTCGCATACCCAGCAGCGACAGGGTACCCACCTCAGCCTACTGGTGCTTATCCTCCCCAACCAACACCAGGTCATCCGGCACAACCTGGTTATCCACAACCAGGATATGGGCAAAAAGGTTATGCCCATGTTGCAACAGGCTACCCACCGCAAGGACAGGGTTATATACAACAACCTGCTAGCTATACAGCCACCAATAGCAGTACAACTGTTGTTGTTACTGTAAGTTACACTTCTCATCTTCACCATTGATTCATTCAGTACAAATCAACAAGTTCGAATCTTGCTTGAGACAAAGATCTTTATTCGTTGTTCTCAGAAGGCAGTGTCAGTATTAATATGAAAACATTTTTCATATCTCTGAGAATGATTCTGCAATAGAATTGAAACACTACTCGTCCGCTAGGACAATAACGAAAATATTTCGTGTATTCAAATAGACTCTTTCGATAATTACGTCACATCCGCCTATTTGGCCTGGGATCCTCGCTTTCGTGCATCAAGACGAAACGTGATTGGCCCACTGTTCGTGGGAGTGAGGCTCCCAGGCCAAATGACGTAATTATCGAAAGAGTCTATTGAATAAATCCCGCTACCAATCACCGTTGGCTCGAATCGCTCGATAGTTCAACGGGTAGAACAGCGGTCTTGCCGGTCTAGAAACAAGAAAATGCGAGTTCGAATCCCGCTCGAGACAACGAATTTTTCGTTGTTCTCTCCAGCGACAGGATAAATATGAAAATAATTTTCAAAACAACAACTTCGACAAATCAGTCATGTTAAAGAAGGATGTTAAAAATGTCTTCCAATTAAGTTCGGTCCAACGATCAAATATTCCACTCCTTAATGTCTGTCGTCGCCTTGTTTACCGCAACAAAATATTCCCAAGCTTTGGTAAATCTCTTTTCATTCATGTTTATGTTTACTTTAGCAACAACCTACAATCACAGCTGCAGTGATTCCTTATGTCAACGATTACATGGGATTGTCAATATTTTCCTGCTTTTGCTGCTGCTGGTGTATCGGATGTTTTGCCATTATGAAATCTTCTGAGGTACGTATGAAACAGTTTCCTGTCGAGTAAAGTGCACAGAACATTCGCAGCCGTTAAAGTGCTCATGTTTAACGGTTTCGTAACATGATTTTACAAATTTTGTGACGTCACTGCAAAGACTCGTTAGAAACTCGCTTACACTGCGAATTGGCCAATAGCGTGTGTTGATTTGATCACGTGCAGGCATTGTTTAGGTGGTAAACATCGCCTTTTTTAAAGCCAATTCAGGTGAAAATTGGGGCTTATCATAAACGCAAATGAAATGTTAATGTACACGAGTTTTTATATGAAGAATACTAAAGCTTGGTTTCCATTTAGTCGTAACTGTCGTGAACATATCAAGGTGACCGATGTAATAGAGTGTCCATATATCTCTATAGCATTGAACTAAATAGAACTGGAACGCTACCTCTATAGAAATCACCTATGATTACTTGAAGCCAAATTTGACCTCCAGACACGCGTGTCTGGAGGTCAAAACACGCGTGTTCACGTCGCGCGATTCCCTCGCGAGATCAGTGCAAGGGGCGAATCACGCCATTTTTTGACGAGTAAAACGAAAATTGTCGTTTATTATGTGGTTTTAAACTGCAATTTTGTTTGAGCGTCATTTTTCCTTTGCGTGGAAAGACTGGGGACGACCTTCAGGAATTTGGCTTCAAATTTCCAGTTGGAGGTAGCGTTCCAGTCCTATTCAGTTCAATGCTCTACAGGGTGTATAAAAAAAAGGAGACCTTTAGAAATCGGTCCTATTGTTACAATTTGTATGCCTAAGTATGATGTTAAACCCATGTGCTTTTCACAGGCGGGTTCCGATCGGGAAACCTTTCTCTGAAAGCGTTCTGTACTGCAGCTATGCTTTGAGTTTGTGTGTAAGTTACCACAATAAAGACTCGTTGTTCTGTGGTCAGTTGAACCATTTTATTTGAACTGATCGAAAAAAATAATTCCTGCATGGCAAGTTAACATTTTGTGTAGGTATTAAAATTTTAAATACCCATGGGCGCATATGATATCAAATATTTTAATTTCTAAAAGTCTGCTTTTAATATACGCACCCTGCCAATATTCAACGCGTCAGTGGGCTCGGTAGCGCTCAACCATTCAAATTATAACAATGGGACCGATTTCTAAAGGTCTCCTTTTTTTATACGCCCTGTATAGTCAGTAAAGACTGATTTGCATACAGCACACAAAAGACAAGATAGATCCAGACTATTTCACATCGTCGAAAATTAAAGGAATTGTTCACAACAGTTCGGACCAAATGGAACCCAGGCTTAATAAATGTAACAATGTAACAGTGAATTAATTTTGATCCAGTCCTAGCAGTGAATCTAATATGTACTTCACCAGGCATCCAATATTACCACGTGACCAAAATAAGCCATTATGGTTGGCTAATTTTCTCATGAATAATGAATGAGTACGAGTTTCCATGCAGAGATAAGATAAAATCTCATTTTCAATTGAGTGGCAAAGGTAGCCATGGCAACTGGTCATGTTATGCTAATAAATGTGCATTTAGATAGGCTAAAGCTACTACAATTCTAAAGGTATAAAGTAATGAAAACAATGAAAATATGTATAGCACAACCAGTTACTGTAGGTCTAGCTACGCACTGATTTTCATTCTTTCTGCAGGCAAGAAGCCATTTCAACGCAGGACACTACACCCAAGCTCTGGCCTCAGCAAGAACGGCAAAAAATCTTTCATATTGTGCAATTTTCTGTGGTATTGGCGTATTGGTCTTGATCATAATTTTAAGCTCCGTGAGTAAATAGCACGCAGTCACTGCCAACCACTCCGTATAGACGTTTAATCACCGAACACATTAACAATGTATAGTTAATCTTAGATTCTAGAACCAAGTTCAAACTTTGATATTAGGAAGATTTCACTAAGGGACCGGTCATAAAACAACTGCTACGGGAGGGTGGAGGGAAAAATGAATTTCCGTGGCCCATCGTCCGTATCTCGACAAAATCATGGGGGGGGGGTCAGAGCACCCTTGGGTACGCCACTGCTGATCATCATCATCACAGCTTACAACATAGGTGATGGTGATTGTCAGGCGTTTATAGGCAGGTTAAAACACCTATAAGTGTGCCTTTTCGACTGGTTGTATGAATTTGAAAATATTATAAGTTTAGCTTTTCTTTCCTAAATTTCGTTATTGTAATAATAGTTATTGTGGTACAAATGAAAATTTGTTAATTTTGTTTCATGGTCCATCCATTTATTCATAAATTGGTTGATGGCCCACCAAAATTGATGGAAAAATTTGGTGGCCCATCCATATTCCCTCCACCCTCTTCTTGCAGTTACTTTATGACCTGTCCCTAAGCGGGAGAGTGCACATGCATAGTGGTCAACTCTGAAGGAAAGTTATCGAAGTGAATAGTTCACGCTATGTTTTGGTGGCAAATAACATTGTAAAAATTTAATGGGAACATTTAGCATCATTATAGCTTAAAGTGCTACTAAGCCCCAAAATTATTTTTGTATATGTGTAATATTTGTATCATTCTGAGAAGAAATGTAATATATCTTTATAGTATAAAAATCCTCATCTTGATCAACTTTTTCACTGTCAAAACTATTAGGCGAATTGTAAATTAGTTTTCCTTTGTTTTTTTTTATGCTAAATTTCATGTAATGACATCATATCCGGAAACTTTCAGTCAGTGAAAAAGTTGATCAAGATGAGGATTTTTACTATAAAGATATATTACAATTCTTCTCAGAATGATACAAATATTACACATATGCAAAAATAATTTCGGGGTTCAGTGGCACTTTAAGTGCATATCAATACATTTAAGGTTGGCCACCATGTAAAAACCATATAAAACGCTTACTGAATTCATGCACCTATTTGAGCATTGACGTGTAGTTTGTAGCATTTGATGCAGTGTTTGCACTTTATACATTCCGGAATTTATAGACATTCCGATCCTCATCCTAATAACCATTAACCCCTCGTTCCTCGCACATCCAATTTCAATCTCAGTGGCGTAGCCAGAAGTAAGGCCAGTAGCCGCTCCTTGGCAAAATTATTCGCCTTTATTGGGCGGGGGGGGGTCTTCGTTTGGTGTATCTGTAATGTAAAATTTAGTTTTAATGTAGAATTTAATTCTATTGAGCTGCTCAGTAAAGATCAGAAATCTTTCAGCAGACAATATAGGCAGGCATTGCCCCCCTCCCAAAAAAACAATGGGAAAAGTGCCGATTTGGTCCAATTTTCACACACAGTTTTACCGGGCGAACATATGGTGTATATATCAGATCCAGTCGATATAGAACACGTATTCAGAAGTCAAGAAGATAACATACCCTACTATGGCGACGGTTTACTATATCATTACGCCAAGGCAAACGGGTTGGAGTTAGGCACTAATGGAGACGACGAATCTTGGTCCGTTCATCGAAAATTAGTAGCGCCTAAGCTCCTAGCACTTGGCGTACTGAGACCATATTTCACCGAGGTTCTTAACGTAGCCGATGATACGGTAGCGAATTTTAAAGAGGGAATGAATGTGGCTTTACAAGATCATATCACAAAAAAGCGTCGGGGTCATTCTATTCGACCTTCGTATTAGTACCAACTACAAACAGATGAACCAGCGACAAAGGCTTTTATTGATGCGGTCAATGGCTACTTTCATGGAGAGGCTAAGCTTATATTGGGTCACCCATTGTACAAGTACTTCGAAACGCCCACTCTCAAGCGAGCATATCGTCATTTCGATACGCAGTTGGCAATAACGCGTGAAATTGCTGCAGAGACGAGAATGAAAGGGACTGAGATTGCTAGAAATTCCATGGTCATGAGACTGTAAATTGACGATAAAGTCAGTGAAGAAAATAACGTATTCATTTGCAACAACCTGCTTCTTGCAGCAATCCACACGACGGCCAGTTCTACTCTCCATCTCTTCCACACGCTCTCCATCGAAACATCCAGAAGTACAACAAAAGGCATTGCGAGGAAATTCAGCAAGTACTCGGCGACAATGGACAAACAACCACCCACCTACCAGCAGTTGTCTCAAATGAGATATCTTCGAGCTCTGATCAAAGAAGGGTTCCGATACAACACTGCACCACCAGGAAACATGCGTCTCATTAAAACTCCACTGACCGTACGAGGCTATCGCATCCCGCCGGGAACCAAAGTCATTCTTTCCACAGTCGCCTCAAAAGAAATCCAACGACAGAAATACGGTGATCCCGAAAAGTTTTCTCCAGAACGATGGCTACGGAGTACGGGAAAAAAGGTGCACCCCTTTTCCTCCATACCCTTCAGTTTCGGGAAACGCTTTTGTGCCGGGAGGCGAGTCGTCGAAATGGAATTGTCTTTACTTGTGTTGCGACTTTTGCAAAAATAACACAATTTTTATTGCCCTGCGGGCCCTGCGACGAAAATCCGACGACAGGCGACTCACATTTAAGGAAATTTCCTTAAACTGAGGAAATTTTGGGCTTTTTTGACCGTAAGGATTTTTTAAGAAAATGAAATTTTTAAAGAATTTCTAAGGAAATTTAAGATTTGGTCACGTCCAACATTTGAAAACAATTTTATGATTCAGTCAATTTAGGTGTTATTTATCCAAATAGCTGCACTGGATCGCTTTCAATGACGTAATGATATTATGGCTCAAAATCCCAGTTCCGAAATGAGACAAAATTTCAGAGAACCTATAAACCTTGTAATTCTTATAACCTAACTAGGGCATTAATTACTAAAAAACAGGCACTGCGCTAAGGAAATTTTACACAATTTAATTTTTGCCGAGTGAGTGCCCTGAAATCCGAGTTTCAGTCAAGAAAAGTCTTTTAAAATACTCAAAAACGGAGAAAAGAACAACTATGAATACAAAAAAAAATGGAAAATGAACCATCAGGTTAGCATTCTATATTAGCTTTAATAACAAGGTAATTTTTGTACAATTTTTTTAGACTCGATATAGTCACTGGGAATTGTATGTGTTTTGAGCATATTAAGGGCTACAAAATTCACTTGTAAATGGCCAGAAGGGATTTTAAACTCTTTTAAAACATTTAAAAGAAGTATAACTTTAAAAAAACAGTCTTACTGTCTTAGATCTTTTTCGATACTTTCGTAGTCTGCCTTTGTAAAAATGACCATTAAATGAAAGTGAACTATTTATATAAAACACCTTTTCCAAGTTGTTTTCCGAAAAACTATGATTAAATTATTAAATATCTCTGTATTTGTGTTAATATTTTATAAAAACATGTTGTGGCTTTTGCTGTTTTGCAATTTTTACTTTTACAAATAACTGCTCAAACATTTTGCCAAAATGCCATATAATAATAAATGTACTAACCTCGCTATCGCTTGGTCAATACAGCAAGACCTATTATCAGAGTATTTATATACCTACCCTACCCTACCCTATATATTATCCCTGGTTTAAAATATTTCAAGCACAGCCTTGACCACTTTTAGTTCTTACAAGTGTACTTGTTTAAAAACCTATATACCTGCTCTTCAACAAGTAGACTTGTTAAAGAAGATTTACTGTATAGCACAACATGACCACATAGATTTTTCACAACATAGTAATGGTTGTTATCGAACAGGTACACATAGAAATCCTGAAGAATTTTGCCAAGGACGCTTTAATACAGTTAAATCCCTGTTTGTTAAGGGTCCTGTATAACTGACTCTGCATCAGGATCTCATGGATCATTCAAGAATTGCTTTCATGCATGATTCTATCAGGATTTAGAGAAATATGCTACAGTCTCCTTTATTAAGGATATTGTCCTCTCACAATCCTTCCATGCAGGATGATGGAAGTTTTGAGGAACCTCAAAGATCCAGCAAAGTTTCAACAGTGATGACAGCTAATATCCAGCAGTTAGTTCACCGATTGTTATCGATAAGACCACTAGAAATGAGATTTTAGTTTCCCGTCTCAGTGGCGCCCATTTCACAATTACAATTACAAAAGTCGCAACACAAGTAAAGACAATTCCATTTCGACGACTTGCCTCCCGGCACAAAAGCGTTTCCCGAAACTGAAGGGTATGGAGGAAAAGGGGTGCACCTTTTTTCCCGTACTCCGGAGCCATCGTTCTGGAGAAAACTTTTCGGGATCACCGTATTTCTGTTGTTGGATTTCTTTTGAGGCGACTGTGGAAAGAATGACTTTGGTTCCCGGCGGGATGCGATAGCCTCGTACGGTCAGTGGAGTTTTAATGAGACGCATGTTTCCTGGTGGTGCAGTGTTGTATGTTTCCTGGTGGTGCAGTGTTGTATGTTTCCTGGTGGTGCAGTGTTGTATGTTTCCTGGTGGTGCAGTGTTGTATGTTTCCTGGTGGTGCAGTGTTGTATGTTTCCTGGTGGTGCAGTGTTGTATGTTTCCTGGTGGTGCAGTGTTGTATGTTTCCTGGTGGGTGGGTGGGTATGTTTACTTTAATACAGTTAAATCCCTGTTTGTTAAGGGTCCTGTATAACTGACTCTGCATCAGGATCTCATGGATCATTCAAGAATTGCTTTCATGCATGATTCTATCAGGATTTAGAGAAATATGCTACAGTCTCCTTTATTAAGGATATTGTCCTCTCACAATCCTTCCATGCAGGATGATCATGAAGACCCAAGTTTGAGGAACCTCAAAGATCCAGCAAAGTTTCAACAGTGATGACAGC
The DNA here is from genome assembly GCA_016169945.1 of Trachythela sp. YZ-2020. Lineage (NCBI taxonomy): Eukaryota > Metazoa > Cnidaria > Anthozoa > Malacalcyonacea > Clavulariidae > Trachythela > Trachythela sp. YZ-2020. The sequence goes on from JADLSH010000389.1 coordinate 8,088,297, forward strand.
TAATATCCAGCAGTTAGTTCACTGATTGTTATCGATAAGACCACTAGAAATGAGATTTTAGTTTCCTGTCTCAGTGGCGCCCATTTCACAATTACAATTGCTGGGAGGTGATCCATTCATAATACACATAATTATTTAACAACATGCTGCTTTTGCATTGCAATGAATGTCATGAAACGAGCGAGATTGTGAATGTAAGAAGTCAGAATTTTAACACCTTTATGCAACAAGTCATAACGTTTTCCTCATATATTCTCTCAAAAACTATTAGAAAACAATGGATAAAATTGGTATATTTTGGTCAAAAACTCAAATAATGTAAACAACGTATCAATAATGAAAAAATCACACTGCCACTTCTTGGAAATACAGGGGGGTGGACAGGAAACTAAAGTCTAAGTTGGAATGGCCTATCAACACTAATCAAACGTGATTGGTCTATCGATTGTTACTGATAATTGATACCAATCAATAAGGTCACATGAACATTTAATATCAATCAATGGAAGGCCTTGATTGTAATTGATACTGATGTTATCAATCATTGATTTCATCAATTGGATAACAGGATAACTGCTTGGTTCAATCTATTCCGATTTCAGGTGGATTTTAATCGAGAATTTTTCAGTTCAATATTAGTTTCCCGTTTCTAATATATATCTTGCTATCCATTGTCTGCCGCAGTAAAATTGATCATATACAGGGCCGTCCTCAGAATATTTTTCAGGGGGGGTGTACGTTCTTTCAACCGACTGCCACATTAACTTTTACCGACTACCATCTCAAGTTTGCTTCCATAAAAACCTTTTTTTATTGTCGACGGGGGTGGGAGAGGGAGTCCCTCTCACACCCCCCAAACCCCCCCGTAGCCCTGATCATATATTATCGAGGACTATATTTATATTGCCCAGTGAATGGACCGCCATGTCCATACATTTTGTTTAGACTTCAGTGCATACAATAAAGACAAATTGCGATCACACTGTTCAGCATATTATAACCCTTTTATTAAACTGATATAATTTCATCTGTTCACAAAGTGAACCAACGGCAAACGAGAAATATTAAGCAAAATAAACCCCACAGAAATTAAGAAATATTGACAACATATTCAAAACTTACCAAAATTTGAATGCTTGTAGTTCTGGCAGCATAATATCAAACGAAATTGCGATTGCACCGTTTAAATCCTCGTAAAATATTCCATCAAAATGTAGTTCTTTCATAGTCATCATAGATTTTTACTCGAAGTTTTAACTTTTATTTTACTGTAATTTGCGACTTCACTGACATCACGTTTCACGTGTAAATTTCTGCTGACACCGCAAGTTTCTTAGAAGTACATCATGTTAGGTGTAATCATAGTGGTGTAATCTGTGATGTAATGTAGTAGCATATTAATACATATAAAGTAAACTTCCGAATTTTACCCCTAAGAACCAATACAGGCAAGACATAGACCATTCCTTTAGCCTCCATCTCATAAAAGCACATGGGCGTATAATTGAAACAGAAAATGGCATTTTTATTTTATCAATTTTAAAAGGTAAATTATTGTTTTACAAAATTTCACCGGTCATGTACACGCAAAAGCAGAATGAAGAAAATTCAAAAGAAATGAATGATTAATCAATGTCTGTAAATCCGATAGAGATTTCGCCCTGATTAACACAATCTTTTCGTTAGATTTTCTCAGCTAAAACAACTAAAACAGGCGATAAACCCGGCATGAACATTTATATGAATGCGTTTGACAACTACGATAATTCGATCTTTATCTGATATACAAACTCGAGCCGAAGACGTCTGCTCATGTTTTTTCTATTACTTATAACTTTAAAGTAACAGAGCCCACAAAGAGGGTCTGGGATCAGGCTAGTTCTGCTCACGCGCGTGTTTTGTTTACATTTAAACAATAGATAATTAAATTAAAATTCCGATCTGTGGGCCCACACATTAGCTCATTAAGCATTCAGAATACATCACGAAGGTAAAATTGAACTGCTAAAGCGAAAATTAGCCCCAAAACGACAAGTTTCAAATGGAAGATTTTAAGAAGCACCTCTTTATACAATGGTATGGACAAAATTGTCTAGATTTTGAGCAATTTCGGGGGTTGAGCGAAGTAAATTACAATATGTTTTAAGAGCAAAGACCAAATGCTTTACTTTAGCCTACTACTTCAAGACGTTATCGTGCTATAAGATAAGAAACATAAAGTTTATCACGTACTTGTCCAAAATATACATAATTTCTTTTTAGTAAAGCTATAACTAATTGTTACTGAAATAGTAATAAAGTGTTTGTGCAAAATTTAAGATATTTCAGCATGTTTCGAACAAAATATGTAAACAAACCACGCCCATGTCTACGACATAAGCAGAACGGACTTGACAGCCACTTTTAACTGGGTAGGGATAAAGGGCGGATACGGATGCGGATGCGGATGGCGGATACGGATGCGGATGAGAAAATACGGATGAGAAAATGCGGATGGGGGATAAAACGCGGATGGGAAAATGCGGATGGGGGATAAAACGCGGATGGGAAAATGCGGATGGGGGATAAAACGCGGATGGGAAAATGCGGATGGGGATAAAACGCGGATGATAGCATAAATGTCGCGATAATAATAATTTATAATTTTTTAATTTAATAATAAATTATAATTTAATAATTTCTATTATACTGACAATTATTTGCGAAATTAAAGGGACAATGTCACCCATATTTGACTAAAAAATGCATTTTATTTACAGTCTGAACTGCAATTCTGAAAATAAACATCGTAAATGGATTTATTTATGACATAAGAGTAATATTAAACGACTTTGGGCTTCCACATCAACATGTAAGACGACGTTTTCATACAAATTGACCTAAACTTGAAAAAGTGTCTGCCAACAATTAATTAAGATGGTATTTACAATCCATTTCAATCCTCGCATAATCTTAACCATCCGTACTTCTGTACACGCTTTTTGTGTTTGTTATTGCTTTATTTTGTAATTACAGTCATTCTTTCTCAGTTTTGTCCAAGTTCAAGAGGAGATCCGCCAAACAGTTCACTTTAGCCCTTAGACCGAACGGCTTAAAATCAAAATATACATATTCTAGCAGTAGCGCGTACTCGTCGTCACAGATCCTTTAAACTCTACAATGTTACGATGAACAAGATTGTTCAAAAGTTTGGCCTCCTTTAACATTTTTCTTCGTGTTTCTTCTTCGTCTCCTGCGCCAAATAGCTTCTTAACAACGACGTTTTGGTGACACGACGGAATTTCAGCAGTAAAAATTGTTGAAAAGCCCCCTTGTGCTATTTCATCTTTATTAATGAAATCAGCAAAATGGAAGCATGGTAGCCCTTCAACTTCAAGTGTCGGAGAAGTTGTTGAAAAATCATCAGTTTGAGAAACTAAGTTGCCAAATATCGACATCTTCCCAACTTTGAAATCACAGTCAGATCTTGATCTCCGTTGCAATTCCATGCATTTACATATTGCCCAGACACGAGCAACACAATGTAGCAAATTTGTTACATTGAATGTCAGTTGTGACATTGAATGTAGCTAATTAAGTTGTGACACGAATGTTGATATGTCTATTATTGTTGCATGCGTAAGTCCTGAGATGTGGTAAATTTATAGGTCTGGTGAGAATTATTTGATCGACATTTGGCGCATAAAAGCGCTTGAATATATTTGGGGTTTGGAAATAATTGTAGGTAGAATTCATACAAAAGAAGTGGCAATCCTAGTTGAATTGATACTGCAGTACTAGTACTTGAAAAAATCCTTAAATTGTTATTACAACCGACTTAAAGGGGCAATGTCACCGATTTTTGAGGAATTCTGACTCTCTCAAAACTTGTACAAAACTGAGAAAGAATGGCTGTAATTACAAAATAAAGCAATAACAAACACAAAAAGCGTATTACTCTTATGTCATACATAAATCCATTTACGATGTTTATTTTCAGAATTACAGTTCACACTGTAAATAAAATGCATTTTTAGTCAAATATGGGTGACATTGCCTCTTTAATTTCGCAAATAATTGTCAGTATAATAGAAATTATTAAATTATAATTTATTATTAAATTAAAAAATTATAAATTATTATTATCGCGACATTTATGCTATCATCCGCGTTTTATCCCCCATCCGCATTTTCCCATCCGCGTTTTATCCCCCATCCGCATTTTCCCATCCGCGTTTTATCCCCCATCCGCATTTTCTTATCCGTATTTTCTCATCCGCATCCGTATCCGCCATCCGCATCCGCCATCCGCATCCGTATCCGCCCTTTATCCCTACCCTTATTATTATCGCGACATTTATGCTATCATCCGCGTTTTATCCCCCATCCGCATTTTCCCATCCGCGTTTTATCCCCCATCCGCATTTTCCCATCCGCGTTTTATCCCCCATCCGCATTTTCTCATCCGTATTTTCTCATCCGCATCCGTATCCGCCATCCGCATCCGCATCCGTATCCGCCCTTTATCCCTACCCCTTTTAACTACTTTTTTATACAATCGGGCGGAATGGCCTGCTTTAGGACAATCAATAAAACTGGTAGGATTGTAAAAAATCCTAGAACTAATGTTTGTGAATGTTATCAGTGCCTGAATCTAGAACTACGACGGACAATAGTCACGAAATTGCATGTTACCATCTGCGGGGTACTGATCAAGACAGAAGGACTGGCCTGGCTCAGGGCATGCGAGAAAACTTCCAGGATTATACAACATAAATGAAGTGTCACTACCGTATTTTCGCCAATGTTCTTGATGCTGGTAAATTCCAGTTCTGTAACGATTCCGGGCCCAGAGACCTGGATTATGCGGATGGTTGACCCACTGCCCCGCAAACATAACCTTGGTTGGCACCACCGCCCGGGCTACATCCATTTGAGTTCCAAATTCGGGATTACCCCACAACTCTATTCTCCAATTTGTAGCCATGAGAAGAAAGTGTCCCCCAACCGCGCGGCCACCTCTTACTCTTGGTTGATAGCGAACAACCAACATGTAACCAGCTTTTTTAATTTTGTCCGTGAGATTTACAATAACAGAGAAATTGTTCGAATGGAAAATGATATCGCCGTCTACTTCCCAAGGTAGTACACCGTTAAACTTTACGGCACCTGTGGAAAGAGTCAGGAAAGTATAAACGTATAGTGAGTATTAATTGAAATTATTATTATGATTAATTCAAATTTATATTGCGCAAGTTCCATAGGTATATGCTCACTTACGCATTACAAAATTATGATTAAAAATCTTTACTAGTGACTACTAATGACTATGAATTAAAATAATTTGGTAGACTAAGAAAATAGTTACTGTATAAGAAACAAATCGTTAATAAAATGCTTGCTTGAAAAAGTTTGTCTTTAAAAGTTTTTTAAAACTATCAACAGTCTTTGCGTGACGTATTTCTGCAGGTAGCTTGTTCCAGAGTGTGGGTGCAGCAAAATAATGCGAAAGACCGGTCACCAAGGGTGGTCAGAAACTTCACTTTGGGTTTCTGAAGAAGTCATTTAGAATCCGATCTTAAACTGTAGCATGATTTAGGCTTGATAGTGATGATATCAGCGACGTACTCTGCCGCTAGGCTATGTAAAGCCTTAAAAGTAATTAATATATAAGACTTTAAAATCAATCCTAAACTTGACAGGAAGCCAGTGTAATTTTTAGACAGGGCAGGTGTGATATGGCGAAACTGTAAACACGTTGTAGCTTTTTAATGTTACAAATGCATTGAGCGAGTGACATGTACATCATCAACACGCAAGGTAATTGAATTCACTTTAGCCAGGTTGCCTCATTCCAATGAGTAAAAACTCAGTTTTACTATCGTTTAGGTTGAGCTTGTGAGCAAGCATCCATTTTTTGATACATCGAGTACACAAAAGTATAAAGTATAATGAGGTAACGGAAATGAACGCCCATTCAAATCATGCAGCTGTCCAATATCGTCCGACATTGTTGGTCCGACAGTGTTGGCAAACTCGTTCCCTGGCTCTCCCCTCTTGTGGAGGAAAGACCCTGGTAGGAGCTTGGTCACATGATCTGCTAAAATCTAATAATTAGCGTTGTTATGTCATTTTGATGGGAACGAGATCACCTAGGTACACCTAGGAGGTCAACTAGTGCCTTTCCACACACTCCCCAAACTACACAACAACGCTAATTAAAAAGCTGCCAGATTTTAGGAGATCACGTGACCTACTCCTACCAGGGTCTTTCCTCCACAAGAGGGAAGAGCCAGGGAACCAGGTTGCAGTGTTGGATGAAAACGCCGAACTGACAAGGATATGACAAGGGACAGACAACAATGGATTAAAAACTGGGGAAGCCATTCGTTGCATATAACCACTTTCAAGATACTGAAAGGCTTACCCATCAACGTTCCTGTATCGGCCTCGCAAATCGCGCCGGCATCGTGACATGCTTGCATGAAAAACTTAATCCCATCAGCCAGGTTTTCCATATCTGAAGGAGACAAGCCTACTCCTTTATCCCTCTTACACAACTTCGCAGAAGTATAAGAATATCCCTTACGGCATCCGTACCAGCGTATTTTACCATCGGGGTCGATAATCCTGTGAATTTGATGTTTGTTTGCGAATGTTACGAGTTCGACATCATCAATTTCACGACTGTGGATGTTGAACATGACATCTGGACACGAGACTGCAATGTCCTCCGGCATATTGTTCTTGAAGCGCCAAAGTAGATCATGAAATGCACCATATTTCATACTAAAATTATAACAACAACGGTTAATTACAAGTCAACTAAGCTAACGTTATTTATATCGAATAGTCCTATCAGTTCTAAACTGTTCTTACTTCTTCCTAGAGGTCGAGTAAAGGTCATCCCTTCTTGGTCTAAGAGGAATCCGGAGTAGAATCCTCGGTGTTTACAGTAAAGTGAAACAGGAAGCACTCTTCGATCTCGCTTCTGAAATTGTTTACGTCTTAAGGCTCTTTTCCACTCGTCGCAAAAATCAACTCGCAAGCTCGCTGCGAGGGCATGTACTAAAACCCAAAACTGCAAAACGAAACGAGCGAAACGAAACGAGAGAAACAACCAAAACGACCGGAACGAAACCACCAAAACGAAACGACCGTAACAACCAAAACGAAACGACCAAAACGAAAATAATTTTTAAAAAATAACAAAAATCTCAAATTTACGGAGAAAATGATCCTGAAAGAGGAAATTTAACAAATGAAAAGAGAATTGTAGACTATGTGTGTCGTTTTCATCATCGTTCAATACCCAATGGAAACGGACAATAATATAAATAAAACGCTGCCGAAAACAGTCAGTTTAACTTGAATGTGGAAGAAAATGGAATCATTAAATTTGGCGCCTAAACTAGCCATCATGGAAGCACTGGTTTTGCTGATTTTGATCACAGTGATTTTGACGCCATCTCAATACGACGAGGAAATGGTACATATTTCAAGGAATTAAATCTTATCTATTCATGTAAATAACCTATTGTTTTACAGTATGCATAAAGAGCGCAATGAGGTATAGAAAGCCACCCATAAATACAATGTAATTAATGAGCATAATTTTTAGTTTATAAAATAGCACAATTGTTCACTTTGAGATTTTTGTTATTTTTTTGTAATTATTTTCGTTTCGGTCGTTTCGTTTTGGTCGTTTCGTTTTGGTTGTTTCGTTTCGGTCGTTTTGGTTGTTTCGCTCGTTTCGTTTCGCTCGTTTCGTTTTGCCGTTTCGGGTTTTAGTACATGCCCGCTGCAAGTACTTTCATCCAATCACAATGCTCGACAGTTTATTTTAATTATATGCAAGAACTCGCAGCGAGTTTGCGAGTTGGTTTTGCGATGAGTGGAAAAGAGCCTTAAGTCTGACCATAGTTATGGTCTGACAAGAATTAGAGATCATTACTTAACAATTATTCGCCGAAGGCGAGGTGAATATCGGTGAATAAAAACCGAGACGAAGTCGAGGTTTTTATTCATCGATACTCACCGAGCCTGAGGCGAATAATTGTTTTAGTAAAATTACACCTGTAGGTGATTATTTGGAAAAAAATAAAAAATGCACATTTCAAAAATATTTTAATTGAATATTTACGATAAAAGCGGCTTAAAAACGCTTTACGTGATTATCGCGTATTAATCCAAGGTAGCGCAACCAATCAGCGTGGAGAATTTTCAATAATCACCTATGTAATTTTACTAAATGTTATTATTGGGTGCATGTTGGTGGCACAGTGGCTGTTGCCTGTTGCATCCAGTGTAAATAAGGTTAACTGATTTCAATCACCTGGCATCAAATTGCAATTCCTTGAATGTGTCGCTCCTTGCCATTATCGGTCCTGACAAATAATCACACACTACACATTCATTAAATGACCTATAATATCCCCCCATGTACCTAGCAGTCATATTTCTAAATGCCACCTGTTGACAACCCATATCCCATTCTCCCTTCAAATTACGATGAGCACCACCAACAAACTTCACTCGAGGTTCGTAGCTTAGTACACGAACCATACGCTCTAGGTTGATATCGTCATCAAAGTGAGTAATATTCGTTGCTATTAACACATACGGAGTGGAGACTTTACCAACTAGTTTCTTGAGCAAACCACCCTGCCCCTGGCGTGCGTCATTGATAATATAATTTTCAAAACTAATATTTAGTTTAGATATGTCAGATTTGACCGATGGCTCAAGTTCTTTTTGCGTGGCTAATATTACCCGCATTCCATTGTAATGTTCTTCCACACCTTGCATAATTTCTAAATAACTTTGTGCAGGTTTCCCAAACTCTTTTGGTACAATCGCCACAATTGTTACAAGTTTTTCATTTGGAACAAACTCTTTGCAATCGACACGGCCGAATCCCTTTCGGAACAAAGGCAAACCGTAGGTAAGTGTTTCCCCCATAAATTTTTCGGGGCAAACTTCTCTCTTAAAGGTTTGATTAATGCTTTCCTCTTGTGAGTTTTCCAACCTGTTTTCGTCAGAAATATCTTGGTTCAATATTTTCAACATTTCAAATGTCTTTTGAATGTGTAAGCCCAGCTTGTTGTAGTGACTGGCTGATGTGACTAAGCTTTTCTGTAGTTCTATCAAGCCTTTGGACAATTCTTTAATCTTTTGGATCAAAAGGTCTTCAGTAGTATTGTCCCTTGTGAGAAAATGAAACTATGAATTACTTTGAGGCACGCCCCCCCCCTGGCGAATATTTGTGCCCCCCCTGTGCCCCCCCTGGCACAATTATACAACCCCCCCCAAAAAAAAAAAATGTAAGTTTCGGTGTGTTATGTGATTTTTTTGATAAAAATACTGGTTTATATGATAAATATGCAGGTTTTGTACGTTAAAAGAGACGGTAAAAGTAACAGTTTCCGGGAAAATTTTTTAGATGTTGTCGCCCCCCCTCCCCGTCGACTATAAAAATAGAAGAATTATGAACGAAAAGCAAAAGTGTGCCCCCCTAAGAAATGAGGGCCAGCTACGGGGCTGCTTTGAGGAAAGACGAGGATTATTTTGATTAATTAATGAAAAACAATATTTAAACTAATAGTAATATAGGAAAGAAAAGAAGGGAATGAGTTTTGTTTCTCAGAAACAAATTGTTTTTCAGCACGTTCTATAACACTTGACCAAGTTTAAGGATGAATTACTTTTATTTCCTAAGTAATTGACCAAGTTTAAGTAATTGACCAAGTTTAAGTAATTGACCAAGTTTAAGTAATTGACCAAGTTTAAGTAATTGACCAAGTTTAAGGGTGAACTATGAATTACTTTGAGGAAAGACGAGGATTATCTTGATTAACTAATGAAAAACAATATTTAAATTAATGGAAAGTCCCGTTAGGGCCCCGAAGTTATAATTTGCCGCAGCCTCCAAATCGTCTCACTATATAAACACTCCGGTCCTGGGCGCCCCTGAATACAGTCAAAGTTGTTGGTTGTGCATATAATAGCCTTTCCTGCTGTTAAAAGTTCAATTGTAGTTACATTACTGTATAAAGGATTGCATTTCTAACTAAAAATGTTCACTTTCAAAGAGTAAATTTGACTTGAAATGAACAAAAAAAATTTTTTGCAGTGGTCATGGTTAGAAAAAAATCCATGCACGGCATTTCGGCCAAAAAAATGTCTGCCCTACTTGTTAGTAAAAAACAAATTTTAAAAACTCCCCCCCCCCCCCCCCCTCAATAATCTAACGGTCAACCCTTTATACTACAAACATTTTGAAAGTTTCACGTGAGAATAACGGACATAAAACTATAAATTGATACATACATGTGGCTTATTTTTCGTTCTTCAAAACTCTCTGCACTTCTCGATATAAACGTTGCTCCAGGAAAAGTTGTAGACGGATATTTCAAAAATGCAGCAAAAAGAATTGTTACGGCAGAAGCAATTGCCACAAAATATAAAAAAACACGGAAGCTTGAAGGAACCATGGTTGCCGCATGAGTTAGTTAACTTGCTCTATACAATAAACAAAAGATTTAGGAAAATAACTGTTTCATTTGGTAAGAATGTCGGGCCAGATTATCATCCATTGGGGGGGAGGGGGCTATCACACGTGGGGATATCTTAAAACGGCAACGGGGAATCCGAGAATCGGAATATACCCAAAGGTAGGAATAGCAGTGAAAATTTCAAATTACCAGAGGGACTTTGATAGAGCCCGCTATTTGAAACCTTTTGGGGGTTACAATTCCATGACACGCACGAAATAGGGTTAGGGATTGGGTCGGGATTGGGGTCAAGATCAAAGAGAAATATTCGTGATTGCGTGTCATGGAATTATAACCCATTTTGGTGTCTAGTTCTTCAAACTCGGTCCAGGCAATCAAAAGTTCTGGCAATTTGAATATCACTGCCTGATAGAATATTTTGAAAGAAAATAACAAGAATTGTTTACTCAACAAAAGAGCTGAAATAATTTCACGGTGTCGTCATCGAAATAAATTTCGCGTAAACAACGCAAACAAAGCCATGCATGCACACATTGTCTCCCACATACACCCCCACGCTCCGGCAGGAAGTATATAAGCGGTCATTTCTTTCGATACTTGTAAACTGCCTGATGATTCTTTTACAGATGAAACAGCCTGTTGCAGACAAGTTTTGAGGTAAGCGAAAATCTATAATTTGCTCTAACTATATGTTGTCGAGCACTCTTTGCGTTTCGTAGACCTAAACCTACACGTATATATATATATATATATATATATATATATAATTTGTTTGTTTCGTATATATTTTCGCTTACCTCAAAACTTGTCTGCAACAGGCTGTTTCATCTGTAAAAGAATCATCAGGCAGTTTACAAGTATCGAAAAGAAATGACCGCTTATATGCTTCCTGCCGGGGCGTGGGAGTGTGTGTGGGAGACAATGTGTGCATGCATGGCTTTGTTTGCGTTATTTACGCGAAATTTGTTACGATGACGACATCGTGAAATTATTTCAGCTCTTTTCATGTAAGAGCTTGTTGTTTTCGATTAATTTTATAAGGTCGTCTTCGAAAGGTTTCATTTCCGGAATAGAAGGAGGTGTTTTGTTGGATGCAAGGCCGAAATGGTTGTTTTGGTTTTCACATTTTTGGTTTTTATTAAGAAAGAAATTAGCTTTCCATCTCATCTATAATTTGCTCTAACTATATGTTGTCGAGCACTCTTTGCGTTTCGTAGACCTAAACCTACACGTATATTCGCACCCGTATATCGGTTGTGCACTCTTGTTTACGTTATTCATTTCTATTTAACTTCAAAATGCGGCAATTTCGATTTGACTATTCACTAAATAATATCCCTATACCATCACAGGACGCTTATTTGAAAAATTTGATTGAAAAAGTGGAAAGTGTGATAAAACGTATGAGATGGAAAGCTAATTTCTTTCTTAATAAAAACCAAAAATGTGAAAACCAAACTCCCACACACACTCCCACGCCCCGGCAGGAAGCATATAAGCGGTCATTTCTTTTCGATACTTGTATAAACTGCCTGATGATTCTTTTACAGATGAAACAGCCTGTTGCAGACAAGTTTTGAGGTAAGCGAAAATCTATAATTTGCTCTAACTATATGTTGTCGAGCACTCTTTGCGTTTCGTAGACCTAAACCTACACGTATATATATATATATATATATATATGTTTTGTTTATCTTAAATAAATGAAATCAGACTTTGAGTTTCAGCCACTTCAGTGACAATCAAAGAAGAATCATCCGGCAAAAAACGTGTTCATAGTGACGATGCGTTGATGATCTGCTCGTGTCGCGCGCGCGCTAAATTTTCCTGCGCCCAAAACTTCTCGCGGTAGCGGCATTTCGCGAAGATTTCATGACTCTGTCTGTAGTTTCTTTCCATCATCTTGCATAATACACAACTTTTCTTCATTCTTCACGTGCAGATTGTTCTACCAGGTGATGTAGGAGAGTGCTGATGCGCATCCACATCCTATAGTGTATCCCTTTGTGTAGTCCTTGGTTTGTTTGGTTTTGATGACGTACGTGTTTTTCATAACGTAAAGCTCTCTTTTCATACTTTTCGTTAATTCCCTTTTTTTTGGTGTTTATTAGTCTCCGATGCATATATTGGCAGTCATTCCGATATTGATGTTTGGTTTCTTATTGCTAATTGATAAATACCACAAACAATAACAATTAAGTGTTCTGCCACAATTGTCATTCAGACCTAGGCTTCTGCTGAAGGTAGCAATTCTGATCATCTGTTCTGCGATGATAGTTTTCGAAAGGATTTTGCAGGGATATCGCACTTTTTGTGGCATTTCGCATGAACAAGCTGTGGCGTATCATATCTGTTTCAACTTTGATGTGTGTGGATATGGGGTATCCGTAAAATGTAATGACATTGATCATCGGAAGTTCGGGCAATGTTTGACATTTCCTTCGAAGGGCAGCCGCGTGTAGGGTTGTACTTCTGGTCGGCGCAGGCTGTGTGTGTAAAGATAGACTATAGTCGCTGTGTTTGAGAAGGTTTGAATATATAAAGCGAAATTTATGTTGTTATTTGTGTTTGCATTTATATACGTGAGGTTGGCTGATTAAAGGATTGGGGAAGGAGCTGATTGATGATGAAGTGATGATTTATAACTGCTGATTTGTTGATTGATGATGGACTCTTGATGATTGTATTAGGTGGAATGTTTTCGTCGTTCATCTAGTGATTTTCGTTGTACTTTTTGCCAGATGGTGCGCTTAGATCTAGCGTAATATCAGAAAATTCTGAAGTTGATGATTCCGACCTTGCCTTTATCCTCAAATTATCTCGCTTGTGCCGCTTGAAAAATGTTCTTTCCTTGTGCTGTTTAAAAATCGGTCGTCTATCGCCCCGGTAAAGTCCGACGTTTTGCTTAAGCCCATCGTCCCGGTAAAGTCCGACGAAATCTTGCGCTATCGAAGTTTCCCAATATTCTGTCAAACATCGTATCTCCACTTGACAACATCAGGTGTATCATCTGTCTACAGAAAACACTGTGCTTATTAATTATATATATATATATATATATATAATTAATTATTGTGTTTTGTTGCGTATAATACGAAGAGTGCTCAATACGTTGAAGCAGAGCAAATTAAAAATATTTATTTCATCAAATTATACAAACATTTGTCAACTACTTAAAGTTTCATGCCTGGTTAAGGCAATCCTCAGGTTAACACAGGATTTTTACCGTTAAAGTTCGCGTGTATGCTCTCGTCAGCTTGGACGCGTGATGTTGTTTTGCGCGCGCTCGTAATACCAATCACGAATTTCCTCTCGTGGCAGCATTTCGAGAAAATTTCAGTTCTCTTATTTAATAGCGTCCCTTTGTCAGCTTTCATGATGCACAATTTCTCTTGTTAACCTGAGGATTGCCTTAACCAGGCATGAAACTTTAAGTAGTTGACAAATGTTTGTATAATTTGATGAAATAAATATTTTTATATATATATATATATATATATAAATGTTTGTTTAACTAAAAATAATGACATCGCTACTCTGAGTTGCCACTTATTTCCAGAAATTATAGAAACCACAAAATCGTTTTTGAAGTGCCAGGTATGAAAAGGAAACACATAAATCAAAACTAACATTATGGCAAACAAACATTTAAAACAAGGACTAAACTTTAGGGAATGTTACTTTCTGAAAGCTGTTTTCAGTTATACGAATTATATATATATATATATATAACACCGTGTAGCGACGGCTTAATTTTATGAATAAATTATAACATATTATATATATATATATATATATATGTGCATGCATGGCTTTGTTTGCGTTGTTTACGCGAAATTTGTTACGAAGACGACATCGTGAAATTATTTCAGCTCTTTTGTTGAGTAAACAATCCTTGTTTTTTTCTTCTAAACATAAATTGCATCGTTTTGATCCTCCCGTATACGAAATAGAATGTTTTAAAATTTGCCAATTAATACTGAAATCCTTATTGTTTTCTTTCAATGTCCAAATATATTTCGAAAGTTCCGTGTCATTTGCATGCTTTTTATGCTGAAAAGATTTAGTGTGGTTGGCCAATCGCTCTTTGAATGTGGTTGCAGTCATGCCAATGTAACGAGGGGACCACATTCAAAGAGCGATTGGCCAACCACACTAAATCTTTATTGCCATGCATGCACACATTGTCTCCCACACACACACACACCCCCACGCCCCGGCAGGAAGCATATAAGCGGTCATTTCTTTCGATACTTGTAAATATATATATATATATATACGTGTAGGTTTAGGTCTACGAAACGCAAAGAGTGCTCGACAACATATAGTTAGAGCAAATTATAGATTTTCGCTTACCTCAAAACTTGTCTGATGATTCTTTTAGTACAGATGAAACAGCCTGTTGCAGACAAGTTTTGAGGTAAGCGAAAATTTAGAAGTAATATATATATATAACGAGTCAAGATATATTCATTGAAGCGAATGCTTGCAGCTTACGAACGTTTTTTGAAAGCTTATATATTAATATATTTATTATTTTTACTTCGCGATGTTTACAAAACCGTGGATGCATGTGGCGTGTCCATGCGCCGTGACTATTGGCTATTTTATCGTCTATAGGTTCTGACTATATACAATTTGTCTTGCTACAGCGAATATTTTGTATTTCACATCATGTCCGAGTGGTGTATCACTCCAATATACTTTATCCCATAAAGTGGAAAAGACGGAGTCTGATAAAAACGAATGGTGCATGGAAAAGACGAAGTCTGATAAATCAGTATCGATTGCCTATCGACTTTGATATATAGGCTCCGCACACCACCTTTTGCACCATGCCGTGGACACTATGCCGCCGACATTAAGCGCCACGTTCGAGGGCAACGGCCCTCTTTCTTATGTCAAATAATTCATTATATAGATTACAGTCTTAATATAACAAGTTTATTTACTCTTTACTGCGATATAGCGTAAAATTTTCCTTTGCCCGGCGTTTGTCGTTTGAACACGAAGCTTAAACTCTCCATTGTCTCCGACGACTACGCACAGCCGAATATGAAATGTAATGCATTCGTTTGAAGAAATATTTCATTCTATAACTTTGAAGACATTAAATGTAATTAAACTTATTAACCTCAAACGTTCGGTCATTACGGTAAAATATTAACCTCGGTCTTGCCGTATTGACCACGCTATCGCTCGACAATACGGCAAGACCTCGGTTTAATATTTTACCGTAAAGACCCCACTTTCGATTAATAAGTAGTTAGTATAACAATACTCACCACGTCAAAATGTTGTTAAATTAACCAATTCCACGGCATAGAAGAGTACAGATCGACAATTTAGCGTCGTCGTGTATCGACTAGTCTGAGCACATGCACAAAAATGTCAATAAGTTACTCAATAATATGAATTAACTCCAGCAGCGTTGAAACAGCGGGGTCTAACCCTATTATACAATTCGTGTAAGGCTACACTCATAAAGAAGACAAATATTAACGTATATGGTGTAAAAAGATAGTCTAGGTGACTAGGTCCGCATTAATCAAATACTCGATCCGCATGCACGAAGTGTCTTTGCTACATTCAAAAACCTTTACAACCCTTGTTGATGCAAGAAAAGTTAATAAGCTTGCATGAATTTCTTCTTACGCTATTCCAAACATCGATCAAAACAGTCAACCCGCCTTTCGTGATTTTGGTAAACAAATCTACTCTGTCTAACAATTAGCTCTTTTCTTTAAAAATATTCATATTAGAATATCTCTTCGTTTTCGAGCAGCCATGCATGTACATATGCATTTTTGTTCAAATTTGTCCATAGGTGGTCTAGGTCCGCTTAAAATATACTGGCCAGATCCATGTGCTACCAGAGTTTGTATTTACACAACAACCTAAGTTGCGGGCACCTGCCATACGCCGCTAAAGTTTCAAATACCTTTCAAGTACTTGTTTTGTAGTTACATGCACTAAGCAAGAAACTGCATGTTACCATTTGCTCGGTACTAGTGATCAAAACAGGCGGAATGGCCTGCTTTAGGACAACCAATAAAACTAGCAGGATTGTAAACTAGTGATCCAAGGATAGTGTAAAGTTTTAAAAGACAAATGCTATGTTACATGGTTTATAGTGCGTACGTAATTGTTCTGCATCCATGTTGTGTTGTGTTGTATTTGCATATTACGTATTTACACGAGCAATTTTTATTTCGCAATTATATTTACCTTTACTAATTTTATTTGCCCTTGAAAATTGATGAAATGTGACAAGCTTTTGGAAAGCTAGCATGCCAGTTTTTCAACAAGTACACTTGTCAATGAAAGGCTTGTAATATTTCATCATTCGTAATTCTAAATTCGCGATGAGTGATTTATGTTTTTGCCAATATATTATAGTAAGCAGATAAAATTGTCTTTTGTTTACGGTTGCAATATTGCAATATTGGAAACTGCATGTTACTATCTGCTCGGTACTAGTGATCAAAACAGGCGGAATGGCCTGCTTTAGGACAACCAATAAAACTAGCAGGATTGTAAAAAACCCTACATCTAATGTTTGTGAATGTTATCAGTGCTTGAATCTAGAACTACGACGGACAATAGTCACGAAATTGCATGTTACCATCTGTAGGGTACTGATCAAGACAGGAGGAATGGCCTGGCTCAGGACATGCGAGAAAACTTCCAGGATTATACGGCAACCATGAACTCTTACGATTATATCTCCGCCAATGTTCTTGATGTTGGTATATTCCAGTTGCGTAACGATTCCGGGCAAAGAGACCTGGATTATGCGGATGGTTGACCCACTGCCCCGCAAACATAACCTTGGTTGGAATCACCCCCCGGGCTATATCCATTTGAGTTCCAAATGCAGATTCGGCCATGCCCCACAACTCTACACCCCAGTTAGTAGTCGTGAGACGAAAGAATCCGCCAGTCAGGCGACCATCTTTTACAGCAGGCCGATAGCCAACGCTTAAGCCGTAACCAGCTTTTTTAATTTTGTCCTTGAATTTCTCAATAACAGAGAAATTGTTCGCAAGGAAAGCGATGTCGCCGTCTATATCCCAAGGTAGTACACCGTTAAACTTTACGGCACCTGTGGAAAGAGTCAGAAAAGTATAAACAATGAGGTAACGGCATTCAACTTAAGGCCCGTTCAAACCAGTCCAACGTCGTCCGACATTGTTGGTCCGACAATGTTTGGGCAGTGTTGGCAACCATGTTGCCAGGACCTTCCCTCTTGTAATAGTAATAAGAAATTACTAGTCAAATTTATGGTTATGGTTATATTTATAAGATAAAAAATAAAAGTTCAGTTCAATTAGAATAGTCTATCCAAGCAGCTCTCGGTACGAATGATTGTCTGTGTGTGAAATTGGTGCTAAAAGTGGTTTTGATCCTGTTCTTAAGTTATATTTATGTTCGGTAGCCTCCCTGACCTAAAATTGTCATTAGGGTCCTTATTATGATCTGAGGTGGAATTAGGTATTTTCGGTTGGCATTTCATTATTTTAATTCATCACGAATTCGCCGAGACGATAGCTTGCTTGTTAGAATTAATGTTTCTTGAAAACTTTAATTCAGCGATCACAATGTCTAGTTTAAGGCCGTTAATTTTGGTTGATAAATTACTCGATGTATAAGTATTCGAAATATCTGATGTTTTAGCAGCACTAACCGTGTTTCTCTTAACGTTTGTATACTTAATTCAGTATTTGCAGTGTTGGATGAAAACAATGAACTGACAAGGATATGACAAGGGACAAACAACGATGGATTAAATACCGGGAACGGATTCCGTTGCATATCACCACTTTAAAGATATAGTGTAAGACTTACCCATCAACGTTCCTGTATCAAACTCGCAAATCGCACCGGCATCATGACATGCTCTCATGAAAAACTTCATCACATCAGCCAGATTTTCCATATCTGCAGGAGACAAGCCCATTCCTTTACCTTTCTTGCACAACCCTGCAGAAGTATAAGAATATCCCTTACGGCATCCGTACCAGCGTATTCTACCATCGGGATCTATAATCCTGTGAATTTGATGTTTGTTTGCGAATGTTACGAGTTCGACATCATCAATTTCACGACTGTGGATGTTGAACATGACATCTGGACACGAGACTGCAATGTCCTCTGGCATTTTGTTCTTGAAGCGCCAAAGTAGATCATGAAATGCACCATATTTCATACTAAATGATAACAAGAACGGTTAATTACAAGTTAACTAAGCTAACGTTATTTATATCGAATAGTCCTATCAGTTCTAAACTGTTCTTTCTAGAGGTCCGGTAAAGGCCATGCCTATACTTGGTCTAAGAGCAATCCGGAGTAGAATTCTCGGAGTTTGGTAAAATGGAACAGGAAGCACTCTTTTCGCTTGTGAAATTTTACGTCTTAGTCTGACAAGAATTAGAGATCATCACATGATATTATTGGGTTCATGTTGGTGGCACAGTGGCTGTTGCACGTGCATTTCACCTCTGCGATCGAAGTTCGATTCCTGCTATATGGATAAGTTCTCTGATTATAATTTCACCTCAGTCGCATATGAGAAGAATGTTTCCAACCAAACACCGCCGCAGGTTTTCTCCGGGTACTCATGTTTCTCTCCTGCACTAAGACTGAACAATAAGAGACGGTCCTTACTGAACCCCTAGGGAAAAGGCAAAATTCAACAAAAATCCAGTATAAATTAGGTTAGTTCATTCTATGTACCTGGGATCAAATTGGAATTCCTTGAACGTGTCACTCCTTGCCATTATCGGTCCTGACAAATAATCACACACTACACATTCATTGAATGACCTATAATATCCTCCCATGTACCTAGCAGTCATATTTCTAAATGCCACCTGTTGACAACCCATATCCCATTCTCCCTTGAAATTACGATAAGCACCACCAACAAACTTGACTCGAGGTTTGTAACTTAGAACACGAACCATGCGCTCTAGGTTGATATCGTCATCAAAGTGGGTAACATTCGTTGCTATTAACACATACGGAGTCGAGACTTTACCAACCAGTTGCTTCAGCAAATCACCCTGGCCTGTGTCATTGATAACGTGATTTTCAAAACTAATCTTTAGTTTAGATATATCAGATTTGACCGATGGCTCCATATCTTTTTGTGTGGCTAATATTACCTGCATTCCAGGGTAATATTTTTCCACACCTTGCATAATTTCTAAATAACTTTGTGCAGGTTTCCCAAACTCTTTTGGTATAATCGCCACAATTGTTACAAGTTTTTCATTTGGAACAAACTCTTTGCAATCGACACGGTCGAATCCTTTTCGGAACAGAGGGTAGCCATAGTTAAGTTTTGTCCCCATAAATTTTTCAGGGCAAACCTCTTTCTTAACGTTTTGGTTTTCTTCTTGTGAGTTTTTCAACCTGTTTTCATCAGAAATATTTTGGTTCAATATTTTCAACATTTCAAATGTCTTTTGAATGTGTAATCCCAGCTTGTTGTAGTGACTGGCTGATGTGATTAAGCTTTTCTGTAGCTCTATCAAGCCTTTGGACAATTCTTTGATCTTTTGGGTCAAAAGTTCTTCAGTTGTATTGTCCCTTGTGAGAAAATGAAACTATGAATTACTTTGAGGAAAGACGAGGATTATCTTGATTAACTAATGAAAAACAATATTTAAACTAATTGTAATATAGGAATGAAAGGAACCAAATGAGTTTTGTTTGTCAGAAACAAATTGCCGGTTTTTCAGTACGTTCTATAATAACACTTGTCTGACCAAGTTTAAGGAAAGATTGCTTGAAAACTCAAAGTTATTACCACCGTTTGCCTCTAAGGATGAACAGTTGCAGATAAATATTGTCTATGCTCCGTGAAACTTTCATGTTTGCCAACAGGTTTTGATACGTGTTACGGGAAGCACGGGTGGCAGATGCGGTTAGCGCGCTGTCTCTTACCTCTGAGTTAAGCTATAGCTATACAGCAGGTCGAGGGCATGGATTTACTCAGGTTGGGTAACGTCAGTGCGCTTGATAAACTCATGGAAGTTGAGATTGGTTGGTTCTCTCCTGTGCTTCGAGGGTTTTCTCCGGTTTTCCTCCCTCGCTAAAAACTAACCCTTAGGCACTAACCACTAACTCGGAACCTTTAATTTATCAATTGGGTTGCAAAACCTGTTAAGGCTTCCGTCCACCTCAGAGTGGTAAACATATTAAACTTAGGGGCTGTTTATATGGAAGCCGGGCTGGCTCGTTGACCGGGCCAGTCCGCTTACCGATATCTCGTGTAATTGATTTTATAGTAAAAACTACTGTGCGTTTATATGGACAAGCGGGCTGGCCCGGTTCCCGAGATCTCGCTTGAAAAAGGCGAGATCTCGCTTACCGGGATGAAAATTTCCCCATATAAACACTCACTAACCGGGCCAGCCCGGTTGCCGGGATGAAAGTTGAAAGAGACGCCGCCGCCAATTTGTCTGCGAGCTATTTTTAAGAACTGTCAAAACAATGTCAAAGGTCAAAACAACAAAATCATCCCGCCTGCCGGGATGAAATTTTCTCATTTCGGGGCTGGCCCGGTAAGCGAGCCTTATACGTCGTATAAACAG
The DNA here is from genome assembly GCA_016169945.1 of Trachythela sp. YZ-2020. NCBI lineage: Eukaryota > Metazoa > Cnidaria > Anthozoa > Malacalcyonacea > Clavulariidae > Trachythela > Trachythela sp. YZ-2020. The sequence continues at coordinate 8,109,391 of JADLSH010000389.1, forward strand.
CCCCTTAAACTTAAAACCTTTCAGCCAATCACGTTTAACCAGCCTCAGGCTGATAGACCCAAAGTTTCAAGAGATAATAGCGGACAATGTTTTTATCTGGCACTGTTCGTCCTTAGATGCAGCCAATGGTTGGATAATTATGGTTCATAGAACTATAAAATTGATACATACATGTGGGATATTTTTCGTTCTTTAAGACTCTCTGCACTTCTCGATATAAATGTTGTTCCAGAAGAAAATGTAGACGGATATTTCAAAAATGCAGCAAAAAGAAGAAGCGCTACAGAAGCAACCGCCACAATAGAAAGAAAAATACGGAAACGTGAATCAACCATGGTTGCTGCGTGAAAGTTAACGTGCTCTATACAATGAACAAAAGATCAGTTAGGAAAATAACAGTTTCATTTGGTAAGATTGTCGGGCCGGATTATCATCCATTGGGGCTATCACATGCACGTGGGGCTATCTTAAAACGGCAAGGGGAAATCCAAATATACCCAAAGTTAGGGATAGCATTAACTAGATTAAATAAACAGAGGGACTAGGTTATTTTGATAGAGCCCGTTATTTGAAACACCTTCGTGTCTAGTTCATCAAAATCGGTCCAGGGAATCAAAAGTTATGGCAATTTGAACATTGGAATTTTCGCCTATTCTTTGGGGAAATATTTCACACTATTCTTGACACATTGGTTTTCAATCGTGCCAGGAATTTCCATTTTCACCAACTTTTACAATTTCTTAATCAAAGGTTATCAAAGGTGAGGTAACAGGTGGGAATTTTGCCTGCGCTTGTCAACAAATTGCGGGCGCACACAAAAAATTATTTCAAAATTTGTTAAAATGAGCAAAAACAAGTTTTCGAGTGTCTTTTTTGGCCAGAAAACAGTGGATTTATCAGTATTAAAATAGCTTTCTACAAACGTTATGACAAAATAAACAGGACGAAAGAAATTGGACTGAAATCAGAGAATTATAAAGGATATTATTCTACGACGAAACATGAGCGAAATTTTACATGGCTCCGTGAACAGATAAAATTAAAAAGTTAAACTTACGGTGGGTTTGAATTTAATTTTTTACACATTTTTCTATACAAAAATTACTGAAATAGTATTCTTATTATCAAAACCTGTGAGATTTGGTCGGGCCAAAATCGCCATTTTGCGAAATATAAGAAAAAGCCAAATATTCAACTTCAGATTGTAAAAAATCTATCCTTAAACGATAGTTTGAAGCTTTCTTAATCTATTGATCAAAGTAAGATGGATATAAAAATTCGCGCTGATACCAAAAACGCCGACACTGTTGAAATTCCATGTTTATACTATTCTTGCTTGCCCATTGATTCCAGAAATACAGACAGTTTTGAAATCATGTGAATATGTTGCCCTTTCTCTCTAATATGATAAATAGTGCTTCAAGGTGTGTAAATCAGCAGAGTGAAATGAAAAAGAAGTAAAATATTTCCAAATTTTGTCGAGAGCCTCAAAACCAAATATGGTTTAAAATAATTCTAATAGCATATACTTTATATTGGGGGGAAATTTGTTTACCTCAAAATTCGCGCAAGTAAGAATTTGGAGTTTACTCGCCCCAGATCTAATTTCTAATAACCGCGGGAATTCTAACGCATACTAGCGCATACTCAAACCAGTGAACTCAATATATATCTATCTGGAACGCCTATATTCAGATCAGTGATCTGGAACGATAACTTCAGTCATTTCGTACGGAAAAAAGTGAAGCCTTGACCTCTGGCGTCAGGCCACAACGCCATCGTCGTCGCCATCAATTCGTTATCGTACGTCAGTTTCAGTCCCCTATACGCCATCATTGTTGCGCGGTTCTGGACGTCAGTTTCAGTCCCCTATTTTTGTTGCGCGGTTCTGGACGTCAGTTTCAGTCTCCCACAACTTATTTACTGCGCGGTCCGTACGTAAACTCGTATTTTTTTGAAAAAAACAACAGTTTTTTTGCAAATCGAAGTAGTTTCCCCTTTGTAACTGGCTAAAAAAGATTACAGAAGGAAAACTAGGAGGAAAACATATCTTTGTCACTGAAGTAAGTTAATTAAAGCAAGTTTTCTCAGTGTTTTTGTTCAAACAGCGAAAATATTTTGTTTTTTGTCAGTCGTACAAGGCGTATAAGCTAGTTTGTGCAAAAAGTTTATGAAAGCCATAAAAATATGGGATAAGATAATCTATCGTTTTTTTTTTCTATTTTCGTGAACTTATTTTGAACTTTGGCCGTTGTGAAATCAATCACGTTTGATGGCGTAGGCACTGTTATTTCGGCTTCACTTTTCACCCGCCAGTTATCGTTCCAGGTTAACAAATTGAGTTCACTGACTCAAACAACTTTAATGCAGCTTGGCAAAGTAACGTGGGCTCATTTCTTCTCGGAAATTTCGCAATAAAAACATGGCGTTTTCACGATGTCTCAGAAGAAAGAAATCGTGTCGCACAGTTCACACAAGAATTCTTGGGGCAATCGTAAACCCCCGTTAAGACGGAATCGTCTTTACCACATACTAAACTACAATTGTGGGGCTTCGGTGGCGGCGTGGCGCAGTCGTCAGGACAAGCGCCTTTCACCTCCGAGTCTTGAGATCGATTCTCGTTGAGGAGTTGATTATGAGGACTATACTCATCACAGAGATTAGGAAATTAATATCACAATTATTGTAAAAATAGATAAATATGTAGGCTACGTACATATAAAAATAGTTAAGCGAGATACTTGATGTAATCGTTCACTGAAAAACCCCAACGGGGAGTGAGCTGAAAAATGTATGATATTGTGTGGTAAAAAAGATTTATTTAGATTCATTAAAATAGCTCGCAGACAATTAATAATAATAATAATAATAATGAATTTTATTCCAACATATCTACATAGTAGCTCTACATTTGGAATATATATTAGTAAATTAGTATCTAATATTATAAAAGTATAAAACTAGTTCTAAGTACAGAAAAGGTTAGTAAGTAATTAATTGACGGCGGCATCTCTTTGAACTTTTAACCTGGCAACCGTGAGTGTTTATATGGGAAAATTTTCATCCTGGTAAGCGAGATCTCGCCTTTTTCAAGTGGGATCTTGGGAACTGGGCCAGCCTGCTTGACCATATAAACACACAGTAATTTTTACTATAAAAATAATTACATCATTATTAATGGGGAGGGGGGGGGGGATGGACGGACGGACGGAAGATATTTAACAACTGGTAATAAATTTTTCACAGTCCCTCTATTACAACAAACAATTTTTCGTGGCCAACCCCCAAGGATATAGTCCCCCCCCTGCACAACCAGTAGCAATTGTAAACCCCTTGAATGATTATTTGGTATCGAGAGATAGTCAAACAAATAATGTATAAAAATGAATTGATTCAAATAATGCTTTACAATAAATTGATTCATGTTGACTGTTGTTGAATGTACTGTCAATTTTCTGGTCAGGGATGTAGCAGGGACGTAGCCAGAGCTTTCAAGGGGGGGGGGGGCTGTTGGGACTAAAGGTTGTTGTGGCTATATGTTTGCCGCAAACATGCAGTATGCGCAGTCGGAGGGGCATAATTTCAGGTTTTGCAGTAAGTATTAGCACTAAATAATATAAATATTAACAAAGGGGGCAGAGCTGAGGCTCCTTCTGCCTCCCTTTAATATCATCATTAGACAGTATAAGATGCAGTCTAGGATGATCACGTATCGATTAATTTGCATGTTAAACATGAGTGAGTAGGTGTATGTCATTGTAAGTTGAATAATGACTATTGTTGGGAAGTTAGCCTTGACTGTGTTCTATGAACAAGAGATTACAATTGTTACAGTTATAGCAGTTAGTCTTTTCTAGTCATAACCTATAGGTATTTACAACACATCACATACTAGTCGTGTTTTAAATACCACAAACTGTCTTCTTAATGTCATTTCTATTTGATATTGAAGTTCATTTTACTAGCCAGTGAATTGTTTTTTTTAAATGATTTAATAGTCCATAAATTGTTCATGGCCCCTCCAAATATCTTCCACCCCGGCCCCTCCAAATATCTTCCACCCCACCCCCTCCATTAATAATGACTGCTCCCTAAAACAAATTCAAAAGCCTATTTAACATGGCCAATAATATGCACTTGAGGTGTTTTGTTCTGAAGCATTTCATTTTTAAAAAGGATAGTAAATGAAATCTTGATATAAAAATCAGCACTTTCTATTACAGTAAGCTAATTAGGGGGGTTGATTGTACAATAAAATGGCCATTTTACTATAATACCCCCTTAGCATTGGTGGTCGTTAACTACAATTGATCGATCATGTCTATGTTAATTGCTGCTGCAGCAAGCGATCCTGAAGCAAGGCAGCAATACTAATCTTTGTGAAATTTTGGATTTTTTTCCAATTTGCACACTGTACTGTGGTCGGGTCCCTACATGCATTCTGGTTGGCTTTTCTTGGCAGCTCCCTGCTCACCACATGCAGACCAATATTGATCACAATAGCCATGCATAGTTTATGAAATCACACACTTGGTAACCTGGCAGGCGATATAAAGATGAGCAATATTTCCTTCCCTTTCAACAGTTTCACATACTTTTTAAATCTCTTTTCACATACAACCCAGCCGGATTATTGTTTTCAAAATGTATGAAGAAGAATATTGTGATTTACCTTGTGAGCAGAGCATGGTCTGCAAAGAGAAGGAAACTGTAATTGTGATTAATATTGGTCAGAAAGACTATGACGTTTGTGGCTAGGTCTCAAATAGGGTATAGATTTTAAGCCTTGGAAGGGTTTCATTCGCCTGGCAACACACCCCCACAATAATTTTGACAAGTAATGACAACTGATCCCCTCGTCACCAAGATAAAGATCTTCCATTGTCGAGGGGTCCGCCACGACCGTCCAAAGCGCACGAGATTTCGAAATCCCTTGATTTCTGAGCTGATTTCAAGATTTCCGGAAGATATCAGTTACAGCAGTGTTGGTATATTTTAATGTTTGTAAAGCATTTACTCAAACTCTGGAGCAATTTGAAATCGGAATATCGTGAAAATTATGAAATATCGTCAGAAAAACGCAAAAAGGTCACGATTTCGTTCCCACAGTCCCACTATTCAAGCCTTTCACGGAAATTGTACGCCACGTATTTATATATTAATACGCCAAAATTCAAGTACATGCTCAAAATTAAACGCAAATGTTACAATTATCGACTATAAAGTTAATAATGCAAAGTCTTGTGTCAAAAATACGAATAGGGTTGAAAATCAAAGCTCTAATGTCAAAAATGCGAATGTTTAATGTCGAAAATACCAAGTTGCTTACCTTATATAATATTATCTTGAGAAACTCGTTTCAATTTTATTCAGTCTGCATATACACAAGGAAATAGCCTACGTAGCAGCCAGTTTTTCGGGGAGGTCTGTAATACAAGAGGGTCCACAACAGCGACTTCTTACATCCCGTATCCCGCTCCTTATTTTCTCTGAGAGCCCTAGTTGTTGTTGTTACCATCGGGAACGATGCAAAAGCAATTCGTGAAGACGCGAATTCCGGTTATAATTCCATGACACGCAATCACGAATATTTCTCTTTGATCTTGACCCCAATCCCGACCCAAAATTCCCTGGCAAGGGCTCTGAGATTCCTCAGTTTACCCTAAAATTCCTTAAATTGCTTCATGCATTCACTTTTCTGGACTTCTGCTCAATATGACTTCATATTTGGGGGGCTGGAGGATATTTAAAAATTAGAGTCACATAAACGCAGTTGAAAAAGACATAAAGTACATAAATCTATTGTGGATCCTCATATAATAGGTTAATATTATTACTGGTTAATATTTAAGATTTTAAGTACAGTTGATACTGCGTTGGCGTTTGATTGACAGTTGCAGGAATAAAACCTTTATTAGGAATAATACGCAGTTAGGGTTATAGGGTGAGTGAAGTCTTTGGATACTAGAGAATGTACGACGTTTTATATAAAAAAAGTATTTACAGTATTAAAAGTATTTAATGTACGTTTTATATAAAAAAGTATTTACATCTGTGTACTTGAAATATTCTCTATCTTTAGGCCGGTTTACAGTTCGCGAGAATACGTCGCGCGAACTGGAGAATTATTCGCGCGAACATAGCTAGCGAATCGGGTTTACACATTTTAAAATTCGCTCGAAAATTTGCAAACTTGCAAAAATCCTGGCCGGGATAGAGTGTTTATATGGGAATGATTTAGTTAAACATTAATAGTTATTAACCAATAGGAATGGATTATATTTTGATTGACATTTAGAAACATTAACTTTTATCATAAGACCGCATGCTAAAGCTAAGCGCCCAAGCACATGAGCCAAGACCAAGGGACAATACTTTTATCGCATAAAGTGTTTGGGAGTTTGAACGACTGGATATTGCCACAGAAGTGATTCTTAAGTGATTTCTAATGTATTCCTATTAGATATTATTTGCATGTTAGACATTCATAGTTACATACAGCCTAGTCCTAGGCTCTCTCTCGCGCGTTGTTAACTATACTTGATTCATAGGGGTGCGTAGGGGTACCTAGGGTTAGGGAAGAGAGGCCGCGGGAGAGAGCCTAGCAGAATTCGACAAAATGTTCTGCAGCACCTTGAGCGGTGACGTCACGGCTAACTGACGTCATACCTAGGGTCTCAGTCATATCCATTTATGTTGTGCAAGCTGTAGAACGACTAGGACTAGGCTGAGTTACATATTATTCTTTACTTCATTTTAGATTGAATTGTGTAGATTATTTTGTAGTGAAATTGACAAGCAAATTAATTTTATGCTTATGTAATGAGAATTTGTGAATTAATCGACTTAAAAATCTTTTTCTTGAGTTATATTATAAAAGAAATAGAAAACATTTTTTCCAGACCGACTACGACGGACAATAGTCACGAAACTGCATGTTACCATCTGCGGGGTACTGATCAAGACAGGAGGAATGGCCTGGCTTAGGACATGCGATAAAACTTCCAGGATTATAAAAAGTCCATGAACTGCTATGACCATTTATCCGCCAATGTTCTTGATGTCTGTATATTCCAGGTCCGTAACGATTCCGGGCAAAGAGACCTGGATTATGCGGAATGTTGACCCACTGCCCCGCAAAAATAACCATGGTTGGCACCACCCCCCGGGCTACATCCATGTGAGTTTCAAATTCGGCAAAACCCCACAATTCGACCTTCCAGTTTGTAGTCGTAAGTGAAAAGAATCCCCCAATCAGGTGGCCACTTTTTACAGAAGGTCGAGAGCCAACGCTCATTCTGTAACCAGCTTTTTGAATTTTGTCCTTGAGTTTTTCGATAACAGAGAAATTTTTCACAAGAAAAACGATGTCACCGTCTATATCCCAAGGTAGTACACCGTTAAACTTTACGGTACCTGTGGAAAGTATGAGATAAAGTTTATGCTTGTTTATTTCTCGAGATAAATATCTCTGGAAGAAAACACAAAGGAAATCACGACCGTGAAAGAGCTTGTATATCTTATACAAAATCCTGCTGATTTACATAAACTTTAAGGGCATTTCTCCCACCAAATATCATTCATGCATGTCTTTAAGATTATTGAAGAATACGAATGTTTTCATTAATATGAATCACAAGTTATAGACATTCAGCGCAGAGAAGGTGTGGGAAGCAAGGCTGAGATGGAATGGTCACGTAATAAGAAGAGATGAATGAGAGCCTTTCAGATACATTTTGGAGCTGGAGATAAAGAGAAACGGTGTACATGGGGAGAGCGAAGAAGAGATGGATGGACTGTGCAAACGAATATCTAAATATTATGGAACTGTCTGTGGACATGGCAAGGGGCACACAACGACGCATTTAAAAATGGAAGGGGGAATTCGTTTTATATAATGCACTTCAAAGATATTAACGAACTTACCCATCATTGTTCCTGATCTGAACTCGCAAAACGCACCAGCATCATGACATGCTCGCATGAAAAACTTCATCACATCAGCCAGATTTTCCATATCTGCAGGAGACAAGCCCATTCCTTTACCTTTCTTGCACAACCCTGCAGAAGTATAAGAATATCCCTTACGGCATCCGTACCAGCGTATTCTACCATCGGGGTCGATAATCCTGTGAATCTGATGTTTGTTTGCAAATGTCACGAGTTCGACATCGTCAATTTCACGACTGTGGATATTGAACATGACATCTGGACACGAGACTGCAATGTCCTCCGGCATTTCGTTCTTGAAGCGCCAAAATACATCGTGAAAGGCACCATATTTCATGCTAAAAGATAACAAGAACGATTTCTTAGTTTTACTAAAGTAAACTAAGATAATTTCATCTATATCGGATATAGTCCTATCAGTTCTAAACTGTTCTTCCTAGAGGTCCGGTAAAGGCCATCCATTCTTCGTCCAGGATGAATGCATGTGCCTCTCACCACTGCAACCCGTGTTTGATTCCTGCAATATGCAGCTGTCTGATTATAATTTCGCCTCAGTCGGATTGAGAAGAATGTTTCTAGGTTGATTTGAACCAACAGCAAGGTTTCGTCTGGTTCTCCTGTAATATTAACATCGAACCTTTAAAGAATGGTCCTTGTTGGACCTCTGGGAGAACAGTCTAGAACTGATAGAGCTATCCATGCAGTATTCATTATTCAACAAACATCCACTATAAGTAAGGTTAGTTCATTTCATGTACCTGGGATCAAATTGCAATTTCTTGAATATGTCGCTCCTTGCCATTATTGATCCTGACAAATAATCACACACTACACATTCATTAAATGATCTATAATATCCTCCCATATATCTAGCTGTCATATTTCTAAATGCTACCTGTTGACAACCCATATCCCATTCTCCCTTCAAATTACGATAAGCACCACCAACAAATGTGACTTGAGGTTTGTAACTTAGAACACGAACCATACGCTCTAGGTTGATATCGTTATCAAAGTGGGTAATATTCGTTGCTATTAATACATACGGAGTCGAGACTTTACCAACCAGTTCCTTCAGCAAATCACCCTGGCCTGCGTCATTGATAACGTAATTTTCAAAACTAATCTTTAGCTTAGATATATCAGATTTGACCGATGGCTCCATATCTTTTTGTGTGGCTAATATTACCCGCATTCCAGGGTAATATTTTTCCACACCTTGCATAATTTCTAAATAACTTTGTGCAGGTTTCCCAAACTCTTTTGGTATAATCGCCACAATTGTTACAAGTTTTTCATTTGGAACAAACTCTTTGCAATCGACACGTTCGAATCCTTTTCGGAACAGAGGGTAGCCATAGTTAAGTTTTGTCCCCATAAATTTTTCAGGGCAAACTTCTTTCTTAACGTTTTGGTTTTCTTGTGAGTTTTCCAACCTGTTTTCATCAGAAATATTTTGGTTCAATATTTTCAACATTTCAAATGTCTTTTGAATGTGTAAGCCCAGCCTGTTGTAGTGACTGGCTGATGTGACTAAGCTTTTCTGTAGCTCTATCAAGCCTTTGGACAATTCTTTAATCTTTTGGATCAAAAGTTCTTCAGTTGTATTGTCCCTTGTGAAAATGAAACTATGAATTACTTTGAGGAAAGACGAGGATTATCTTGATTAACTAATGAAAAACAATATTTAAACTAATAGTAATATAGGAAAGAAAGGAAGCAAATGAGTTTTGTTTGTCAGAAACAAATTGTTTTTCAGCACGTTCTATAATAACACTTGACCAAGTTTAAGGAAATATTGTTTGAAATTAAAACTCAAAGTTATTACCATCGTTGCCTCTAAGGATGAACAGTGGCAGATAAACATTGTCTATATGCTCCGTGAAACTTTCATGTTTGCCAACAGGATTTGATATGTTTTAACAGGGCCTTTTTTAACTAATGTACTGAAGGGGCCAAAGCCCCCCCCCCAGCCCCCATGTTGCCCCCCCCAGTAAGCTATTTTGCCCCCCCCCCCACCAGTGAAGGTCCCTTTTGTCCAAAGTATAAGCAAAAAAGGGAAAAAACTGAGTTTAGAGGAAAGTTATGGTATTCTCACAACAAACCCTGGCTCCGTTTAGATGGGATATATCAAAAATTGTCTCTGAAAATGCAGGAAATAAAGCCACAGAGACTCAAGAATACAAACACTTTCTGGGGGAGGACCCCAGACCCCCCTTCACCTTCCCACACCTGTAATACACCACCTACTTGTTACGTCCCCTTTCGATTATGGCCCCCCCACTAACGATTTCTTAAAAAAGGCCCTGCGTTTTAACCAGGGCGCTTATGGTTTTAACCTTTCAACCAATCACGTGCCAATCACGTGCCAATCGCGTTTTACCAACCTTTGGCTGATAGGCTGAGCTATTAAACTGAAACATTCAAATGCTCCTTAGGGGTCGTTCATACAGGAAATGTTCCTAGAAAAAATATCGTGCAGGAACTGTGTGATAAAAATATCTTACAAGTTTTAGGTTTCTCCATGTGCATTGCTTTTGCTGTTGACTTGAAAAGACACCTTAAAACTGCCAGGGAATGCTATTTTCGAGGTTCTAAATTTCAAAATTTTCCCGGGGGAAGATAACCCTGCAGTTTCCTATGTTTCTCCATCATTAGCATGTGATATTATGACTCGCATAGTTAAGTTTGGTGCAAATGAAAAATTATGTAGAAGGTTTAGGTGGATGGATATTTCGAGTGAAATAATACATACAATATTCTTTAGACCTGAACGGGAACGGCTGCGAAAAATGCAACTCTAAGTCCCCCAACAGGAATCGAATCTGCAGCCCTGCGATTCCGGTGCAGCGCTCTGACCACTGAGCTACATAGTCCAGTTGCCAAGCGTTAACCGCATGCAAGTTCATGTATATAATTATATTGATGCGGGTACTGCGGGTTGTGATAAGGTAAACTACAAGATGTTTTTTTTCTGCATCTCACTCGATTGAAATTGATGTAGAAGGTTTAGGTGGATGGATATTTCGAGTGAAATAATATATACAATATTTTTTAAACCTGAACGGAAACGGCTGCGAAAAATGCAACTCTAAAGCCCCGAACAGACGAGCAAGTTTTCCTTGACAAGTTCCTTGTCGAGTTTACTGGTTCGTGTGCACGGTAAACAAGTTTTTTCGCTCAATTTTTCCTTGACAAGTTTTACGAGCCAGTGTATTAACGACACAAGTGAATACTTCATGTTTATAGTGGCAATGGCCGCTCAACTAGATCGAAAATAAGTGTGCAGTGTCGTACTGCGCATTTCCCTGCTGGCCGTACACACGAACAATTTTCCTTGTTCAAAGCTGGCATGACTAGCTTTTGAACAAGGCTCCTTGTCAAGGAAAACTTGCTCGTCTGTACGGGCCGTCCCCCAACAGGAATCGAACATGCGGCCCTGCGATTCCGGTGCAGCGCTCTGACCACTGAGCTACAGAGTCCAGTTGCCAAGCGTTAACCGCAAGTTCATGTATATGATATCTGATATTGATGCGGGTACTGCGGGTTGTGATAAGGTAAACTACAAGATGCTTTTTTCTGCATCTCACAACCGCAGGGCCGCAGGTTCGATTCATGTCGGAGGACTTAGAGTTGCATTTTTCGCAGCCGTTCCCGTTCAGATCTAAAAATATTGTATATATTATTTCACTCGAAATATCCATCCACCTAAACCGTCTACCTTAATTTCAATCGAGTGAGATGCTGAAAAATTATGTGTTTCACTGTCAGGTGCACAGAAAAGTTGTATTCCACACTGGAGTTTTGCCTTTGTTTTGGTATGAATCATGTCATTATATATATATATATATATATACGTGTAGGTTTAGGTCTACGAAACGCAAAGAGTGCTCGACAACATATAGTTAGAGCAAATTATAGATTTTCGCTTACCTCAAAATTTGTCTGCAACAGGCTGTTTCATCTGTAAAAGAATCATCTGCCTGATGATTCTTTTACAGATGAAACAGCCTGTTGCAGACAAATTTTGAGGTAAGCGAAAATCTATATATATATATATACACTCTGGCCCCAGACACTTTCACTGTGCTGATGCGTGTGTGATCTGAGTGTACCATGCACGCTTGAGGGGTAGGCAAGATGGTGGTGTATAAATACGAAGTCACTCGCATCTAGACTGCGTTACAAGCTGCACTGACGAGCCGTTGAACGGCGAAACATGCATGTCTGCAGATTTGACTATATATATATATATATATATATACCTTGTATGATTTAAATCATACATTCTATGTTTTATTCCTTACATTTCTGGAAAGGGACTCACACTGTTGGTATGTTGATCACCATGCATATAGTTACATGTATGATAAGTTCTTAAAGTCTTGGGGGCCCTAACCAGAGGAGAGCAAAGAAGACGATTTGCCCGGGGCCTCAAACAAAAATAAAGTGAAAGATGCATATAGATATATCCTGAGACGCTAGATTTCTCGATCCCCATAATTATATTATTTATATTTAAGTACTGCATGCAAATTGATGTTAATTAAACATTGAAAACTATTACGGACGTATAATCCAATTGATTGTCCTAAAAGTTCAAGAATAGGAGAATTAGTTTTCTAAAAGAGCACATCACCCGGACGATCTTTGACCGCGATGGAAAGTCTTTAGGGCTCCGAAGTTATAATTTGCCGCAGCCTCCAAATCGTCTTATATATACTATATAAACACCCCGGTCCTGGGCGCCCCTGAATACAGTCAAAGTTGTTGGTTGTGCATATAATAGCCTTTCCTGCTGTTAAAAGTTCAATTGTAGTTACATTACTGTTTTTAGAATTGCATTTCTAACTAAAAATGCTCACTTTCAAAGAGTGAATTTGACTTGAAATGAACAAAAAAATTTTTTTGCAGTGGTCATGGTTAGAAAAAAAATCCATGCACGGCATTTCGGCCAAAAAAATGTCTGCCCTGCTTGTTAGTAAAAAACAAATTTTACAAACTCCCCCCCTCAATAATCTAACGGTCAACCCTTTACACTACAAACATTTTGAAAGTTTCACGTGAGAATAACGGACATAAAACTATAAATTGATACATACATGTGGCTTATTTTTCGTTCTTCAAAACTCTCTGCACTTCTCGATATAGACGTTGCTCCAGGAAAAGTTGTAGACGGATATTTCAAAAATGCAGCAAAAAGAATTGTTACAGAAGCAATTGCCACAAAATATAAAAAAACACGGAAACGTGAAGGAACCATGGTTGCCGCATGAGTTAGTTAACTTGCTCTATACAATAAACAAAAGATTTAGGAAAATAACTGTTTCATTTGGTAAGAATGTCGGGCCGGATTATCATCCATTGGGGGGGGAGGGGGCTATCACACGTGGGGCTATCTTAAAACGGCAACGGGGAATCCGAGAATCGGAATATACCCAAAGGTAGGAATAGCAGTGAAAATTTCAAATTACCAGAGGGACTTTGATAGAGCCCGCTATTTGAAACATTTTGGTTTCTAGTTCTTCAAAATCGGTCCAGGCAATCAAAAGTTCTGGCAATTTGAATATCGAAATTTTCGCCTATTCTTTGGGGAATTTTGAAACACACTATTCTTGACACATTGGTTTTCACTCGAGCCAGGAATTTCTTAGTCTGTACACAGACTGTATGCACAGGCTAGGAATTTTTATTTTCACAAACTTTTGAGGTAATAATCGGCAACTTTAATGATGCAGCTTAAACCGAAGTTTTACAAGTGGTGCTTGCCAAGGTAACGCGGTACGTGGACTCACTTCTCGAAAATTTCGCAATGACGTTTTCACGAATAAAACTACTGATCTGAAAACAAGGACTGGTCAATGCATCTGCTATGCATAAATGAAGCCGATGGCGGCCATATTGGTGTGACCACCACAAATCTACTGTGGTGTTGGGGACATCTTTGAAGAGCTTCTATAAGTTTCTAGTTATTGGTGCGAAAGGAAAATATTGTCTAGATAAGAATTTATAATCAGTGGCCTCTCTTTCTGCTTAAATTTGCCAGTGAATAACTAACTAAAGAGGTCACACAAGGAAGCGACGTTTTTCTCCAGTCCTCCCTCGGCAATCTGACGTCCGTGTTGACAACTAGAGAACGTCGCAACTAGAGAATTATATATATATATATATAGCAAGCAAAGCTTGCTACACTCATCAGGTGAAAACGCGTTTGATGTTGTTATGCCTTAGGAAACTTGAGATATTATATATACATGTTTGACGTCACATAGATTAGCTATTGGTTGCTCAGCAGGAAGTTTGTTCTGTGTCTACAGGATGACAATAGTTCGTTTCTAGAGTTCAAGGAACTGAGTTGCGGATAATAAATAATAATAAACTTTTCATGTAAGCACAGGTTGCATCGCTTAGTTTTGTTCGAGTAACTTTCCACTTAACTGAATGTTGTACATTGGATTCCTTTAAATGCCAAACGTATTTGCTGAGTGCGGTAGAATGCTTATGCTTAACGTTTCTAAAAGAATTTGTGTGGTTATTGAAGCGCGTTTTGAATTGGCCCCCCGTATGTCCTACATAGGTCTTCTCTTCTGTGGTATCTTCTCTCGTCACAGTGGCTTGGTAAACTACACTCTCAGTCAGGCATTTACCAGAGAGGGGGCAGGAATCCTTCTGGCGGCAATTGCATTCTTTGCTTACATCGGTAGTGTTGGTCTGGGCATATATAGAGTAAGGAAATGAATAGAGAGACAGGTCCTTTGAACTCGGAAATACAAATGAGAAAGGTAAGAAAGTATTTTTAACGTTTAAATTGCTAAGGAAAACATATTTATCGGCCGATATTCGCTACTCGAAGGAGTGACAGGAGCGAGACTACGAGGGCACACGTTTATTTATTTATGAATAACGTTCAATAAACTTCAAGAAAGACTTTTAATGTAAACATACCTCTTTGGTATGACAGTACCAAGAGTATTAAAGTTATTTGGTAATATATAATATATAGTTTGCAAAATATATGGACGGTATATGATACAGTATATACTGATATACAGTACTCAGCATAGTGAAGTTTTATACATACTTATACAATATTTACATGGGCTTTGTTTTACTGTATTTGTAGGCGACTTCCTGGAATACCACAGACATTGCATTACCAATACCACAGACATTCCAAACTTGACTATGACTATATCAATTATAATGTGTTCTCTTCAAGTGGGGGAATTCCACATCAATGATGAATTGGTTTTGTGAAGTTCTTTGGTTTTATGCAACATTTATTATTCAACACACTCCACCTTTGAAAAATTTTCTGTTGATATGACTAATACTATTTGTTTTAACCCATTGAATAGCAATGCACTCCAGTGCCTGCTACTTTATGTGCTCTGTCTAACAAGGGAGACAATTTTAAAAAGGGAGACCTTAGCACCTTAATTACAAAAATTATCAGTTATCAGGAGTGGCATATCTTGACTAACTCATGTAAGTTGAGATTGGTTGGTTCTCTCCTGTGCTTCGAGGGTTTTTCTCCGGCTACTCCGGTTTTCCTCCCTAGCTAAAACTAACCCTTAGACACTAATCAGTACTAACCATGGTGTTATTACCTAGTAGGGGACTTTGGGTCCTATTGTAATATCACCAGCCTTTGGGCAAATAATATATAAATAAATAAAAATCTAAGGAATCATAATTTTAATTTTGTATGTAAAATAATTTGGAATTTGTTAGTGGAAGTTTTTTTAGACTTAATATAGAGTTCAAGACTTTAATACAGTGATACAAAAAGATATTGTACTGTCAATATAGTATGAATAGAGCAACTGTTTATTGAAATTTCTTAATTGATGTTAAAATTAAAAAGAAAATTACTAATTTCAAAATCTTTATTGTACTGTAGAATGAATTAAAGAGAAGAGCCCCAGTTAACATGCAAATAATGTGCAAATCTGTTGATAATTGACCATATGAAGACATTTTTACTTGATGCGTTGTACAATTTTAAACTATAAAATTCAACTTAATTTTTTTGCTCCCCGGGCTGGGACATTTTCCACTTAACCGTTGCCCCGTGGGCAGGACATTTGCCCTCAAGCTGTTGCCCCGCAGCAGGGAAATTTCCCTTTCTTTACAAAAAATCGCTAATGTCCGGGTGTATTCCCAGGGGGAGGGGGGTTACTCCATTGATTTGACTTGTGCATAATAAAGAACCACTTTTTAAAATTGTCTGCCATGTTAGACAGTACTCAATGGTTAAAACAAATAGTATTAGTCATATCAACAGAAAATTTTTCAAAGGTGGAGTGTGTTAAATAATAAATGTTGCATAAAACCAAAGAACTTCACAAAACCAATTCATCATTGATGTGGAATTCCCCCACTTGAAGGGAACACATTATAATTGATATAGTCATAGTCAAGTTTGGAAAACATTGGTAATGCAATGTCTGTGGTATTCCAGGAAGTCGCCTACAAATACAGTAAAACAAAGCCCATGTAAATATTGTATAAGTATGTATAAAACTTCACTATGCTGAGTACTGTATATCAGTATATACTGTAATCATATACCGTCCATATATTTTGCAAACTATATATTATATATTACCAAATAACTTTAATACTCTTGGTACTGTCATACCAAAGAGGTATGTTTACATTAAAAGTCTTTCTTGAAGTTTATTGAACGTTATTCATAAATAAATAAACGTGTGCCCTCGTAGTCGTGTGCCCTCCTGTCACTCCTTCGAGTAGCGAATATCGGCCGATAAATATGTTTTCCTTAGCAATTTAAACGTTAAAAATACTTTCTTACCTTTCTCATTTGTATTTCCGAGTTCAAAAGATGAAATTATGAAAAAAATTCGCTAAAAAACGCGATTAAGTAGGCAAGAATGCAAATTCCCCATATATTTTCTAATACGAATTTGCAAATCTTCTCATTTCTTCTGGCCAGATTAATGGCCGCCGCCAACCGGATGTCGCTGTCGGTGGTCCCAAAAAGATCAAAGGACCTGTCTCTCTATTCATTTCCTTACTCTATGGTCTGGGGCTGTTTCGCGAGTATGGTTTTGTTGTGGGCCGAGATAACGTTCTGTATGTTTGGCATACAGCCAATATATATATATATATATATATATACGTGTAGGTTTAGGTCTACGAAACGCAAAGACAACATATAGTTAGAGCAAATTATAGATTTTCGCTTACCTCAAAACTTGTCTGCAACAGGCTGTTTCATCTGTAAAAGAATCATCAGGCAGATGAAACAGCCTGTTGCAGACAAGTTTTGAGGTAAGCGAAAATCTATATATATATATATATATATAACGAGTCAAGATATAATCATTGAAGCGAATGCATGCGAACGTTTTTTGAAAGCTTATATATTAATATATTTATTGCATGTGGCGTGTCCATGCGCCGTGACTATTGGCTATTTTATCGTCTAAAGGTTCTGACTATATACAATTTGTCTTGCTACAGCGAATATTTTGTATTTCACATCATGTCCGAGGGGTGTATCACTCCAATATACTTTATCCCATAAAGTGGAAAAGACGGAGTCTGATAAAAACGAATGGTGCATGGAAAAGACGAAGTCTGATAAATATCGATTGCCTATCGACTTTGATAGGCTCCGCACACCACCTTTTGCACCATGCCGTGGACACTATGCCGCCGACATTAAGCGCCACGTTCGAGGACAACGGCCCTCTTTCTTATGTCAAATAATTCATTATAGATTACAGTCTTAATATAACAAGTTTATTTACTCTTTACTGCGATATAGCGTAAAATTTTCCTTTGCCTCGCGTTTGTCGTTTGAAGTATGAACACGAAGCTTAAACTCTCCATTGTCTCCGACGACTACGCACAGCCGAATATGAAATGAAATGCATTCGTTTGAAGAAATATTTCATTCTATAACTTCGAAGACATTAAATGTAATTAAACTTATTAACCTGAAACGTTCGGTCATTACGGTAAAATATTAACCTCGGTCTTGCCGTATTGACCTCGCTATCGCTCGATCAATACGGCAAGACCTCGGTTTAATATTTTACCGTAAAGACCCCACTTTCGATTAATAAGTAGTTAGTATAACAATACTCACCACGTCAAAATGTTGTTAAATTAACCAATTTCACTGCATAGAAGAGTTTTAATTTAGTTGCAAACCTAAATACAGATCGACAATTTAGCGTCGTCGTGTATCGAGTCTCTGGAGTCTGAGCACATGCACAAAAATTTCAATAAGTTACTCAATAATATGAATTAACTCCAGCAGCGTTGAAACAGCGGGGTCTAACCCTATTATACAATTCGTGTAAGGCTACATGCATAAAGAAGACAAAGAACGTATAGGGTGTAAAAAGATAGTCTAGGTCCGCATTAATCAAATACTCGATCCGCATGCACGAAGTGTCTTTGCTATACATTCAAAAACCTTTACAACCCTTGTTGATGCAAGAAAAGTTAATAAGCTTGCATGAAATTCTTCTTACGCTATTCCAAACATCGATCAAAACAGTCAACCCGACTTTCGTGATTTTGGTAAACAAATCTACTCTGTCTAACAATTAGCTCTTTTCTTTAAAAATATTCATATTAGAATATCTCTTCGTTTTCGAGCAGCCATGCATGTACATATGCATTTTTGTTCAAATTTGTCCAAGGTGGTCTAGGTCCGCTTGAAATATACTGGCCAGATCCATGTGCTACCAGAGTTTGTATTTACACAACAACCTAAGTTGCGGGCACCTACCATACGCCGGTAAAGTTTCAAATACCTTTCAAGTACTTGTTTTGTAGTTACATGCACTAAGCAAGAAACTGCATGTTACCATCTGCTCGGTACTAGTGATCAAAACAGGCGGAATGGCCTGCTTTAGGACGACCAATAAAACTAGCAGGATTGTAAAAAACCCTACATCTAATGTTTGTGAATGTTATCAGTGCTTGAATCTAGAACTACGACGGACAATAGTCACGAAATTGCATGTTACCATCTGTAGGGTACTGATCAAGACAGGAGGAATGGCCTGGCTCAGGACATGCGAGAAAACTTCCAGGATTATACAACAACCATGAACTCTTACGATCATATCTCCGCCAATGTTCTTGATGCTGGTATATTCCAGTTGCGTAACGATTCCGGGCAAAGAGACCTGGATTATGCGGATGGTTGACCCACTGCCCCGCAAACATAACCTTGGTTGGCACCACCCCCCGGGCTATATCCATTTGAGTTCCAAATGCAGATTCGGCCATGCCCCACAACTCTACATCCCAGTTTGTAGTCGTGAGACGAAAGAATCCGCCAGTCAGGCGACCATCTTTTACAGCAGGCCGATAGCCAACGCTTAAGCCGTAACCAGCTTTTTTAATTTTGTCCTTGAGTTTCTCAATAACAGAGAAATTGTTCGCAAGGAAAGCGATGTCGCCGTCTATATATCCCAAGGTAGTACACCGTTAAACTTTACGGCACCTGTGGAAAGAATCAGAAAAGTATAAACAATGAGGTAACGCGGCATTCAACTTAAAGCCCGTTCAAACCAGTCCAACGTCTTCCGACATTGTTCGTCCGACAATGTTTGGACAGTGTTGGCAACCTCGTTGCCAGGACCTTCCCTCTTGTAATAGTAATAGATTTCAGATTCTATTTACCACCTTTGGCAAAGAATTACCGTGGAATTACAATTAAAAAGCATTTACAATAGTATAAATTAGTTATATACATATTTAAGAAATTACTAGACAATATAGCTTACATTATTAAGCATTTACAATAGTATAAATTAGTTATATACATATTTAAGAAATTACTAGACAATATAGCTTACATTATTAATAATGATAAAAATTACAGTGGCATTACAATTAAAAACATTTACTACAGCGTATATAGTACAGCGGAATCTATATATACACATTTAGAAATTACTAGTCAAATTTATGGTTATGGTTATATTTATAATAAGATAAAAAATAAAAGTTCAGTTCAATTAGAATAGTCTATCCAAGCAGCTCTCGGTATGAATGATTGTCTGTG
Organism: Trachythela sp. YZ-2020; assembly: GCA_016169945.1. NCBI lineage: Eukaryota > Metazoa > Cnidaria > Anthozoa > Malacalcyonacea > Clavulariidae > Trachythela > Trachythela sp. YZ-2020. The sequence goes on from JADLSH010000389.1 coordinate 8,129,399, forward strand.
TGTGAAATTGGTGCTAAAAGTGGTTTTGATCCTGTTCTTAAGTTACATTTATGTTCGGTAGCCTCCCTGACCTAAAATTGTCATTAGGGTCCTTATTATGATCTGAGGTGGAATTAGGTATTTTCGGTTGGCATTTCATTATTTTAATTCATCACGAATTCGTCGAGACGATAGCTTGCTTGTTAGAATTAATGTTTCTTGAAAGCTTTAATTCAGCGATCACAATGTCTAGTTTACAGTTGATTTCAGCAAACCTTGAACGCTTGAGTTCCGAACTATCTTTCGAAATTGACAAGTGGGCGGGGAAATTGTTAATTACGTTGCGAAGTTCGGAACGGATTTGCTAATTTCGATTTGAATTTCGCAAATTCGTTTGCAATTTGCAAACATCACAAAATGGATTTACCTGTAAAACAACCAGGCCAAGCGGTGCCAATACAAACAAGAAAAGTTATAATAAATCTGTGGAATGAAGGACTGACAAATGACAATGTCTGCGATTGCAAAACGATTTTGCTTATCGAAAGCCACAATTTCCAAGATGGTAAATAGATTCATAAATGAAAATCGCTTGGCGCCAAACACGGGTGGAAACAACGTTCGAACTGCGAGAACGGAAACAAATATAATAGAATATTGCAAGGCTCAAAAGCCTAGTGTTTTCGCCAAAGAAATTCAGCAAGATTTAATAAAAAATCAGGTATGCTTGGCCGAAACTGTTCCTTCTCGCGCAAGTATATCTCGAGCACTAAAGGAAGATCTGGGTTATTCATATAAACGGCTACACAAAATTGCAAGAGAATCACTGACCCCAGCAAATGAGCAAAAATTGGTTGAATATTTGGCAGCATGTGTGGACAAGGATCCACGAACAATGCATTTTTTTGATGAAGCATCAGTCACTAAAACGACAGGAAATAGAAATTATGGGCACTCTGCATGAGTTGGAAGCGAGGCAATTGAAATTCAACGATACGCGTCAAATGCAACATTCACAGTTAATTTATTACACAGTATAGTTGGAGTACAACACGTTAACATTTTAGCTGGTGCTTCAAATGGTATAGAACTGCTTAACTTTTTTGCTGAAGCCCTAAATGAGGTAGATATATTTCGTAATCCCTTACTTAAACCAGGTGACACAGTTATAATGGACAACTGCGGATTTCATCATGCAGTTATGACAGAGCCAGTGTTAAGAAGAATGCTAAATGAACACGGTGTTGATCTGATTTACCAACCACCATATCACCCAGTGTATAACACATGTGAGATGTGCTTCCGATTCTTGAAAGGCTGGCTTCGCGAGCATAGCGAATACGCAGAAACATACACTGAAATTGCAATTCTGGATGCGTTAAGAAACTTTTTCAGAAAATGCGGTTACGTGGATTAAAATTGCCAGTATATATAAACTGTATTGATAAAATACTGTAAAGGTGTGTAAAAATATGACAATATATAAACATGCGAGTTCCGTCAATTTCACTGTAAAAAGCAATACAATATTAGCACATTTCACGCGTGGTTTTACGTTGCAAAACTATCGACCTTGTGTCAAATAATAGAAACTTTTTTGTTAAGTTTATATGGATATGTATTGGAAAGCGAATTTACAATGTAAAGTAATTTGCAAATACAGAATGAACTGTTCGACCGTTTTGTATATACGGTTACTTGCCAGAAACACTATGTCTATACCAGGTTCAGGTTGTATTTGGGCGAAGCGATTTCTGATATGGTACATACTTGTGACAGACTGCTAAATGCAAATTGAAACAGATTCGCGGCATGCGTTCTAGTTTTATAACTAATTTGTAAACTAATTCAGACACGAAATATACAATAATTATATTTGAGTATAGAACGCATAGTCCTCTTCCATAATTTTTTACTTAATAGTTTCATTTTTGAGCTACTGTAATATATATCCGAAAAAGTTAGGTTTTTATTTTAAAGCAAGGCTGTGGCCCATGCGCCCATGCTGTTTTTAGTAATAGTTTCCCCCACGAGTTTAGAGAAACAGGAAGTTATATCATACTAATTATATTTTTAGGTACTTTTGTACGTAAACAAACACAAACGTACAAATAAAATATCAATGTACTATTCAAGTATTACAATGTTTAGCGACAAATTATGCGCAACGCAACACGTATATCATGAAAAACAAATTTGTTATCAACCTCGTTCCCAGGTACGAGGTTGATTTTATTATGTGTTTACAATAAACATCGCCTTACAATCATGAACTTTTTACCATCACTGTCACTTTTGTTGATGTGCGAAACTATACAACGTTTGACACGACTCGTTTGCGTTTTTCTGCAAGTATATTTATGACTCGTTCATGCTTTATTTATAGACAAATAAAGTTAATATATCTTTACTGGCGAAGACAATTTTAGTCTTAGAAATAAGTAACAACTACGACATTTTACGAAGTCGCGTTGGATTTCCCAACGTGAGAAAGATGTATTTACTAAAATTAGCACACAAAATGCATGGCAAACAAAAACATTGACATTTTCAGGCAAAAAGTTCCTGTTTACTGTAAATCGCAAAATATGAGCGAAACTAAACGTATAAAACATAATTTGAAGGTCACGGTTCAAAGCAGTTTGCAAATGGAACTACCTGTATTCTGTAACATCTTAAAATATTTACCTACATTTTGTTCGATGAATTTGCAACGTTAACAAGTAGGTCAAAATCGACTTATTCGGAAGTGGCGACTGGTCGTTCAACAAGTTTATTTGGTAGTGCAACAATGCACGAGCGCCTAGAGACAGCGCTGATTCGCCTTTGAACATGATGTCCAATTCGTTCCCTGTGAATCATCAACTCACTTGCATTCTCGTTTTAAATTTATTTTCTTTTAAAGTTTTCAATATCATTGTTGCTTCGCCAACATCTAGTTGGACCCGAAAAGAATCGACCCATTCTGACAATTCGTCGATAGCAGACTTTTCAGTTTCACGCTTTTTCGTAGTTTTATATTTAGATTTGGACATGCCTGCTGCAGTGAAACGCCCAACGAATTTGCGAAATTGAAATCGAAATTGGCAAATTCGTTCCGAACTCCAAATATAGTTCGGAACTCAAGCGTTCAAGGTTTGCTGAAATCAACTGTAAGGCCGTTAATTTCGGTTGATAAATTACTGGATGTATAAGTATTCGAAATATCTGATGTTTTAGCAGCACTAACCGTGTTTCTCTTAACGTTTGTATACTTAATTCAGTATTTGCAGTGTTGGATGAAAACACTGAACTGACAAGGATATGACAAGGGACAAACAACGATGGATTAAATACCGGGAACGGATTCCGTTGCATATCACCACTTTAAAGATAGTGTAAGACTTACCCATCAACATGCTCTCATGAAAAACTTCATCACATCAGCCAGATTTTCCATATCTGCAGGAGACAAGCCCATTCCTTTACCTTTCTTGCACAACCCTGCAGAAGTATAAGAATATCCCTTACGGCATCCGTACCAGCGTATTCTACCATCGGGATCTATAATCCTGTGAATTTGATGTTTGTTTGCGAACTGTTACGAGTTCGACATCATCAATTTCACGACTGTGGATGTTGAACATGACATCTGGACACGAGACTGCAATGTCCTCTGGCATTTTGTTCTTGAAGCGCCAAAGTAGATCATGAAATGCACCATATTTCATACTAAATGATAACAAGAACGGTTAATTACAAGTTAACTAAGCTAACGTTATTTATATCGAATAGTCCTATCAGTTCTAAACTGTTCTTTCTAGAGGTCCGGTAAAGGCCATGCCTATACTTGGTCTAAGAGCAATCCGGAGTAGAATTCTCGGAGTTTGGTAAAATGGAACAGGAAGCACTCTTTTCGCTTGTGAAATTTTTACGTCTTAGTCTGACAAGAATTAGAGATCATCACATGATATTATTGGGTTCATGTTGGTGGCACAGTGGCTGTTGCACGTGCATTTCACCTCTGCGATCGAAGTTCGATTCCTGCTATATGGATAAGTTCTCTGATTATAATTTCACCTCAGTCGCATATGAGAAGAATGTTTCCAACCAAACACCGCCGCAGGTTTTCTCCGGGTACTCATGTTTCTCTCCTGCACTAAGACTGAACAATAAGAGACGGCCCTTACTGAACCCCTAGGGAAAAGGCAAAATTCAACAAAAATCCAGTATAAATTAGGTTAGTTCATTCTATGTACCTGGGATCAAATTGGAATTCCTTGAACGTGTCACTCCTTGCCATTATCGGTCCTGACAAATAATCACACACTATAATCCTTTTCGGAAAAGAGGGTAGCCATAGTTAAGTTTTGTCCCCATAAATTTTTCAGGGCAAACTTCTTTCTTAACGTTTTGGTTTTCTTCTTGTGAGTTTTTCAACCTGTTTTCATCAGAAATATTTTGGTTCAATATTTTCAACATTTCAAATGTCTTTTGAATGTGTAATCCCAGCTTGTTGTAGTGACTGGCTGATGTGACTAAGCTTTTCTGTTGCTCTATCAAGCCTTTGGACAATTCTTTGATCTTTTGGGTCAAAAGTTCTTCAGTTGTATTGTCCCTTGTGAGAAAATGAAACTATGAATTACTTTGAGGAAAGACGAGGATTATCTTGATTAACTAATGAAAAACAATATTTAAACTAATTGTAATATAGGAATGAAAGGAAGCAAATGAGTTTGTTTGTCAGAAACAAATTGTTTTTCAGTACGTTCTATAATAACACTTGACCAAGTTTAAGGAAAGATTGCTTGAAAACTCAAAGTTATTACCACCGTTTGCCTCTAAGGATGAACAGTTGCAGATAAATATTGTCTATGCTCCGTGAAACTTTCATGTTTGCAACAGGTTTTGATACGTGCACGGGTGGCGTGAGTTAAGCTATAGCTATACAGCAGGTCGAGGGCATGGATTTACTCAGGTTGGGTAACGTCAGTGCGCTTGATAAACTCATGTAAGTTGAGATTGGTTGGTTCTCTCCTGTGCTTCGAGGGTTTTCTCCGGTTTTCCTCCCTCGCTAAAAACTAACCCTTAGGCACTAACCACTAACTCGGAACCTTTAATTTATCAATTGGGTTGCAAAACCTGTTAAGGCTTCCGTCCACCTCAGAGTGGTAAACATATTAAACTTAAACTTAAAACCTTTCAGCCAATCACGTTTAACCAGCCTCAGGCTGATATGCTCCTTACAAACACCAAAGTTTCAAGAGATAATAGCGGACAATGTTTTTATCTGGCACTGTTCGTCCTTAGATGCAGCCAATGGTTGGATAATTATGGTTCATAAAACTATAAAATTGATACATACATGTGGAATATTTTTCGTTCTTTAAGACTCGCTGCACTTCTCGATATAAATGTTGTTCCAGAAGGAAATGTAGACGGATATTTCAAAAATGCAGCAAAAAGAAGAAGCGCTACAGAAGCAACCGCCACAATAGAAAGAAAAATACGGAAACGTGAATCAACCATGGTTGCTGCATGAAAGTTAACGTGCTCTATACAATAAACAAAAGATCAGTTAGGAAAATAACAGTTTCATTTGGTAAGATTGTCGGGCCGGATTATCATCCATCGGGGCTATCACACGTGGGGCTATCTTAAAACGGCAAGGGGAAATCCAAATATACCCAAAGTTAGGGATAGCATTAACTAGATTAAATAAACAGAGGGACTAGGTTATTTTGATAGAGCCCGTTATTTGAAACACCTTCGTGTCTAGTTCATCAAAATCGGTCCAGGGAATCAAAAGTTATGGCAATTTGAACATTGGAATTTTCGCCTATTCTTTGGGGGAATATTTCACACTATTCTTGACACATTGGTTTTCAATCGTGCCAGGAATTTCTATTTTCACCAACTTTTACAATTTCTTAATCAAAGGTTATCAAAGGTGAGGTAACAGGTGGGAATTTTGCCTGCGCTGGTCAACAAATTGCGGGCGCACACAAAAAATTATTTCAAAATTTGTTAAAATGAGCAAAAACAAGTTTTCGAGTGTCTTTTTTGGCCAGAAAACAGTGGATTTATCAGTATTAAAATAGCTTTCTACAAACATTATGACAAAATAAACAGGACGAATGAAATTGGACTGAAATCAGAGAATTATAAAGGATATTATTCTACGACGAAACATGAGCGAAATTTTACTTTGTTCGAAGATGCTAATTGTTTTGGCTCCGTGAACAGATAAAATTAAAAAGTTAAACTTACGGTGGGTTTGAATTTAATTTTTTACACATTTTTCTATACAAAAATTACTGAAATAGTATTCTTATTATCAAAACCTGTGAGATTTGGTCGGGCCAAAATCGCCATTTTGCGAAATATAAGAAAAAGCCAAATATTCAACTTCAGATTGTAAAAAATCTAGCCGAGAGCCTCAAAACGAGACTATCCTTAAACGATAGTTTGAAGCTTTCTTAATCTATTGATCAAAGTAAGATGGATATAAAAATTCGCGCTGATACCAAAAACGGCGACACTGTTGAGATTCCATGTTTATACTATTCTTGCTTGCCCATTGATTCCAGAAATACAGACAGTTTTGAAATCATGTGAATATGTTGCCCTTTCTCTCTAATATAATAAATAGTAATTCAAGGTGTGTAAATCAGCACAGTGAAATGAAAAAGAAGTAAAATATTTCCAAATTTTGTCGAGAGCCTCAAAACCAAATATGGTTTAAAATAATTCTAATAGCATATACTTTATATTGGGGGGAAATTTGTTTACCTCAAAATTCGCGCAAGTAAGAATTTGGAGTTTACTCGCCCCAGATCTAATTTCTAATAACCGCGGGAATTCTAACGCATACTCAAACAACTTTAATGCAGCTTGGCAAAGTAACGTGGGCTCATTTCTTCTCGGAAATTTCGCAATAAAAACATGGCGTTTTCACGATGTCTCAGAAAGAAATCGTGTCGTACAGCTCACGCAAGAATTCTTGGGGCAATCGTAAACCCCCGTAAAGACGGAATCGTCTTTACCACATACTAAACTACAATTGTGGGGCTTCGGTGGCGCAGTCGTCAGGACAAGCGCCTTTCACCTCCGAGTCTTGAGTTCGATTCTCGGTGAGGACTATACCACAGTATAAAGACGACCAGTAGGGCCACTCGGCGATGCAACATGTAGCCGGCTTTTTATGCAAAAATATGCAGTTTACTGGCCAGGAAAGTTAGTCCAGCTTGCTTATTGGCTAGAAAAAGCAATTGACTGGCTGCCAATGCGTAATGAGCGGGCACACAAAATTTCAAATGAGTGGCCCTACTGGTCGTCTCTATACTGTGACTGGGTCCTACTAATTTATGCCCGGATATGCCCGGATATGCCCGAGATATGCCCGGGTATGCCCGAGATATGCCCGGGTATGCCCGGGACCGCGAAATGGCAAATAAGTTGAACATTATTGTTAGAATTAGATGTTAGATGAAAATATACGTATTCTTAAGCAATACTTTAGTTATTTTCCAACCGAACCGGACTGTTCACTTCATTGATTCTGTAGTAAATCTAATAGTGTTGTTAAAAAGCATTTGTTAAACATCGCTGTACGTTGTGGCTGTGTTCCCAACCCCAATATGTACCACTGTGCCGATGATCATAGAAATATTGAAAATATGATATCAAATCTAACTCAGAAAATGCTGAAATCCAGAAATGCTGACCAGAAATAATTTTTTATTGACAATTACAAGACTTTGTAAAGTCAAGTTGTGTAATGTATAAGGAAAGTAAGTTGACATACATTCAGATGTAATTCTACTTCGCTTCCGCGAAGTGTGAAATCAGATCAAATACTTTGAACGTTCAACTGGTCAGTATTTCTGCAATTTACGCGACGCGTTGAAACAAACGAAGTCACACGTGACTTCTTACGAATATAGTCCGATAAACACGTCATCTTCAAACTGATTACGGTTATGTCATCAAAGTAATTATCATATGAGAAAAACAACGCGTTGCCTAATTCCATTGGTTCTTTTCAACACGGACGTGACGTACACATTTTTCGTAGCGCGAGAGGCCAGGGCGCAAGCGGGAACGAGAAAAGTACTTGTCGCCCTGGTTCTCGCGCTCGCCCCTTGCGCTCTCCTATGTATTTGCTTTAACATAAAGACAAACATTTACCATACAGCGATGTTTAACAAATGCTTTTTAACAACACTATTAGATTTACTACAGAATCAATGAAGTGAACAGTCCGGTTCGGTTGGAAAATAACTAAAGTATTGCTTAAGAATACGTATATTTTCGTCTAACATCTAATTCTAACAATAATGTTCAATTTATTTGCCATTTCGCGGTCCCGGGCATATCCCGGGCATATCTCGGGCATACCCGGGCATATCTCGGGCATATCTGGGCATACCCGGGCATATCCGGGCATAGATTAGTAGGACCGTATATTAATACGCCAAAATTCAAGTACATGCTCAAAATTAAACGCAAATGTTACAATTATCGACTATAAATTTAATAATGCAAAGTCTTGTGTCAAAAATACGAATAGTGTTGAAAATCAAAGCTCTAATGTAAAAAATGCGAATGTTTAATGTCGAAAATACCAAGTTGCTTACCTTATATAATATCTTGAGAAACTCGTTTCAATTTTATTCAGTCTGCATATACATAAGGAAGTAGCCTACGTAGCAGCCAGTTTTTAGGGTCCACAACAGCGACTTCTTACATCCCGTATCCCGCTCCTTATTTTCTCTGAGAGCTACCCTAGTTGTTGTTGTTTACCATCGGGAACGATGCAAAAGCAATTCGTGAAGACGCCAATTCCGGTTATAATTCCATGACACGCAATCACGAATATTTCTCTTTGATCTTGACCCCAATCCCGACCCAATCCCTAACCCTAACCCTATTTCTTGCGTGTCATGGAATTGTAACCCGAATTCCCTGGCAAGGGCTCTAAGATTCCTCAGTTTTCCCTAAAATTCCTTAAATTGCTTCATTCATTCACTTTTCTGGACTTCTGCTCAATATGACTTCATATTTGGGGGGCTGGAGGATATTTAAAAATTAGAGTCACATAAACGCAGTTGAAAAAGACATAAAGTACATAAATCTATTGTGGACCCTCATATATATTATTACTGGTTAATATTTAAGATTTTAAGTACAGTTGATACTGCGTTGGCGTTTGACAGTTGCAGGAATAAAACCTTTATTAGGAATAATACGCAGTTAGGGTTATAGGGTGAGTGAAGTCTTTGGATACTAGAGAATGCACGACGTTTTATATAAAAAAAGTATTAAAAGTATTTAATGTACGTTTTATATAAAAAAGTATTTACATCTGTGTACTTGAAATATTCTAAAGGCCGGTTTACAGTTCGCGCGAATACGTCGCGCGAACTGGAGAATTATTCGCGCGAACAAAGCTAGCGAATCGGGTTTACACCAGGGCGCTTATATACTATATAGTATATAAGCGCCCTGGTTTACACATTTTAAAATTTGCTCGAAAATTTGCAAACTTGCAAAAATCCTGGCTCTTGATTGGCTAAACTTTAATTCTTTCGCTGGCGACTGGCGAAAAAGTTGAAAATTTTCAACTCTTTCGCCCGTCGCTGCGAATCAAGTAGAATGACGAAATTTGCCATAAATAACCCTCGCGCATGCTCAGTGACAAATTCGCTCCTTCGCGCGACCAATTCGCGCGAACTGTAAAGCGGCCTTAAAACTGCTTCGTTCGTTCAACAACTTTTCGCATAATTAAACCATTTGTTTTCAGCCATACGTGTTTTTTTTTAGGACAGAGACATTTATCCCGAGTCATTTATGATGTTTATGCGCCGTCTACCGCATAGCGACTTGTTAAACATTGGTAAAAGTATACATGAAAAGCTGCGAAATTGTTTCCACAGAGAAACGGACTTATAATTTAGGGCCTGCAGCACCTTGAGCGGTGACGTCACAGCTAACTGACGTCATACCTAGGGTCCCAGTCATATCCATTTATGTTGTGCAAGCTGTAGAACGACTAGGACTAGGCTGAGTTACATATTATTCTTTACTTCATTTTAGATTGAATTGTGTAGATTATTTTGTAGTGAAATTGACAAGCAAATTAATTTTATGCTTATGTAATGAGAGTTTGTGAATTAATCGACTTAAAAATCTTTTTCTTGAGTTATATTATAAAAGAAATAGAAAACATTTTTTCCTGTGTTTCTATACGGTTATAGAAACACTTCTGGTAGTTTGGCAGAACTCGAATAACGTCACTGATTATTTCTCGTTCTCCCAAACTCCCACGCGTGTTTCTATAACTGTATAGAAACACGGAAAATGTTTTCTATTTCTTAAATATTGATTTTCATCTAGTATGTAATGCGCATTTGATCTGCATATACTATATATATATAGCATGTTCATTTGCGCAAAATAGATATTAAATATTATTATTATTAAATATTATGATTATAACCTAGGTCAGTGGAAACCACCCGTCAATATTTTGTTGTTTATTCCGGGTTCAAATAAGCGCTTCATAAGTATATATTTCATCAGTTTTAATAGTTAAACAGAACAACGACTGCCCAAATAACAGCCAAGTAAACCATATTTTTATTAAGATTTCATTAATTTTACAAAGGAACGTTACTGTTTTACAAAATTTCACCCATATATCCCCCCCTCGCGCACATCGCCTTTAAAAAAAGAAATAACCAAAATTATTACACGCGAAAACTCGTTCCCCTACCTCGTTCCATTACGCGGCCCCTGGAAACTCTAGCTCAGCTCAGAACCATTGCTAGCAGGGTATACTCGTTCCTGCCTTGGATAATGATTGGCTTCTGCTCTTATATTTTATTGGATGTTATTATTGTCTAACCCAAGAATAATGATGGACAATCATCATCCAGGAATCGCCCGATTCAATTCCTTCTAATAAAGAATCCAAGATCTTCTCTTAGCGCATACTGATCAAGACAGACGGCATGGCCTGGTTTAGAACAATCAATAAAACTACAAGAATTGTAAAAAACATAGATATAATCTCAGTGTCTAATTCCAGACGGACTACGACGGACAATAGTCACGAAACTGCATGTTACCATCTGCGGGGTACTGATCAAGACAGGAGGAATGGCCTGGCTTAGGACATGCGATAAAACTTCCAGGATTATAAAAAGTCCATGAACTGCTATGACCATTTATCCGCCAATGTTCTTGATGTCTGTATATTCCAGGTCCGTAACGATTCCGGGCAAAGAGACCTGGATTATGCGGAATGTTGACCCACTGCCCCGCAAAAATAACCATGGTTGGCACCACCCCCCGGGCTACATCCATGTGAGTTTCAAATTCGGCAAAACCCCACAATTCGACCTTCCAGTTTGTAGTCGTAAGTGAAAAGAATCCCCCAATCAGGTGGCCATTTTTTACAGAAGGTCGAGAGCCAACGCTCATTCTGTAACCAGCTTTTTGAATTTTGTCCTTGAGTTTTTCGATAACAGAGAAATTTTTCACAAGAAAAACGATGTCACCGTCTATATCCCAAGGTAGTACACCGTTAAACTTTACGGTACCTGTGGAAAGTATGAGATAAAGTTTATGCTTGTTTATTTCTCGAGATAAATATCTCTGGAAGAAAACACAAAGGAAATCATGACCGTGAAAGAGCTTGTATATCTTATACAAAATCCTGCTGATTTACATAAACTTTAAGGGCATTTCTCCCACCAAATATCATTCATGCATGTCTTTAAGATTATTGAAGAATACGAATGTTTTCATTAATATGAATCACAAGCTGTAGACATTCAGCGCAGAGAAGGTGTGGGGAGCAAGGCTGAGATGGTATGGTCACGTAATAAGAAGAGATGAATGAGAGCCTGTCAGATACATTTTGGAGCTGGAGATAAAGAGGAACGGTGTACATGGGGAGAGCGAAGAAGAGATGGATGGACTGTGCAAACGAATATCTAAATATTATGGAACTGTCTGTGGACATGGCAAGGGGCACACAACGACGCATTTAAAAATGGAAGGGGGAATTCGTTTTATATAATGCACTTCAAAGATATTAACGAACTTACCCATCATTGTTCCTGATCTGAACTCGCAAAACGCACCAGCATCATGACATGCTTGCATGAAAAACTTCATCACATCAGCCAGATTTTCCATATCTGCAGGAGACAAGCCCATTCCTTTACCTTTCTTGCACAACCCTGCAGAAGTATAAGAATATCCCTTACGGCATCCGTACCAGCGTATTCTACCATCGGGGTCGATAATCCTGTGAATCTGATGTTTGTTTGCAAATGTCACGAGTTCGACATCGTCAATTTCACGACTGTGGATATTGAACATGACATCTGGACACGAGACTGCAATGTCCTCCGGCATTTCGTTCTTGAAGCGCCAAAATACATCGTGAAAGGCACCATATTTCATGCTAAAAGATAACAAGAACGGTTGATTAGTTTTATTAAAGTAAACTAAGATAATTTCATCTATATCGGATAGTTCTATCAGTTCTAAATTGTTCTTCCTAGAGGCCCGGTCAAGGCCATCCATTCTTTGTCCAGGATGAATGCATGTGCCTCTCACCACTGCAACCAGTGTTTGATTCCTGCAATATGCAGTTGTCTGATTATAATTTCGCTTCAGTCGGATTGAGAAGAATGTTTCCAGGTTGATTTGAACCAACAGCAAGGTTTCGTCTGGTTCTCCTGTAATATTAACATCGAACCTTTAAAGAATGGTCCTTGTTGGACCTCTGGGACAACAGTCTAGAACTGATGGAGCTATCCATGCAGTATCCATTATTCAATAAACATCCACTATAAGTAAGGTTAGTTCATTTCATGTACCTGGGATCAAATTGCAATTTCTTGAATATGTCGCTCCTTGCCATTATTGGTCCTGACAAATAATCACACACTACACATTCATTAAATGACCTATAATATCCTCCCATATATCTAGCAGTCATATTTCTAAATGCTACCTGTTGACAACCCATATCCCATTCTCCCTTCAAATTACGATAAGCACCACCAACAAATGTGACTCGAGGTTTGTAACTTAGAACACGAACCATACGCTCTAGGTTGATATCGTCATCAAAGTGGGTAATATCCGTTGCTATTAACACATACGGAGTCGAGACTTTACCAACCAGTTCCTTCAGCAAATCACCCTGGCCTGCGTCATTGATAACGTAATTTTCAAAACTAATCTTTAGCTTAGATATATCAGATTTGACCGATGGCTCCATATCTTTTTGTGTGGCTAATATTACCCGCATTCCAGGGTAATATTTTTCCACACCTTGCATAATTTCTAAATAACTTTGTGCAGGTTTCCCAAACTCTTTTGGTATAATCGCCACAATTGTTACAAGTTTTTCATTTGGAACAAACTCTTTGCAATCGACACGGTCGAATCCTTTTCGGAACAGAGGGTAGCCATAGTTAAGTTTTGTCCCCATAAATTTTTCAGGGCAAACTTCTTTCTTAACGTTTTGGTTTTCTTGCGAGTTTTCCAACCTGTTTTCATCAGAAATATTTTGGTTCAATATTTTCAACATTTCAAATGTCTTTTGAATGTGTAAGCCCAGCTTGTTGTAGTGACTGGCTGATGTGACTAAGCTTTTCTGTAGCTCTATCAAGCCTTTGGACAATTCTTTGATCTTTTGGGTCAAAATTTCTTCAGTTGTCTTTTCCCTTGTGAAAGTGAAGCTATGAATTACTTTGAGGAAAGACGAGGATTATTAATTAATGAAAAGCAATATTTAAACTTATCGTAATATAGAAATGAGAGGAAGCGAATGAGTGTTAGGGTTATAGTTAAATTGAAGTCAAACAATTCGCCTAAAAGTTTGTTAGTCAGAAAGAAATTGTTTTTCAGTTCTGTAACACTTCACCAAGTTTAACGAAAAAATGTTTGAAAACTAATAACGTTATTACCATCGTTTACCGGCTCTAAGGATGAACAGTGGCAGGTAAACATTGCCTATGATCCGTGAAACTTTCATGTTTGCCAACAGGATTTGATAAGTTTTAACCTTTCAGCCAATCACGTTTAACAAGCCTCAGGCTGATAGGCTGAGCTATTAAACTGAAACATTCAAATGGTGAAATGCCCCCACACAAACACCAAAGTTTCAAGAGATAATAGCGAGCAATGTTTTTATCTGGCACTGTTCGTCCTTAGATGCAACCAATGGTTGGATAATTATGGTTCATAAAACTATAAAATTGATACATACATGTGGAATATTTTTCGTTCTTTAAGACTCTCTGCACTTCTCGATATAAATGTTGTTCCAGAAGAAAATGTAGACGGATATTTGAAAAATGCAGCAAAAAGAAGAAGCGCTACAGAAGCAACCGCCACAACAGAAAGAAAAATACGGAAACGTGAATCAACCATGGTTGCTGCATGAAAGTTAACTTGCTCTATACAATAAACAAAAGATCAGTTAGGAAAATAACAGTTTCATTTGGTAAGAATGTCGGGCCGGATTATCATCCATTGGGGCTATCACACGTGGGGCTATCTTAAAACGGCAACGGGAAATCCGAGTATACCCAAAGTTAGAGATAGCAGTGAAAATTTCAAATTAACAAAGAGACTACGTTAATTTGATAGAGCCCGAATCAAAAGTTATAGCCATTTGAACATTGGAATTTTCGCCTATTCTTTGGGGGAATATTTGCAGCACACTATTCTTGACACGTTGGTTTTCACTCGTGCCAGGAATTTCTATTTTCACCAAATTTTACAAATTCATGCTTCAAACTCTTTTTTTGAAGTTGAGGTAATAATCGGCAACTTTAATGCAGCTTAAACGAAGTTTTCCACCTGGTATCTTGCCAAAGTAACATGGGCTCACTTCTTCTCGAAAATTTCGCAATAAAAACATGGCGTTTTCACGATGTTTCACTAGCGGCTAAATAGAGGGACTGAGTAGGTGCCGCCATCTTGGATTCGACCGCGCTGCAATCTGGGATCTAGTTTTTAGTTGGATACTTACAAATTCTGTAATTCTGCATTTCTGCGTTGCTTCCACTGAAAAAATATTTTTTCTTTTTATCGCAGATAAAATTACGACTACAAAAAGAAGGTTATATATCGTGCTAACGCTGTTGTAACGAGTAAGAAATATAAAGGCAAAACCTAGAAGTTCACCTACGTTACAGTCGGATGAACACACGATATATAAACCCCACGGTTAACGGATTGCGCTATGCGTGCAAGTGTGCAACGACATAATTAAGCAGGTGATAAAAATGGTAGGAAATATTTTTACTGTCTTTACACTCTCTGAATAACGCCCAGGCCCCAACTTTTCACTTTTTGTTCCTCTTTAAATTTAAAACCAGTGCCGTAGGAAGCTTTTTCGGAGTGGGGGGCTGAAATTCACCGAAAATTAACCGACGACCCAGGGCAAAAAATAGATGTTAGTTACTAAACCTCAGCGAGCGCACAACGTTACTAATGTCCGTCGCGCATTTTGGTTCAGTGTCGTCGGCAGCAAATTGTTATTGGGGGGGCGAACCTAGGGGGGGTGTGGGTATGCTCCCCCAGTAAAATTTTGCATTGTTGAAACCTCAGAAGTGCAATTTCCGTGCTTCCTGAGAGGATTTTTAATCAAAATTGTGAAGTTTCTAAAACCTAAGAATTCAATGTTTTTAAAGCACTTTTTAACTTTTTACAACCTCATGTGCTCCGTATATAATTACAAGCGTCGGTGAACTTAGTTTTGTTCCTTTCGATATATATACACGATGTGAAAGTAACGACAAACTATTACAGATGAGTTTATTGTAGTTGGCTCTGCAAGAAATAGATAGAGTATGAAAACAATTGTTGTTTGAAATTTTAAAATTTACCGACGAAGTTACTTTCAAATTCTACATTCTAACTGACCAAGGTCAATTTACTGACAGTTGTTTTAAAAATTTGGGTTGTACACCCACTATTCAGGGGCTGCACGGTCCTGAAAACACATTGTTTTACAGAATAATGTAGCAATCTATGCATGAGATCTGAATATGATGAAAGTTATATATTCAAGTTTTCAGTTTTGCGATACCCTGGTTGCCAGGTTGCCAGAGGTTCTTGTATTCCGCCCTATTATGCTCGCTCGCTGGTGGCACGCGATATGAATCTCAATTCCATGTTCAGTCATAGTTCAGTTATAGCACAGAATAAGTATATACCAGAAGTGTAACTTCATAGGGCTTTCGTGTCCTCAAATTTCCCAAAATGTACACGTCATGCACACGCCATCGTGCTTGCTTGTAAGATGGCGACGTTTGATAGCGTCAGCACGAACAACTTTTCTATCAGTGTTTTGCATTTTCTCGCGGCCTTTTCTGCCATTTTAGTAGTAATTTGTTTAACTAATTGACATACATTGCAAGGCCAATGGTTTTTTTCATTTCCGCAAATGTCAAGGCATTAGGTCAAAGGGCATGAAAGCAATGACGTAATAACAAATGACGAATACACGTCATGCACACGCCATCACAACTTGCCAGTAAGATGGCGACCGCGGGACGAGCTTTTTACAGAAGATAGACATCTGTTCATACTTAATCTGTGGTTATAGTTACAGAACTTGTAAAACCGGTTTTCTATTTTGTGACGTATTTTGAACAGTTAACTTCCGGTCATATTGTTTCTTGTCAGATTGTCAGAGAAATTTTGAAATGGCCCCAGAAATCTTCAGGAATATACGTATAAATGCATTAATATTTGAAGAATATATGATGTTAGTGTATCCAAATCATGTCTGGCGAATTATAACTTTATAAATGTAAAAGCTAAACACGAACATTGTTGACGCCATTTGGCCACGGAAAGAAACACTAATTAAATATGCCTATTTATAGTATTTAATACTAATAAGCATACCGACTTCTCCCCCATTTTGACGAATTTTAACCAAAATATATCGATGTTTCTTCTACAAAACATACGAAATTTCAAGACAAAAACTTCAGCTATAATTTAAGCCCAATATCGTATCTTTCCGTGGCTGAAAGGCGACAAAAATGTTCGTTGAATAACTATAAAATACATACATTTAACATTTTGTTATTTTTGTATAGCAAACCGGTTTTTTGTTTAACCAATCACATCGATTCTATAACTGCTAATTATAACTGACCAATCATGTGCTTGGTACAAATTTTGTACCAAGGGAAGTGAGATTCATCCGGAATCGTCTTTACCACATACTACTATGTTGTAAAATAGATTTATTTAGATTTATTAAAATAGCTCGCAGACAATTAAGTACGTCTCTTTGAACTTTTTAATAAAGACGAAGTCGAGGTGGATATTCCCAATAATCACCGAGACTGAGGTAAATAATTGTTTTAGTATAATTTCAGTAGTAAAATATGCATAAAGTTAGATACAACAACATGCGCTTCCGTTATGAATATAATTTGCTTCCTTTTTAAATACGTAATGTTTAATGTATACCAAATTATCGTGAAGATCGTTTATAAAACAACAAAGTCTATGGCCGAATGGAGCTGAAAATGCTTAAATAATGCCTCATATTTACTGCTCAGCCACCAATCAAAACAGGATGGCATATTGTGTCTTGTTATGTACTTTCTCAATTGTACTGAACTTAGAAATGGCTGACGGACCTCTCCAAACTTTAATAGGAGCACGGGTGAAAATGCTGTAAATGTACCGACATGATTAATATTTCAGTGAGTGTGCCCCAACAACCCCAAAACTTATGCTATATAGAATGTTTTATTGTTTTGAGATTGCTTAATTTGCTGGAGTTGTAAAATTTTCTTAGAATCCTGTTGTGGTCGGGTCCCTACATGCATTCTGGTTGGCTTTTCTTGGCAGCGCTCCTGCTCACCACATGCAGACCAATATTGATCACAATATCCATGCATATAGTTTATGAAATCACACACTTTGTAACCTGGCAGGCGATATAAAGATGAGCTATATTTCATGGCCGGATTTTAAGGGAGGTGTGCACCTCCCCTGGGATCATTTTGCACCTCCCCCTGATACGTCGACGTCCTCTGCAAATTCATGCACCTCCCCTTGTGAAAAGATAGATTAAAGTCAAAACTTAAAATTCAATAATAAAACAACCATTACAACCAACTTGCCAATTTTGATCAAACACAATGCCAATTGGATGAGTTATATGGACATAATTCATCAATACATTGATACATATATACAGGGGGACATCTCTCCCAGGGAGGCTGGGGACCAGACCATTGCACCTCCCCTAAATTTTCCCACCTCCCCAATGTATGAAGAAGAAAAAATAGATGTTATACACCAGTCTGACCACAATGAAAACTCAAACTGAACCGCGAACGGCAAAAAAGCATAATACATATTTATGCTCTATTTCAGATCAAAACTATAGAATCTTATACCCCTACATTTGGCATCACCAGGTTTCTGATAAATAAATGATAAACTATATGCAAGAATATCGTGATCTACGCTGTGAGCAGAGCTAGTGTGGTCTGCAAAGAGAAGGAAACCATACCGATCGGAAACCTTTGCTCACAAAGTAATTGTGATTAATATTGGTCAGAAAGACTGATTTTTGAGGCTAGGTCTGAAATAGGGTATAGATTTTAAGCCTTGGAAGGGTTTCATTCGACAGGCGGTACACCCCCACAAGGCCACAAGAATTTTGACAAGTAATGACAACTGACCCCCCTCACCCAACTGACCCAAGATAAAAAGATCTTCCATTGTGGAAATTACAAAGCCTAAATTAAAAGCTTACTTTTACGTTGAAAATACGATCGTATATCTCGAATTCCAACTATAATGTTGAGTGAATATTGAATTTGCGAAGTTGTGTGTTGAAATTGCACTTGTGTGTTGAAATTGTAAACTTGAATTTTGGCGGAAATTGTACGCCACGTACGTATTATATTCCGCCAAAATTCAAGTACAACATGCTCAAAATTAAACGCAAATGTTACAATTATCAACTCTAAATTTAATAATGCAAAGTCTTGTGTCAAAAATACGAACAATAGTGTTGAAAATCAAAACTCTAATGTAAAAAATGCGAATGTTTAATGTCGAAAATACCAAGTTGCTTACCTTATATAATATTATCTTGAGAAACTCGTTTCAATTTTATTCAGTCTGCATATACATAAGGAAGTAGCCTGCGTAGCAGCCGGTTTTTCGGGGAGGTTTGTAATACAAGAGGGTCCACAACAGCGACTTCTTAAATCCCGTATCCCGCTCCTTGTTTTCTCTGAGAGCCCTAGTTGTTGTTGTTTATACCATCGGGAACGATGCAATCATGCAAAAGCAATTCGCGAATTCCCTGGCAAAGTGACAAGCAGTGCTCTCACAACCAAATTTTGATATTCCTTAGTGTGAGCTCCAAAATTCCTCAGATTTCCCCAAAATTCCTTAAATGACTTGTTTATCCTTGTAAGTACCCTATAAGGCAAGATCAGCCGTATAAATCCTGGTTTTATTGTTTTAGTCCTTTTAATATAAAAAGCACCTTTTGCGCATAAGCGACAGACGACAGTAAATATTAATTATTAAATATGATGTTTCTGGTGTTACTCTGAGTATGCTCTGAGCGAGACTCTGAGTGTGTATCCACACCGGACAGGCTGAAAAATTTGCCTGACCACGGTGGCAATCGAACCCTAATTAAAAGTGAACAACCTAATTAAAAGTGAAAAATTACGCGACATGGCCAATTGTTACTAAAATGCATAATTATAAGAATCAAAGGATACTCGTTTTTCTGACAATATTAATATTTTGAAGGCCTTGGTCAAAATCTTAAAAAAATCCATAGAAAATTCCTTAAAAATGGAATTCCTTAAAAAAATCCTTAAAACTTTGCAAAATTCCTATTTCTAAGGAAAAATCCTTAGAAGCGAGAGCACTGTTGGCAAGGGCTCTGAAATTCCTCAGTTTTCCCTAAAATTCCTTAAGTACACCTTTTCGATAATTATGTCACCGATCACTCGTTAGCCCGGGAGCTTCGTTCTTATGAATCGTGAGCGAATAGCCTTTCGTCTTGATTCACGACAGCGAGGCTCCCAGGCCAAGGAAGTATTCGTGACGTAATTAATATGAAGCAATACACCCTTTCGACAATTAGTAATTATCGAAAGGGTGTATTGCTTCATTCATTCACTTTTCTGTGACTTCTGCTCAATATGACTTCATTATTTGTTTACAACTTAGTAAATGAACAACATAGCAGTTATAATTGCAGTGCAATTCACCAAACAGTCACACTCTAATTTTCAGGCAATCATGCCCAACATGCGAACACAATTTATGTTTGCTTGGGGTAGTCCGGGTGTGAGCCCGGGAAAATTTTTAAAAATTGGAGTCACATAAACGCCATTTCCTGCACTTCTGGGCAGTTAAAATCTTAATTTATGTACTTTATGTCTTTTTTAAGTAGTTCATACTGCGTTGGCGTTTGATTGACAGTTGCGGGCGAGTGAAATCTTTTGATACTAGAGAATGTACGTTTTATATAAAAAGGTATTTACATCTGTGTACTTGAAATATTCTCTATCTAACAACTCAAGGATTGTTTCCACAGAGAAACGGACCTATAATTTAGGGCCTGTTTATATGCAACCTCGTTCCCAGGCTCTTATCTTTTGGGGAGCCAGTTAAGTGCTTGACGTCATATTTTTTGCAGAAAATGGATTTACGCGTGCTCAGAAGGAAAGTTCATCCCGCCTGGCTGGGATAGAGTGTTTATATGGGAATGATTTAGTTAAACATTAATAGCTATTAACCATTAGTAGAATGATACTAGTATACTATTGCAAATGCTGTAATTTGATTGGCTACGCTACTCCGCTATCTAATTGTCGATAGATAACGAGTAGCGAAACAGCCATCTCCTCGGCGCGATTTTTAACGAATTTATTTCAATAAATTATGAAAAACGTTTTGAAATACTGTTTTCTTGCTGGTTTCTACTAAAACAATTAGATTATTCGCTCTCGATTTCTATGAGATGATAGTTCATTCGGGCTTCGCCCTCATCAACTACACCTCATAGAAATCTTGAGCTCATAATCTAATTGTTAAATAGGAGTGGATTATATTTTGATTGACATTTAGAAACATTAGAACTTTTATCATAAATAATACCGCATGCTAAAGCTAAGCGCCCAAGCATATGAGCCAAGACCAAGGGACAAACCTTTATCGCATAAACTGTTTGGGAGTTTGAACGACTGGATATACCCTGGTTCCAGAGGCTCTTAAAGAACGGCGAGGCAAAATAACGGCGAGGCGAAATAAATACGAGGCGAAAGAGCCTCTGGTCAAATCGATTGCGAATCTCACTTCCATGCTGGATTAGGTTCAGAATCTGAACCTCGCATGTGATTGGCTGTTTGTAAAAACATGCCAAACCGGTTTGGAAAATAAACAAACATTGAACTAACTATAGCCTTTGTGTGTTTAAAATTAGTTCAATGTTTGTTTATATCCCCCCACCCAGTACATAAGCCCCTCGCGCTTGTGGGATCCAAACGCACATCGCCTTTAAAAAAAGAAATAACCAAAATTATTACACGCGAAAACTCGTTCCCCTACCTCGTTCCATTACGCGGCCCCTGAAAACTCGAGCCCCTGCCAGCTCTAGCTCAGCTCAGAACCATTGCTAGCAGGGTATACTCGTTCCTGCCTTGGATAATGATTGGCTTCTGCTCTTATATTTTATTGGATGTTATTATTGTCTAACCCAAGAATAATGATGGACAATCATGCATCAATTCATCATCCAGGAATCGCCCGATTCAATTCCTTCTAATAAAGAATCCAAGATCTTCTCTTAGCGCATGTTATCAACGTTCAAACTAAGAATTACGATGGACAATAATCACAGAACTGCATGTTAACATCTGCTAGATACTGATCAAGACAGACGGCATGGCCTGGTTTAGGGCAATCAATAAAACTACCAGGATTGTAAAAAAACATAGATCTAATCTCAGTGTCTAATTCCAGACGGACTACGACGGACAATAGTCACGAAACTGCATCACAGAATAAACCAGAAGGTTCACTCTAATACTAAAGACTAGTCACGCTTTTTCACGCTTGCTACACTTGTTTAGGGATCTGAAACGAGCGCGGGCTGAGCATTTTAATAGGAAATAGTATAGGAGTGAACTGGGTACGAGGTTGCATTACACTTGTTTAGCTCGAGGACAGATTTTCGCCGAGTGAACCTTCTGGTGACTGCATGTTACCATCTGCGGGGTACTGATCAAGACAGGAGGAATGGCTTGCCTCAGGACATGCGATACATTTTCCTCCTTCCCGTCTTTCCCCGCGCGCTCAAATTCCCCCTGAAACATTCGTGTATGACTAATGAAAATGCTCGATACCTCACTTTTAAAAACGATTAATTATTTCTAATAGCTCACAGCCTCTGCGGAGGAGAGTGCGTCCTCTACGTTAAAAACCAGACCTGTAAAAAGTACTTCAAGTTCCACAGATCCTGAATATGTCTTTTCTAAATGTTACGTATGAAGTACGTAAAACAACAGAAATTTAGGTCGTACATCATACAATTGGCAACCTGATAAAGTATGCTTGCTTGACTGTACTTGTATTTATATCACATGCATGTATACCATTTATACTTCAAACATGGATGCCTTTACTCATTACAACAATTCCCCGTAGTTTATGTGTAAAAAATTGAAAGGTTCTCCAATTTCGCTGCTAAGCCAAAAATGTTACTCAGAATCCACAATTTTTCTATAGGTCTGCGTAAACTCCATTTTATCTAATGGTGTTTTCGTTTCCATTTTGGTCTTTTCCTCTTATGCCTTTTACGCCATTTTTTAATACTTTTCTTTCTATAATTATTTCTCCACTTCGGCTTCTTATGCCATGGATAAGATCTAATATGTTTATTGAACACGACAACGGGTTTTTTTAGCACACCACATTTATCTTCCTTGATCTTGATGTATCCTTTATCTCCCCACATAGTTGACCAAGAATTCTTAACAAGCCAATAGTTTACTCCATTTTCCTTACCGTAACCGACTACCAACACAGCATGATCTGTCGAGTTAGCTTGTAATAAAGACAATTAAACAGAAAGAGATGTTTTCGTTATTAAAGTGGAGTGGTACCTTGGGCATAGTTGTATATTGAAAAGGAGATAGACATCTAAACTACTTATACGCATCTCAATTTCACCCCATGCAGTTTCTTATGGTATGTATATGTTGCAAAGAACGCTAAATATCATGTTTCGTAGAATTTTGTTAATTGGTCTTGTTCTTTTGATAATTTCTCCTAGTGTAAAACGTGGATTTCACTAAGCATTATTGTGTAGCAGATGATGGTCAAGTGGTGGCTATCCGCGTGAGAATTTTTTCAGCATATAACGTAGTCTTGCATTTGGTAGCAAATCTATAAAAGTGAGCAATTTACTTTAATTTCCTTGCTCCTATAAGTGTCCACATTTCTGAAGTTGACCGTCATCAGCTGTCCGTTATGACGCTTACTGAAATCCACCGAGTATGCAAAAAGTAATGTGAATGTGTCACATCACACTAAAAACCATACAGTTTCTTGTATACATTTGTAGAGTAGTTTTATCACTCTTTGTTCCTATGCATTTTTTTACTTCAGTCTAAATGAAAAAAATGCATGAAGATAAAGAGTGATAAAAGATGTAACCATCACATCGACGAGGCTGCGGAGGTCTATTTCAGGGTAAATTTGGGACGGGCCAGTCGTAGTGTTCGCCCCAATTCCTAACCCCCGTTATTAATGAAGACCACTTACAACAATGTTTATCGTCCAGTACTCCATGACTGTAAAACTTCAGTGTCAGCGGATGTGAATTAATGGCAACTGCCGCTGGTCCATGATATGCTATGGCCCGTCTCAGACTTTCGGCACTATGTTTCTTCACTCGTCTAAACCCATAAATCTTTGCGCCCGCCGTTATGTTTTCTGTTTTACAATATCCTTCCTGTAATGATTATTTTTAATTTTATATAATGCTACTTTTAGAGGGGCGTTGTGAAAACTCGGAAGACCTGAATATCGCGAAATAAAGTATTATCTCATACCTAGCGTAATAGCCGCTTTCCTATTGGCTCCGAAGAGGTGCGTTCAATCCCGAGCCCACCTGCTGACGTATGTTCAGGAGGTGGGTTCAAGATCGATGTATTTTCAAGATGGCCGCCGAAATTTGTTCGGCAGGTTCATAAACCTTGGCAATGTTTTCGCAGAATGTATGCATTTTCTCTTTTCAAGAATAAGGGAGTATTGTAGATAAGTTTGTTTGTTTGGGTAGTATGTTGGCGGCTAAAATGTTCGTTATCCAAACAAGAAATTATATACTAAAATGCGTAATTTCTTCAGTAGTTTTCCCGAAATGGCATGAGATAAAAACCAAACATAGTGAGTCCGTGGCTGGTAGCCGCCAGCCACCCGACTGACCCGAGGTGCGTCAAATCCCGGACTCACCTCCCTGCAAGTATGTTTGTTATAGAATCCCGCTATCTCAAAGAAACAAGGGAAACAACAGTTCGAGATAACCGACTCAGTGTCAAATTATAAAAAGATATTAACGTAGATGACCAATGGCCCATTGATACGACTGTTATTTGCGAAATATACAATAAACACTGTCAGTACAGTTTATTTAACAATTGTACTGTAAGTATCTTAAACTGACAGAGTACATTCTTTATTATAGTCCATTTAACGTGCATGAAGAGCTTACGCTGCAAAATCATGTAAATACGTGCATGTGGTCCCTAATAAAATGAACGAACGAAGTCATTTAACTTAGAGGTAACCGGGTAAAAATGAAGAACTTGTTGCAGAAGTTGTTGCAGAAGTTGTTGCAGAAGTTGTTGCATGAGTTGTTGCATGAGTTGTTGCAGAATTTGTTGTAGAAGTTGTTGCAGAATTTGTTGCAAAACAGTGTTGCAAAATGTTGCGTAAAAATGTTGTGAAAAATGTTGTGCAGAATTTGTTGCACAATTTGTTGCACAACATTTCGTGACCAATTTTGCACAACATTTTGCAACAAATTCTGCACAACATTTTAGACAACATTTTGCAAAACATTTTACGTAACATTTTTACCCAACACTTTGCACAGCTTGTATATCTGATACAAAATCCTGTTGTATATCTTATACATACAACATGGCCGCTCCTGTTGTATACATCATATAATTGAGTCATAATAAACTGTACCTACAACTGGAGTATACCATAATCCTCCCTACAAAACACTCAACGAATTGACATACCTGGCCTTTGTATGGTCCATAGCTTTCGCTCGTTGCTATGGTATTACTCCTAGCCCAGAATAGCACTTTCCACGCCATACCTCCATGACAAGCACGATTACCAATGTTCTTCCATGTTCCTTTCACTTTCCACGTGCAGTCAACCATTTGTTGTTCAGAAAGTCGAACCATTTTTCCTGTCTATACGTAAGAGGATTTGTGAATTTTAGAATACAATACATTTTATGTCCGGATCTTCACGAAATTTATGTTAAACTGATCTGGGCTCACGGATCGAAAGCTTTACGTTTTAAACAAGAGCACTTGGCCTTGGGTTCGATTCCCTGTTGGGACATTCAGAAAATAATTTTTCAACAAGTAATTTGATTTAAATTAGCCTTTCTCACCCTGGGCACAGAATACTATACAGAAAGTCATCTCGATATTGTTTTTGCGTAAGCGCTATTCGTCATCGATTCGCCACTCAGCAAGTGCCCTAAACAAAAGTAGTCACCCCCCTGGAAATATAGCCATTATTAGGGCACTTGCTGAGTGGCGAATCGATGACGAATAGCGCTTACGCAAAAACAATATAGAGATGACTTTCTGTATAGTATTCTGTGCCCTGGGCTTATCCGCCATTTTTGGGGTACTGCCTCCTCCAGATCACTAAATCAGAGAATGTAAGCACTGCAAATGCGACTCTTTATAACTGTAGTTGTAAGTATAATCATTCTGGTAAATTTACACATCACATCTTATTCTTCCTACGCTGCAACAAGTTTATTTGCATTGAAGCTGGCAAAAACCACAAATATTTTGGAACTTGTTCCGAATGCGTTTCAAACGATTTCCAAACTGCGTTTCATCTGCGTTCGTTCGCGGTCCGAATGCCTTCTCTCTGTACAATATTTGACATAACGGTTGAGAACATTGCTCGAAATATTACAAAGTTATTGTGCATTGACAAGTCAAATTTCATGCCCTCTTCTCCCCCAGCGCAGTATTGCGATATTTGGTAATTTACCATGACACTAACTCAACACTGAGTTGGGGGAGTGGGGGTTTAAAAAGTGCAATGCAACATGTTGTAACCATTGGTTGTAACAGGGAATTTATCAAAGAGGTATGCGAATTTTGTATCAAGGGAAAATTGGTCTCAGCCAGTTA
Organism: Trachythela sp. YZ-2020; assembly: GCA_016169945.1. Taxonomy (NCBI): domain Eukaryota; kingdom Metazoa; phylum Cnidaria; class Anthozoa; order Malacalcyonacea; family Clavulariidae; genus Trachythela; species Trachythela sp. YZ-2020. The sequence goes on from JADLSH010000389.1 coordinate 8,155,867, forward strand.
TGTCCAAGATTGTGGTAGAGTCTTCTGTAATAAGAACATTAGTGGAAGAGAATCATGGAAAATTTTAGGGAAACCATATATTTAAATTTCTTGTAACAGACCTTTATGAAGTTGGCGCTTTCAATGGCTCCTATAGCTGCAAAAGCCCAACAGCAACCACATGTACCTTGGCCGCGAGGCTTGGACACTGCACCTGTAGTGATAAATGGAAGAGAAAAATAAACCAACAACAGGATTCGGGAGAAGAGACTAGGATATCGGCTTGTCGAGATCACACGGTTTGTCATTAGGTGTTTGGAGGAGGGAAGAAGTTGAAGATGAGATGGCCAAGCTAATTCAGAAGAAATGCGGTGATTGAAGATACCAAGAGAGACTAGAAAGTTATACTAATGGAGAGTAAAACTATCGTGAGGAAGATTAAGTCGAGATTGTACAGCCAGAACAGACTGTTGCGTATTGGCTATGTAGAAGGCTAGGCCTGCTCTGGGACGGTAACTCGCCGCGAGATAATGCGATTTAAGGAAAAATTGGGACTTTTAAGCGATGCGATTTAAGGCGAGTTGAGGTAACTCGCCGCGAGATAAGGCGATTTAAGGAAAAATTGGGATTTTAAGCGATGCGATTTAAGGCGATTTAAGGTGATTTGGGGTCCCAGAGCAGGCTTAAGGCTTGCAAATCTTGGAGCTTGAAAGCAATGGTGTCTACCCGCGAACTTTCGCATTCTTCGCCTCGCCCGCCTCTAGGATGTTTCGTCTCGCGGGCAGATCGTTTGCCATACAGGCTATATGTATCGGCTGTGACCCACCTTTTATATAATGTTGTTTAATTGATAATTGATAATACTAAAAAATTTCCACATCGCAAACTAATTACAATTTAGATAATACATTATAAATATGTGTTTAAAATACGTGATATTTGATATATATAGGCTATAGATACCTAAACCTCTATATGCTATAGAAACCTCTAAACAGGGCCTTTTTTAACTAATGCACTGGGGGGGCAAATGCCCCCCCAGCCCCCATGTTTGCCCCCCCAGTCAACTTTTGCCCCCCCAGTGCCCCCCCAGTGAACTGTTTGCCCCCCCAGTGAAGATCCCTTGTGTGCAAAAAGCAAACTTTATAATTTTGAGGAAAATTACGGTATTATCACAACCAAAACAGGGATAGGTTTACATATTTTAGATAAAAGTAGGAATATGTTGTATAGTCCGAAAAATTTTAGGCCTCCCGTCGACGACAAAACAATAATATTTATTGACAAACGTTGACGGCCATCCACTTGTTAGGTCCCCTTTTCGATTATTGCCCCCCCACTAACGATTTCTTAAAAAAGGCCCTGCCTCTAAAGATAATATATTAACTTTAACTCGTGATGCGTAATACATAATAACTTAGATTTACATCTAAGGTTAAAGTCATTTGAACAGAGTTGTGGTAATAAGTTACTAAAGTTAGATAGTTTATGTTGATCATTATTAGAGATAGAGTGAAAAAGGTCTACACATAATTTATCTCTTCTATAAGATAAGGATTGCAATCCTGTGATATTTAATGCTTCACTATAACTTTCGTCAGGACAAAGAATTCTAAGCGCTCGTTTCTGTATTCTTTCTATTTGGTTCGATAAATAGGCAGGGAAGGCTATCGTGTAAATAACAATAAAATCTTCATTTCATACCATACTTCCTCCAGTCCAGTTGATCAGGAATCTTGGGCGACTTATGAGGCTTGTACTTTTCATTGATGTAACGAATAGGTCTCCTCTTCTCTCTTTTTAATTCCACTGGATGATCAGGCAAGCTTCCCTTATGCAGGTTGTACTCAGCTTCCGTCATGTCAGTGAATGAGTTAGGTTTCAGCTTAAAGGTAAGGTTCCTCCGATTTATCGAATTGATAAACCTAAATAAAAAGTTGGATGCATACGTTTTGTTTGACAAGTAGTAATAGTTTCGAAGTGGTAGATGTTATTTACAACGTATTTGAGGGTCCAGTATAGAAACCACAAAATGGCTATTTTCATCAGTTAAATGACAATCAAATACGAAAATGTACAATCTATACAACACATAATGGCCATTTACCAGGTCCACGCCTTAAAACTCCGTGTCTCACCTTCTATTATGTCGAAAGATATGTTTTCGTTTCAAATGTTCCTTATCGCTGTATTTCTTTCGATGGATCTTCTTATATCGATGAAATTCGTCATCCACCAGATCTCCTCCATCGTGTGGTGATATAAACTCAGCAATTGGATTCATGAAATGTTCGCCTTCTTCACCGTGGTCGGGGTCTGATGCGTTCCAACAGCCGCTGTCTTCAGGAACTAGTCAAAATAGAAGACAAAAAAAAGGTAAAGGTTTCTGTAGTTGGAAATTTCGAACGAAAATTGTCTACACTGTTTAGACCTAAACACGAGCATTTGCGAAAAATGCATATTTCTATACCCTGTCCATGATTCTTACTTTGTGGTATGTCAAATATTGCCTTATCATACTCCCACTTCGCGTAGCTGGTGTAATCAATGATATATTTATCGTAGTAGGACGTCAACAGCGTATCATATCCAATCATTTCGTAGCGAACTGGTCCAGGAGGGTGCCGTTTTTCCACCCAATATGTATAAACGTTATTTCTTCCCATTATTTTGTGTTCGTAGCGCCATTTTGTGCACAGTTTGCCTTCTATTTGTTCATCACCAATGTGCTATAAAGACAAAATTTACAGTTTTACAAGTCTTACAAGGGTTCTTTGCAAAACACTTCGTGACTTAGTGATCGGAATGTTCCATTGTCTTTTCTTGTTTTGAAAGTTCCACTGTTCTCCATGCTATCCAGTCACTCAGAATATAATGAGAAGAATATAATTGAAAAGTTCTTTAACAATGGTTTGCATATCAAAACGAACAAAATAAGAATATTCTCCATACGCATGCGCGTAAATTTCTTTTATCTCCATCCCCTAATAGTTGCGGTAAAGTCATTTATACAAATACTGACTTGAGCAAAAAGCGAAATGTCTAACGCCAAATGGCGCCCTACTTACTTACTTACTTATTACACTCGTAGCCAAATTAGTGTATATACGAGTGAATTTTTTTATGGACCTTGTGTTTCACGAGGCCCAGCTTAATAAATAAATTAAAAGCAAAAAAAATGAGCATGCGTGGCAGATACGGTTGACATCTTTAAATAAAGTAACTCAATCAATATCTAATGATGCCGAGTTTGGGCATAAACCAATTATTTATGAAAAGGCCAATAACCACGAAAATCTTATACCTTACTATTTGTACGCATGCGTGGGAAATATACTTTTGGTATAAAATATACTATATACTATTATAAATACATTTATCAAACTCATTAATAATTCATGAAGAAAATTCAAAAGAAATGTTTAATCAATGTCTGTAAATATGATACAGATTTCGTCCTGATTAACATAACCTTTTCGTTAGATTTTCTCAGCTAAAACACCTTAGATCTTTAAAATAGTCGTATATTATATGTATGCGTTTGATAAGTACGATAAAACATTCGCATCCGCTCTTTATCTGATATACAACGCTCGCCTTCGGCTCGAGTTTGTATATCAGATAAAGATCGACTGCTCATATTTTATCTATTCATACAGATCTGAGCTAAGTATGTGACACAAATTAAACATAAGTTTCGAAGATCAATCAAATCACTTTTAATTTTTTGTGGGCCTAATAGGCCCATTACTTCTAGAATTTTGAGGTCGAGATTGGGCACTCTTACCGCGCATGCGTAGTTTTAGACCGTACTTTTTTTATCTGCGACAGCTCATCGTTAGATGCAAACAACGGTATAATTTTGCGCTTTTTTGGGGGAAAATGGCAACCTAAAATAAACATTTTTGTTTTTAACCACCACTTTATTCTGTACAGCGTGTTTCGATAGAGACTATCAGGGTTTCTATTTAAATTGTAGACTGAATTTTATTCAACTTGTAATGTAAAAGTCATGCCTCATCATACCTTAAACTCATCCAAGCTCCCCTTGAACGGCCAAGACCATTTCGTCGGTAAAATATTTTGTGCTCCAATTTTTCCACCTTGCTTTTTATGTTTCTTCCAACACCCGATTGTGTGGGTCTTTTTTATAGAGTCATACTTGGGAACAATCTTTACAAACAAACTAAGCTGGCCATCTTGGTAGGTTTTCACATCACCTAGAGAAAAGAAGGATAATGCTTAGTTTTCAATATCCATTTAACAAGTTTGACATTACTTTATATTTATTGGACTGTATCAAACGAGTTTACAGATGGGAGAGTCCTCTTCCAGGACTGTTTCATAGTGACGAGCAAACACACAAGCACCGCCCATAAAAACTATAAAACTATTCAAACAAACCAACAATGGTACTTTGTATGTGATAACTGGTTAGCAGTGGAAGCAAAGAAAGCATAATGTCTTGATGCTATAAGCATGTAGCCCACCAATCGTATTATTACAACAGGTCTGTCACCATCATGGTACTTAAGTCGGCTCTCTGTCAAACGTATTCAAACAAACCAACAACAACAATTATACTTTGTTTGGTATAACTGGTTAGCAGGGAAGGGAAAGGATGAATATGCAGAGTTCTTCCTGTGGCGAACGACCAAGAATTGACTAACTTTAACCAACTATTTACAGCAAGGACAATCAAAGGTAACAAGATTGTTGTCTACTAAGTGAATGGGTTTCACAAAGCACTATCCGACAGCAGATGGTGCATTGTCAAACAGCAGTTATTAGCCAAGTGAGAAGACAATGGTAATTATTTTCACTATTTGTACTAGTGTTGGCCAAGAAATACAAATGAGAGATGTATTTCAATTTTCTTCATCCAACTAAAATTGTCAGCATTTCTGATGCTGACTACCATCTGCTGCTCTGTAACCTTTAGAGTGAGATCCACCAATACTGCTGTTTTAATAATTCTGGATCACGTCAATTTTGTATAAGTCTTGAAGTATGTATTAATAGACACACGAAACAATAGCTTAAATTAGAGGCTGACAATGTGATCCATTGTAAATATGTACATAGTTTTCATTGCCAGCCAGCAAATTTGGGAAGTACTTATTTGTATCTATTTTGGGAAATATTGCAAATTTTACGATTTCAGTATTAAAGCCTATTTAAAAACTCGCTATGTACGAGGTTATGTAGTGTGATCTGTATACGCATAGCACTTCGCAGATCAACTATAACGATAGACTCTATAAAAACACTCTGCTGTCCCGGGCTAAAATGTCCTGGTCAAACTGTTAAAATATTAACATATCTGGGTTAAGTCAATACTCCGCTTCGCCATTTTACTGATCATTGAACAGGTTTATTTAACTAGGAATTTTGTTTGGTTAAATCAGGAATTCTTAACCAGACACTGATAGGTGGACATACAACCAGGCACCTGGTTAGAATTTAACCCAATTAATTCGGGTTAAAATTTACCAGTGTGTGCATATTGCTTATTACCGTTGAATCAATGTTACAGTGAACATATTTATAGTATTTTAGATATTCTACGCATCGCTTTATGCACATGTAAATACATACGATACACAGTCATAGCTCAAGATACCTCCGTAATAGTCGATCCTGCTTTGATTATGTTCCTTGTTATACCACACTTCTATTGGTTCACTCAAATTACTCGTGGGTAATCGTAGAAATCCTTTCACATGATACGCGGTATAAAATGCCACGTCGCTCAACTTCGATGGAACTTTGTCGAACTTTGATTCAGCTTCCTCACTTTGTAAAGGCAATGGAAGATAACTAGATGCGTTTTTAAACAAACCCTCAAATTTCCCGTAACTCAGAGCTATAACGGTCACTGTTAAACAAAACGCGAAGACTATTATCAACTGATAAACGAAACGCATTGCCAAACTCATGTTAGCTGCACCGCGAGAAGTGTTTAGTAGTTTTTCAATTACATTCTGGCGGACCGCAGGTTATATCCTTAGTTATTAGTTGAAACAAGGAAGCTCTCGAATAACTGGACCGTTATGCCATTTCTGCGCTCCTGACGAAACGCAATCATTTTCTACAAAAAAGTATTTCCATAATTCCAAAATATCAGAGGATATCAAGTCATAATTCTTTTCAAATATACATTAATTTGTCTTGATTTTGATATTATATATCGCAGATGCTCGATAGATCATAATACTTGTACACGTTACATCTTATATACTAAAGGCAGGTTGAAGCTAATGTTTATAAATGCAGGTGGTCATTGTTTTGGTTGTCAAGGTTCACTGATCACGAAGCTAGATAGCCATATATAGGCCTTTTAAAGATGTTTCAGTCAGGATCACAGGCAATATGGAATAGTTCAAGCTTCAGTTCCAGTAGCAATACCAACACGTACTAAATACGAATACAAATATATATACAATTTCGTCGGGGTGCTACAATGCGTCACTAACATGCATCCGAGATTGATTTTTGAAACCAGTTAGATAACAATCACAACGGCGGGTAATTTGAATCTGACTAACGCCAGTATATTTGGATTGTATATTTGGATTGTATATTTCAATTGTATATTTCAATTGTATATTTCAATTGTATATTTCAATTGTATATGTCGATTGTATAAGTCGATTGCATATTTCGATTGTATATTTCGATTGTATATTGGGATTGTGTATTGGGATTGTGTATTGGGATTGTGTATTGGGATTGTACATTGGGATTGTATTTATTTATTTTATTTATTTTTTAGATTCGCCAATATTACAATACATAACACAATAACAGCATACAGTATGACAAAACAAGACAAACGACTATAGGCAGGGTGACCGCAACAGCGTGATCCAATTACTGCGGACCCGAATGTTATTGGGATTGTATATTTCGATTGTATATATTTCGATTGTATATTTCGATTATATATATGGATTGTATATATCGATTGTATATTTGTCTATATTTGTATTTATTCAAATTTAACATCTATAAAAAACACGTCAGCATGAAGACCTCTGGCCTTTAGCAACTTTTTTAGAAGGACCTGGGCACGATCAAGGTTGCGATTTTTTTTAGTTAGTTACAGCGTTGAGCTCAGATGTGTCGTGCAAATTAGATCACAACTTATGAAGACACCAGAGTGGAGTGTCGAAATGTTGGGTCGTGAATGCAATTCGACCGGGCTTTGCATATTCATTTATATAAACCAGAGTAGCGAGCGAAAATATGAAGGATATTAACAGTTCCGTTTTTCCTGGAATACCGTTTTCCGTGTATTTACAGCAGGTGAAGCCTGATAAACGATCAACTCTTCCCCACTGTTGCGTGCTTCAGCACTCTAATTGCGCTCAAGTGTTCCGGAGCTATTTTGTTTAGTTTCGCTGCCCATAATTGACTTCAGCCTTCGTGGAATAATGCTTTTACTGATTTTGTGCACAATTTCATTTACCGGTCTTAAATTTAATAACTTGAACAAAAACCGGTAAATGAAACTGTGCACAAAATCAGTAAAAGCATTATTCCACGAAGGCTGAAGTCAATTATGGGCAGCGAAACTGAACAAAATAGCTCCGGAACACTTGAGCGCAATTAGAGTGCTGAAGCACGCAAATTTACGTGAGCCGAAGCCAAATTTACTGAACAAAGAAAACTTTAATAGTTATAGGCAGATGCTAATGAAAGCATAGATATCAGCCAATGAAATTAAGTTACTATAGTAAAAAATATTTTATGAAGCGGCCAAGTATATATGTGCCATATATATTAAGATATAGTCAATGTTATACAAAGAAAACTACTCGTACTCCTTACAGTTGTTGTTCATTCATCTCAGAAAAGTAACGTTAACGGTGCAGTATTAAGAATTGTTTTGGCCTAATTCCGTTTTGTTACGGTAAGTATATATATATAATAGACTGCATCAAGTCTCTTTATACAGGGTGTCCCAAAAAAAAGTGACACTATATAGAAATGAGCTAATTGTTCTTAAACCGCTCTGAAACGCGCGTGATTACACACCTTGGAATTTAATGAAATTGTATTTACATTCAAGCATTTTAAAACGTTTTCGCTTCGTCCAAATATGATATGTTACAACAAATACTCGTTGCTCTGTAGTCAATTGAACCATTATTTCTACTCCAACTGATCGTATGATTTACATGTAATTTTATTATATTTTTCTCCAGGTATACCCAACATCTGAATCCCAATTTAGAAACTTTGACCGAACCAAAACCTTTCAAGTTGTACAATTCACCCATATATTAACCATTATACCTATAAATTGAATTGCAGAAAACTAAAATATGCATGTATGTATGCAACTTAAGAAACCTGTCTTACATTTACACTTATCCTGCATGCCTATAACTGCCTGTTTGAATTCTGAAATCGGGTAATCAGTTTGAACTGATGATCTGATATTTGTTCTTGACTGCATGCATGATAAATTATATTCAATGATATATATATCAACCATAGGGCCAATTTTTTAGTTTGCAAATATCAATATAGCATCATTTTTCCTTAATATGTATTTTCTACAGAAACCAACATTACATAAAATGGAATATCCACCAACAGTTAGCACAAATTCACAGGCTTACTCAATGGAAGAAAAGTGTTCACGGCACGAAAATATAACGAAAGAGCAACCAAGAATAACTCTGGCACCACCAGTGTACGACGCGAATGTACACCAACCAGAGTATACTGAATCACAAGTGTTTCCGTACAATGAACAGCAAACTGGTCATACAATAGTGCTCGTAGTAAGTTGATTGTTTTTATGTCAGTTGGCAAGGTATAAAGCCATAGACCTACTGTATTGTAAATTGTAATAAGGGCCTTCGTACGAATGGCCTTCGCTTGAAACGTCGACGTTCTTGTTGAATTTTTCAGGTAGTTTGATTCGCCTTAATTTTCCTTAAATCGCCTTAACTCGCACTGTTATCTCGCGGCGATTTAAGGCGAGTAACCGTTCCAGAGCAGGCCTCCTAAAGACCCACAGATTATGTATAGACGCTACCTACACTAGCACTACGCATCTACCCTAGTGCTCTTATATAGATTTTATATATTACGTTATTTTATATAGCAACCTCAAGCCGGGGACACAAATTATATTGACACTTGTTTGACCTTATCTCTCATATCTTGTCTTTGTTGCTTCCCTCCGACTGGAATCTTGGCAATCGTAATGTCTTGTTTGGTAAGAACACAAGTTTTCTGTTGACTTTTAGGCTACTTTACTGAATTTTTCTACATTATTTTTGTGAATTTTTGTCTGGTAGAATAGCTATCGCTTAAAATTGATGAGCTAAGTGAGAATGCTGTGGTAAAAGCTTAGAACACAGGCGGCTGATTGGCTTGACTACAAGCTCGGTCATTAGTCGGACTATTTTCTCACTTACTGTCGATGCAATGGAAGTGTTGATAAAATATTGCATCAATTCTTTTCCTCAAGTTGATCAATTCATTTGCTCAAAAATTGCTCAACTTCCTGTTTACTAGCATACTTGTTCCCAATTGGTCAATCAGTCACTGAAATGAGACTCCATTGGTCGATTCACACACACAGGAAGTTGTCAATTTTTCAACGAATGAATTGATCAATTCTAGGTAATGAATTGATGCAATATTTTATCAACACTTCTATTGCATCGACAGTAACTATTTTAAAACAATTCCTAACATAGATATAAGTTTAACATAATATTTAATATGTTAGTAATATAGAAAGTATATACAATATTATATAGAATATTCTTATACAGTAGTTTATCATAGTATATTGTACAGATGAAGAGCCACTTTCAGTGGATAAGCTGTTAAAAATCATTATTATTATTTTTATTTAATTAATGTCGACTACACATGATGTGGTTGCCCAATTCACCCGAACCAGGCTAGTGGTACACGCGCTAGAACATTAAGGCCTAAGGGTTAGTTTTTGGTGAGGGATGTAAACCAGTTGGACCAGGAGAAAAACACTCAAAGGCTCTCACTCTGCTTACATGAGTTTTAAAGTACACTGCAAAAAATATGTGTAAGTTTACACCCAAAAAAAAAAAGAAAATTCACCACAGCAACACAAAATTTTGTGTACATTTTCACTTTACACATCTGTTGTGTAAACGTAACACAAAAATATCGATGGTAAATTTACACAAGTAAAATAATTGATTTACGCTAAAACTTGTGTAAATTTACACATCATTTTTTTCCCAAGTAAATCCGTGCCTTTGACATGCAGTAGCAGGCTTAACTCAGCGGTAAGGGGTAGCGCGCCGCATCTGCCAACAGTGCTCCTCAAATGGGAAAAGCCCAACACTCTCCCCCTCCTCCCCAGAGGAAATGCGTGTAGTCCGGAGGGGGAAATCTACTTCTGATTCTCCTTCGTGGGTGTGATGCTTTCTGGAATGATCCAATGAAACTAAAGATTATATTTTTTACTGTTTCACATATAGGCTGATTCCAGTTTGGCCAACGGTGATTACGAGCAAGCAAAGACGTATTCCAAATGGGCAAAATATTTGGGTATTGCTTCAATCGCATGTGGTGCAACCATTCTTGCACTTTTCATTATTGGGGTGCTAGTAAGTGTAAGCTGACAATATAGGGAAGGGCGAGGGGGCAACCCTCAGAAATTTCTAAAATGTTTATTTTAATAGTGAATTGTTTAAAATTGATGAAAACTAATATAGGGCTAGGCATAAACAAATCTATTAAATAGTATATTTATGTGTGTAACCATGAAAATTGAAAATGTAAAAACATTCATATCGTGTAAAATATCTGCTTTTGTCTTTTGAGGCAATTATTGTTTAGTACTTAATATTTTACCTTACATATAAATAAAGATTTATAAATGAATAAATCATCCGTTGTTTATATCAAAGTTGTATTGTTCTGAAATATGTTTTTGTTGCTCATACTAGCAATTCTACCGGCAGCATTCATTTTGAAGCCACACCATCCGATCTCTGGCTGGTGTTGATCAATTTACATACCAGCTTTTACTGGGTCGTTTGGGTCTAAGTTGAAGAGTAAACAGTCGCTAACAAATCATTGTCTATCCTCACGTGAAACTGAAAGTTGTTAGTTTAGCATCGGTAAGGTTCCAATCTCATCAGCCAAACACGTTTAACTATAGCTTCGCGCCGATTGGCTGATCTGAAAGCTTCAATTGAAATGCAAACCCGCTTCTGGACACTGGCTTTATGCCGTTTTTCCCCGCTTAAAAACCAACAACATGTACTAGTAAACTGCAAAACAAAATAACCACTATATATCCATTAATGGTATACAATTTATTTGATAATTATAAGCCCCCTCACCAGCTAATAAGAAATTTATTAAACCCCCCTCTTGTAAGCCCCTTCACAACAAGAAAACACTTATGTACTGATTAGATTTATTGAGTGCTCCGGCATCTGTTCTTGCTGCCAAATTTCGCTTTGTCATTCACAATAATGGTACTTCAATTCATACTGGTGGAATAAATCAAATGTATTGAATGTCCTATAGACTATATATACCGTGCAATTTGAATCCGGAGATTAGTTGAATAAAATTATCATATATCACATTATAGAACTTAGATCTTTATTTCTGCTAAATCAATAACCCCGCTCTCCAAATAAGCCTCCCCCGTGAAACATGCCCGAAATAAATAAGCACCCAGGGGGGGCAGGCGTAATAGAAGATTTATGGTATATTATGAGGCCAACTTCAGGGCTATTAATGAGCTTCAGCAGTAAAAAGCAAATATCGTGATGACCCGGCTTCAGCGTAATTAATTCGAATGGGTTAATTGACTAGCAACATTGTTGACAGACAACTGACAGATAACTGACATAAAACGATGACACAGCAATTCGGAACTGACATCTTACAAAATATCTTACTGAAATTTCGACTGAAACTTGATGACTTAAATTTTAGCTGACAAAAGACATCCACTGATCCCGATTAAACAGATACTGCTGTTTTTTCAAGCTCTTTAAATTGGTTACTGATCGGTAAAACCCGGATTAAAGTTTATCAGTTATAAACAACAGTTATTCTATACTTATCGTCACAGGGGAACCTCGTACCCAGGCTCTTTCCTCCAACGTATGAGATTGATTGTGGGGTCCAAATTTCTATTCGGACTTCAGTGGATAGCTTTATACGGCCATCGTAAAATATACTGTACGACTGTCCCATGCATGACGTCATAATATGATTATATGACGATAGTCTAACAATGATTTCCACTAGGCGAATTTATTGGCACGCGAAGGAAATCGAAAACAAACCGGCTTCGACACTGTGATTATGTGGTTAGCGAAATCGTTCGCCACGAAAAATTAGAACCGATCCGAAATTTGTTTTCCGATTCAGCGCTTCGCGTGAACAAATTCGCCTGGTGGAAAACCGGAAAATGTATTTCCCAGGAAAATATTATCAAGCTTCCACGAAAACAACAATATGACGTGCGCTCTTAATAGCACGTCAAAGCACAACACATAATTAAAATAATTCAGCAAAAGTTAAATTCCACGAAATAGCCATGTACCTTCCACGAAGACCTATCTATATACGCGCCGTTTCAGCACAATTATGGCCACATTAAATCTTAAGGTATTGTTATAATTCATGCTTATATATAATCCAGTACAATGAGACAAAAAGCAGTCTTTAAATATTACACTTTTACCTACAATGGTAAAAACTATGAACTGTTTTCAAAACAAAGACGGAGATGGGATGAAAAGAAACTAAAACTCAGCAGGGAGTGCTTTTAGTCAATCATCACGACCCCGCATTTTACATCACGCATTTCGTTTAATAGCGCCATTAGTGAGTTGGCTTCAGCGCAATTGTAAGACTGAAAGCTGAAGCGTGCAATGGTTGCCAACAGTTTATTTGCGTTTTCATTATGTAGCGTGGGCACCAACAAACGTATATAAAGTCTTAGTGAAAGTATGCATTCAGTTATTAATCATTTTTCATCGCAACTGTACAAAGGCAGATTGGCAAAGAAAAAGTATATAGAAATTTTTGCTACTTTATTGCAAGAAAAACTCGCTGTGGAAAAAGTATAACGTTGTATTGGCAATTATAGAACTTGTTTTCTCTCATTTCATTTACTACGGTAAGTCCTATTTGAACATACTGCATGGGATTTCATTCCGATTGTAATACATTTATTATTTTATCTTTTCTATATTTATGTTCGTCCAATAAAATTTTTGTATCTAATTATAATATAATAATATAAATGGTGCAAGTGATTTATTTATGCTCTTTTTTTGATGAAAATTTTGGCTAACTTCATAGACTTGCTATACAAGTTGACTCGCATTTAATTTCAGTTAAAATGTGTGAGCGTGTAAAGCATTTCGAAAATTTTTGAAATATACGGGCAGGTTTGGGAGTCCACTATACTCTATAGAATTAACCTATTTCGCTTTTTAGCAGTATATTATAGGCCCCTAGATGATAGATTTTCAACTTTGATGGTTTCAGTTAAACCAGTACAAAGCTCAATATAAGAAAAGAGTATAAGAACGTTCAGATGTTTGATTGTACAATATCAAAATTTACTGCAAACTATCTTCTCAAGTTATAAATGTATACTTTGCTATAATATATCTCGTTTCGTGTTGTGTTTTATAATTAAATTACTTATTTCTTTCGAGTCTCTACATAACCTTTAAGGTAAATAATTTAAAACTTTTTCTCTCTGCCAATAATATAATAATGAAACAGTTTTAAACTGAACTTTCTTCTATAAGTGTCAAAATTTCTTAAGTTGACCAGCATTTACCCTGGATAACCCTTATTGAACCCAACTAAATATATACTCATGTATTACTCGACATTTTCAACTTTGTTACACACTTTATAGGAACGAATATCGTCATAAATAACATGGACAATACATCTTACGCAATGGAGGAAAAATATCGGCAAGGGCAGAGCTCCGGCCACTTACCACAATTGGCACCACCGAGGTATGAGCCAAGCCAACCGGCGGGAGGAATTATACAACCCCATGTTATACCATACAACAACGCACACGTTCAGCAACCGAGTGGTCATACGGTAGTTGTGGTGGTAAGTATACACAACTTTTGTCAATATGTGCATGCATGCTATAGAAATATAGGGAGTGTTCACAATACCATAAAAATAGAGCAAATATAGCATATACGTTGGCTCAGTTAGTCCAAGTCTTTGTTGTCGCCCCCTAACTAAGCTAGTGTATCAAGAGCTGAACTAGAGATTATCAAAGTAGACAAAAGACCTTGAATTTCTAAATATCAGCACAGAAATAAACTTTATCTACTGAATTACTCCTATCAGTTTTAAAGTCTAGCTAAAGTGATATAACTGCAGTATATAATTTTTTGATAATCGCTATTATAGTGTTATGCATGAAACCTAAAGTTGCAATAAATACTCTAAAACTACATGACATTAGAGTATATTGCAAAACGGCATTGAATCTATTTTTATGATACTGTTTTTCTTTGTTTTCTTTTGTTCATTGTTTTTTAGTATTTTGTTGTGTTCCATGTTGTTTTCCCTTGTAGTCTGTTTTGCTATGTTGTGTTTTGCTTTGTTTTCATTTCTTTTCTTTTATTGACGGTTTTGTCGTATTTTGTTGCGTTTTGTTTTGTGTTGCTATTCGGCTTGTGCAGTCACGCGAGAATATTACGTCATGCTATAATAACCGGCAAAGTGCCGTTTTCGTTTATATCTTGCCGGAAATACCGAGAGTTATAAGATAATCTATACCTCTCTAGAATCCTTGAACAACGGTGAGTATTTTGGTGTATAGTTTGTTGCTTTAGCATGCCTAGAACCCGAGTTATTCAGGAAAGTTGGCGTACGTATTGATGTAAAAAATTGTCGGCCATGTTGAATTTGATTTTAATTAATTTGAAATTATCCAATGAAAATGGTGGAATTTGCCACCCAAAAAACCGGAAGCCACACAATTTCGAGTTGTGACGTCACTTGCACAACCGAATACGTCTTTTTTGTTCTCTTTTGTTCTTTGATTTGTCGTATTTTTTTTCGTTCTTTTTTATTCTGTATCGTTCCATTCTGTGTATTGCGTCATCTATATTCTGATACGAACTTTATGTTGCTTTCTAGCCCTCACATGCAATAGCGGGAAACTATGTCAACGACTATATGGGCCTGTCCATATTTTCTTGTCTTTGTTGCTTTTGGCCAGTTGGAATCGTTGCAATTATCATGTCTTGTCTGGTAAGCTTGCAATTATTATTTATTATTATTCAGTTTAATATTATTTGAAAACGGTAACCCTCCAGATCTTATATCACTGTAAAGGGGCCGTTTATAATATACAATATAATTAAATATGAACACTGATTTAGGATAAAAACTACGCTTATACAATACACCAATTAAGTTCTCTATGCAGTATTTATACACGTTTGCATGGTTCGATTATTAAGTGCAGATATTGAATCAGTTCTGAAATTATTGAACATGGCCAGTGATAGGGACAGCTCGAGGGGTGTAGTACTCTAAAAATCCTCGTACACTTGTTCAAAAGTCCCAAAAATATCTTCCAAAAAAATCCCGAAATCCTGCCAAAATTTGTCGAAAAACTCCCATAAAATCCGTTCAAACGTCGCTCTACTGCCGTGCCGAACGCATTACAAACAACAGATGAGGCATTTCAGCTGATTATGTATTGTTTTTAATGCGTTCGGCACATGAGAAGTGGGACGTTTGGAACAGGCCTAAGATTGCCATAAAATCCCTGAAAATATCTTCTAAAATCCACATATTTTCTCTCAAAATCCTCAAAGATTCATGAAAATCCCCCAAATCGAGTCAAAATCTCCTTTAAAGACCATGTGAAGTCCATTCTGCGCATGTGCTATGGGCGGGTAAACAATGCCCAAATTTCGCGTTGTTTCGACTAAAATTCGACATCTTCTAAATCAGAAACTCGAATCTGTATTTATTTAAAGCATATAGCGAACCAGAACACATCATAATTTATATTGTATATTGTTTTGTATTTTTCGAATCCCTCTATATATAATTTTAAACTATTCTTTCCATCAAGGTTGGTCCAAGTAGACAAGAAGGTGATTTAGATGGAGCAAAGACGTATTCAAAATGGGCAAAATATTTGTCAATTGCAGCAATTATATTGGGTTTAATAACTATTGTTACTGTGATTGTAGTTCGTGTCTCCATGGGCTCAAGTAGCCGTCGTAAAACTTAATATAGACATCTTATCCAAGACTATATAATTATAGTTTAAACAAGATAATCTGATACATGGGCAAAATATTTGTCTTTATTATATAGTAGACAGTAAGGGGCGGACCATTAGAAAAGTGATGGAGGGGGGGGGGGGGTGACTTTTTCGACCTGCACGAATTTTTTTTTTTATTTCCTGCTTGTGTCAAATTTTTTTCTTACATCTCATCCTTTGCACGAATATTTTCCATGTTATATTAGGAGATATAAAACATACCTTTAAACGAAGAGGTGGTGAGGCGTATGAGGCTGTAGGTGGGTCCTCCCCCAGAAATGTTTTGAATTCTTGAGCCTCTGTGGCTTGATTTCTTGCATTTTTTATAGTGACAGCTTTTTAATATATCCCATCCAGACAGAATTTTTTACTTCGCACTGCAGGAATTTTTGTTTTGCAAATTTGATCATGCATGAATTTTCCCCTTTCATTTTCTCTTATGCGAATTTTTTTTTTGCTTTCCCCCCCCCCCTCATCACTTTTCTAATGGTCCGCCCCTAAGATATGGAAAATATGCCGTGACATATTTTCCATATTTTCACTAGTGAGGATATCGATCACGTGATCATTTCCCGCCAATGGCTTTGTGTTTTGCGCGCGAATGAGTAAAATATTGTTTTCAACACGAGAAGATAAAATTCATATCTTCGCGCCGCCGTGTGAATATCCTCTATATATGCTGCAATCATATGTGTGGTAAAATATGCATTGTTTAAACTTTCATCATAATTCGTGCAACGATAGGGTCAAAGACATGCAGAATGGTAAAATTAATAGACATCTTTTCAGAAAACTAACCGCGTTATCAACAAATAGCGAAGTTGGTAACAAACTCGTATCAGTTGCACTGTTGCTTATGTATAAACGTGGTAAAATCCAATGTAATTATTGTATTATTTGTCCAAAATATAAGAAATATATTTGATTTTTGTGTCTTGTTTTATTTTCATTGTAATGAGGGTCTACCTCATATAAGGTGGACTTTTAGGCCACAGCACGGTTAGTAGAACTGTATGACAAAGGGCTTTGCCTTTGCCTTTGGTTTGAAACATTGGACGACGGAGTTAATTTATAGTCTATCTTAAATTAGATGCAGCCACCCTTGTTTTGAAAAACTTGACTGTTACGTCTTCTCACCGTTCAGTTTCAGATTGTGATTATGAGTTAGTAAGGTTTTTTTGGCCACAGAAACAATGCTAGTTGCTAAGACCTATTAAGTATAATATCAGGCAAGCTTCGCAACTCTGGTTTAGGTAAATTAACCCTGGGTAAATATATGCAATATAAATCCAAACCACCAGTTTAGTTTCTTCATCATGCAGGGGTGATATAAAGTTGCAGTATGTATACTTGAGGGATGAAAGTATCTCTACCTTGGTGGCCGATCAGGCCATAACGTCATCCCTTGAATATCTAAGGAGGCATATTGCAACTTTAGATCACCCCTTTGACACCACTGACGAAGACAGTTGGATCGTGAATGTAATTTGTTGGAGATTGCATTCAGCATTATTTTCAAATGCCGTTAAAAGCTACGTTTTTCCCAAAACTAACGCGAAAAACTCAGTTTAGCTTTTAAAAGCAATATATAGTTTCATAGTAAACAGAATATAAACATGTCTAATAAAACACGTCTTTCCTTACGCATTTGTTTTTACAATTACGAATATAGTTGCTGAGCAAGTGTTTCTTTCTACGCCTACAAGTTGTAACAAGTTCGTTTCGAGAGTTCAATGAACTTAGTTTTGGATGACAGATAATAAAAACATGTTCATGCAAACACAAATTACATTTCTTGGTGTTGCTATAGGCATCAACATCAGACGCGACAATCACCTGATGAGTGTGGTACAAATTTGTTTCGTATGGTAGGCAAAGCCTAGTGATTTAAATTTATATGAAGTAAACCAAGTTTGTCTTGTGTAACTATTCCGCTCTACTTCGGTATTGAGCACTAGGCATATTATGTGTTGTTGAAGTTCTCCGGATTATAAAATTACTTTAATTTATATATATATATATATATATACACCAATGAAAACACGGGGTTAGATCCGAACACCCACGCAATTGCGACACACAAACAAGAATTCCGGTCACTTACGTGGAATTGTAACTCTAAAGAGGTTTCAAATTTGCATACCTTGTATGTGGTGGAAAACTCGTGACGTGCTGCGCAACAGCCTGATCGAATCGAAGACGAGGAAGTACTCGTAGCTGTGAAATATTCGCTGCAATATCCCAAATCATATCTAAAAAGAAAACAAGAGAGAAACTATAAGGCATTTGATCTACAGTTAATTAACAAGAATTAGGTAAGTGTGGCAATTTTGGACGTTGAGCTGCGGCTGCATATAAACATATATAGTCTGACTTCCGGGATTCAAAACACTTCGACGTTCCGAGCGAATTGTAAAGCCAGGATGTTCTTAAGTGACATGTGTTGTATATAAAAGCTTTAATAAGACACAATTTTAAGAGGTCCAACAATTGCAATTTATAACCAGTAATGCCGCAGTATTTACTTGTTCTGACTTGCTGAAATAAATAAATTAAGCTGAATAACCAATAAAATATACAAATAAAGAAACTCGCTTTAGCCTATACATTTACGATATATTAAATCTCTCGAAAACCTTGGCTGACATTCAAAAAGCAATAATGGACCGGTCCGGGATAATTCACTTTTGTCTCGCAGACCGGTCCGTGTTTATGTACTTCTTACCGACAAACTGTTTCATGGAAATGGGAGCATGGGCACCAAAGAAATACTCCATAGTCTGATACTATTACTATATTTGTGATATAGTCTCTCGACTCTCTCAGTATTTATAGCAGTGTGTACTCTATTGCCTGGTGATCTAGTCTGTAATGTAGTCTAATATGGGCTATAGTGTAGAGTAGTATAGAATAGGTTAGCTGTAATATAGAATAGGTGTAATTCATCTAAGAGTACGAAAAATAGTTGTGTTCCACTATGCACTAATTGTAAAGAATGATGGTACGAGGGCCCAAACAGTGGTGGGCCAATTGTCTGTCAGTGGTGGGCCACTTGTAGGGCCCGGTGGGCAAATTGACCCACCAGTTTATATATGTTAAAATATGCCTTGCTGGGTTCATGAGCAAACTGACTATTCATATTATCTACAAATTAACAACCTTACAGGCCATATATAAGCTAAATGAAACTAAAAGCTAAGGTATGCATGGACCTACCAAAATATTATTTATTTATCAGAAGAATTTTCGTGTAGTAAGTTGAGAATACTGCATTTTATAACAACTCAGAGGCTACGGAGCGCCCAGTCGCAGCTAATCATGCTGCTAAATCTACATTTTATCCATTTTAGCTCTGTTGCACTGGACAAAAATGCATTATCGCTACTATTATTAAATATAGATAATTATTTAATTGAGCAAACCAAAGAAACTCGTTTTTTGGGCGTAATTTTAGATGAAGTGTTAAGTTGGAAATCTCATATTTCTTACATAGCAAATAAAATTTCAAAATCGGTAGGAATAATTTATAGGTCTAGTTTTTATCTTTCTAAATCGTCCTTAAGATCATTATATTATTCCATGATTTATCCATACTTGTATTATTGCAATATTGTTTGGGCTTCAACTTACAAATCTAATTTGCATCGCATTGTAGTTCTTCAAAAACGGGTTGTCAGAATAATGAACAGAGCCAAGTATGATGCTCACTCTGATCCAATTTTCAAAGATTTAAAAATTTTAAATTTTGAACAAATTCATTTGTTGCAACTAGGTTTATTTATGTTCTCGTTTAAGAAATTTTTATTGCCTGCAAAATGTAAATCTATGTTTACATTAAATGATCAATTGCATTCTTACAATACCAGATCGTCAAGTAAATTTCATCTTCCTCTGTGTGCATCAAATATTAGGAAATTTTCAGTTCAATTTCAGGGTCCAAAATTCTTTAATTCACTTCCTGTAAAACTTACGAATTGTTTAACTATATTTTCATTTAAACAAAATTAAGATATTATCTAATTAATCTTGAATAATATATATATACATTTTTTTATATATATATAATGAACAATTTCATTTAAATATAATGACAGAGAAATATTGTAAAGTTAGTACAGTTAATTATGGTGCATGTCTTTGTTTGTTTGTTTGTTTTATGTATCTTAAATAGTATTCGTTATTGAATGTTTCGTTATGTAGCTACTGTTAAATGTATCTACTTCAATATATCTATATATATAAGGAAGCCTGATAAAAATAAGCCATAATTAGGTTTCTCTATTGGGCTTCCTTGCCACTGGCATATGCATTTACATATATATGAAGGTAAATAAATTACTAGATCAACCAACTGGCTAAATGTAATAAGAAATACAACACTGTCATGTATGTAACTATGTATATGTATGTAAATCGATGTAAATATGTTAGTGGTGAAATAAATTTCTTCTTCTTCAATAAACAGGTCAAAAAGGAAAAACAGTTAATAAAGTCTTCATTATCCGATTATCACCAGAAGATGGAACAACCTCCACCCTACAGCCAAGATAGTCAATATCCCCCACAAGAAGGATATGTACCACCTCCTAACACCGGTTATCAACAACCACCACCTGGGAACCAAGGCTATCCACCACAATCTGCCCCCGATCACCCACACCAACAACAGGCTGGGTACCAACCACAGAAAAACTATGGAGGGACCGGGTACACACCTCAAGGACAAGGATATCCACCCCAAGGACAAGGATATCCACCCCAAGGACAAGGATATCTACCCCAAGGACAAGGATATCCACCCCAAGGACAAGGATATCTACCCCAAGGACAAGGATATCCACCCCAAGGACAAGGATATCCACCCCAAGGAAATATTCAGCAACCTCCTGGGTATTCTTCACATACTAACAATACGTCAACCGTGGTTGTCCAAGTAGGTAGAGTTTTTTGGGTGGTATATATATATATATTCAGACTCTTCCCTCGACATATTTAATGCTCAATTTTCGTTCGAAATTTCTGAGGGGCAAATCACTGATTTAAATCTCGTACACCTTCAGAAATATCACAATAAAATTAAACAATCACAAAAAAATACGAAAAAATTAGCCATAGTATATATACATGAACTTGTGGTTAGCTTTAGACAACTGGACTCTCTAGCTCAATTGGCAGAGGGCTGCACCGGAATCGCAAGGCCGCAGGTTGGATTCCTGCCAAAGGGCCTATAGTGAGTGTTCCTGGTTAGGTCTCAAGTAGGTATATAATTTTTGCTCGAAATTTCCAACTACAAAACCCTTCAACAATTAATGCTCAGACTCTACCCTTCGTAAGTAAAATGGTGTATTATAGAATAGGTTAACAAAAGACATTGCAGGCAGTCTGGTTAACCCATTACGGCATTACCGCTTAACACTTTCATCTTGAGAAGTAAGACCAGTGAACTCTAAGTAGACTGGAACGATAACTCGGCCGCCATCTTTGAAGTCAAATTGAAGGCCGCCATTGAAGATCCGAAGCCGAAAATACACCGCCTAAAAAGCGTCGATTTTCTTACACAAAACATCCTCATTGGAGCAAGATTAAAAGCTTAAAACAAACAACAATACTTGAACTTTAGTAAAAAACAAGTTTCAAGACCGTAGAAAGATTTTAACCTTATTTTTTTTAAAGTTGAAGAGCGAAGTTTTCATCGGCACGTTCAAACTTGTCCAATATTTCGAATATAAAGCTGACACCCTGAAGTTTTTGCAGTTGGTGGATGTAGACTACTTGGAACTATCCAGAAAACCAGGTTTGAATCTTTGAAATTGAAAAATTCGGATGAAAAAGCTATTTTTCTTTCTCATTTTCGCTAAAAAAGAAACTTTTGACTGCATTTCCCACTCCTCAAAACTCGTCTTAGTCCTTTTGAAAGTGCATTTTAGTCGCGCGGTTCCCGCCTTTTGCTTCAAATTATGCATCTATTTGGCTTCACCCAATCATAGGGCTTAATCATAGGAGTTAGCGTTCCAGACGTTCCTCTACTTAGAGTTCACTGAGTAAGACACGGTAAAATAACAAATTTGGCGCAATGCTGTTTATTATAGGTTACTTTATAATTTAGATACAAAGACAACTGAAATTTCGTGACAAGCATATTGTTGTTCTTAGGGTCAACCACAAGTCCCGGTAGCTGGTGTTATGCCTGTTGTAAAGGATCATCTGTGCCTAGCAGCCCTCGCCTGTTTTTGTTGTCTTCCAATAGGAATCGTTGCTATCTTGAAATCATCCGAGGTAAAATTGGAAATAATGCTTTCTCAGTTTATACACTCCGGAGGAGTTCACCCAGACGCCTACACGCTGGCACATCTCCAGTTCACCACCTTGTTTCATTTTGGTTTAAAGGGCTATTGGTCCTTGCACCCATCCCCGCCAATTTTCGAAACGGCTAATGAAAACTTCATTTCTCGTTTGCTAGGCAAAAAATCGTTATGTGGCTGGTGACTATGCAGGTGCCGTGGCGTCAGGACAAAGTGCAAGAAAATGGGCTTATGCTGCCATCATTTGTGGCTCGATTATTGTTACTCTTGACATTGTTCTTGTAGTTGTTGTTGCCACTGCACAATAACTTGACTTACATGAAGTATAGGTTGCTCGAAATTTCAGAGTAAAATTGGACTTAATACCACACATAGTCTAGGACCTGTATAGGAGTTTGTATGCGTTTCATTTAGCACAGGCAATCTCAACTGTTTTAGGGTAAAATGATCATGGCGGTCAACATGGCATATGTGCGAAAACCTGAATCCGGGACGAAAGTCCTGAAAATGACCCCGCCCTGAAACAGCAGTGCCGACATAGCTCTAACTTCCGAAAAGCAGAAGCGACAGCCTTTCTGAAGTGCTTATAGTGTTTAGAAGGTTGCTTTTAGGGGTAGTTATTGGAAGGAAAAATTTGTCTAAGTATAATATTTTACAAGAAAATGACCATGCACCACACCAGGTCAACTGTTAATTATCCATGAAATAACTAATATACCTGGCAGAGATTAAATTTTCTTATTTCCTAACAATTTTTATCATGGGATGAAAAACTATGCTTAATTTAATATAATTATTGTAGATTTCATATTAGGATTGACATTGTTTTGTTTAAATATAATACATTTTATTTCACTTACCCCCCACCAAAACACGATTTCAGCCATATTTTGCCGTCTTGTTTGCTTTTTATCGCCGAGTCTCGCAAGTATCATCCAATTGTTGTACTTTTACATAATGATAGATGGCTAAAGAGGATTTCAACCAAGTTTCGTCAAGTTTTGAAGCAGTGCAGTGTATTTTATCTTCGATATTGTGTCCTTCGATATTTCGTCAAATAGCGGCCATTGCAATGCCTCGCCGTTTCTCTTCCCGATAAATGCCACTTATTCGTCTTCATATGTATTTAGATTACAGTATCCAAGAGTACTTCATTGTAGAATAGTCCCAATCGAAAAACTAGAGTAGTATAGTCCCACTTGAAAGGAAAAAACCTCCCATAACAAATTTAGGATCAGAATCAAAGACACAAGTTTAAAAATAATTTGAAAGTCACGCGCAATCTTCGCGAAAACTCCTCGTGGCTACTTGACAGGGGGGGCAAATATTTTCACGAAACGCTGATTCGCCACCACAGAACCCAGTAAACAGGGGCGCACATTTGATAAATTTTAAGGGGGGTTTGGACCGATCCGGGACCGACTTTTGATTCGGAAATGATCCGGGACCGACTGTTGTTCATAACGAATAATGATACAGTGTACCTGGCTACAATGAAAAGACTTTTAAAATTGTTTATTGAAAATTGATATTTAATGCGTTTCGAATTGACAATTAGATAGACAAATCCTTTGTAATCATTGTCGAATACGTTCCCACACAAAGCACAAGTTACTTTGTGACGATTATGCGGCATCTAAAAATACATATCAAAACTCGAATCTCTCTCATACTGAAAAATGTCATGTAATGATGTAATGAAGTGACTATTTGAAGTCGACATTCCCGACCCGCATGTCAATAATATGATAGCATCATATTATTAATAATCTGTACGTTGAACTATTCGAGTGTTCGTAACATCTAAACCATAATAAGGCAACATCCGCAACAATATAATGAAACAGTTTTAAACTGAACTTTCTTCTATAAGTGTCAAAATTTCTTAAGTTGACCACCATTTACCCTGGATAACCCTTATTGAACCCAACTAAATATATACTCATGTATTACTCGACATTTTCAACTTTGTTACACACTTTATAGGAACGAATATCGTCATAAATAACATGGAAAATACATCTTACGCAATGGACGAAAAATATCGGCAAGGGCAGAGCTCCGGCCACTTACCACAATTGGCACCACCGAGGTATGAGCCAAGCCAACCGGCGGGAGGAATTATACAACCCCATGTTATACCATACAACAACGCACACGTTCAGCAACCGAGTGGTCATACGGTAGTTGTGGTGGTAAGTATACACAACTTTTGTCAATATGTGCATGCTATAGAAATATAGGGAGGGTTCACAATACCATAAAAATAGAGCAAATATAGCATACGTTGGCTCAGTTAGTCCAAGTCTTTGTTGTCGCCCCCTAACTAAGCTAGTGTATCAAGAGCTGAACTAGAGATTATCAAAGTAGACAAAAGACCTTGAATTTCTAAATATCAGCACAGAAATAAACTTTATCTACTGAATTACTCCTATCAGTTTTAAAGTCTAGCTAAAGTGATATAACTGCAGTATATAATTTTTTGATAATCGCTATTATAGTGTTATGTATGAAACCTAAAGTTGCAATAAATACTCTAAAACTACATGACATTAGAGTATATTGCAAAACGGCATTGAATCTATTTTTATGATACTGTTTTTCTTTGTTTTCTTTTGTTCATTGTTTTTTAGTATTTTGTTGTGTTCCATGTTGTGTTCCCATGTCTGTTTTGCTATGTTGTGTTTTGCTTTGTTTTCATTTCTTTTCTTTTATTGACGGTTTTGTCGTATTTTGTTGCGTTTTGTTTTGTGTTGCTATTCGGCTTGTGCAGTCACGCGAGAATATTACGTCATGCTATAATAACCGGCAAAGTGCCGTTTTCGTTTATATCTTGCCGGAAATACCGAGAGTTATAAGATAATCTACACCTCTCTAGAATCCTTGAACAACGGTGAGTATTTTGGTGTATAGTTTGTTGCTTTAGCATGCCTAGAACCCGAGTTATTCAGGAAAGTTGGCGTACGTATTGATGTAAAAAATTGTCGGCCATGTTGAATTTGATTTTAATTAATTTGAAATTATCCAATGAAAATGGTGGAATTTGCCACCCAAAAAACCGGAAGCCACACAATTTCGAGTTGTGACGTCACTTGCACAACCGAATACGTCTTTTTTGTTCTCTTTTGTTCTTTGATTTGTCGTATTTTTTTTCGTTCTTTTTTATTCTGTATCGTTCCATTCTGTGTATTGCGTCATCTATATTCTGATACGAACTTTATGTTGCTTTCTAGCCCTCACATGCAATAGCGGGAAACTATGTCAACGACTATATGGGCCTGTCCATATTTTCTTGTCTTTGTTGCTTTTGGCCAGTTGGAATCGTTGCAATTATCATGTCTTGTCTGGTAAGCTTGCAATTATTATTTATTATTATTCAGTTTAATATTATTTGAAAACGGTAACCCTCCAGATCTTATATCACTGTAAAGGGGCCGTTTATAATATACAATATAATTAAATATGAACACTGATTTAGGATAAAAACTACGCTTATACAATACACCAATTAAGTTCTCTATGCAGTATTTATACACGTTTGCATGGTTCGATTATTAAGTGCAGATATTGAATCAGTTCTGAAATTATTGAACATGGCCAGTGATAGGGACAGCTCGAGGGGTGTAGTACTCTAAAAATCCTCGTACACTTGTTCAAAAGTCCCAAAAATATCTTCCAAAAAAATCCCGAAATCCTGCCAAAATTTGTCGAAAAACTCCCATAAAATCCGTTCAAACGTCGCTCTACTGCCGTGCCGAACGCATTACAAACAACAGATGAGGCATTTCAGCTGATTATGTATTGTTTTTAATGCGTTCGGCACATGAGAAGTGGGACGTTTGGAACAGGCCTAAGATTGCCATAAAATCCCTGAAAATATCTTCTAAAATCCACATATTTTCTCTCAAAATCCTCAAAGATTCATGAAAATCCCCCAAATCGAGTCAAAATCTCCTTTAAAGACCATGTGAAGTCCATTCTGCGCATGTGCTATGGGCGGGTAAACAATGCCCAAATTTCGCGTTGTTTCGACTAAAATTCGACATCTTCTAAATCAGAAACTCGAATCTGTATTTATTTAAAGCATATAGCGAACCAGAAAACATCATAATTTATATTGTATATTGTTTTGTATTTTTCGAATCCCTCTATATATAATTTTAAACTATTCTTTCCATCAAGGTTGGTCCAAGTAGACAAGAAGGTGATTTAGATGGAGCAAAGACGTATTCAAAATGGGCAAAATATTTGTCAATTGCAGCAATTATATTGGGTTTAATAACTATTGTTACTGTGATTGTAGTTCGTGTCTCCATGGGCTCAAGTAGCCGTCGTAAAACTTAATATAGACATCTTATCCAAGACTATATAATTATAGTTTAAACAAGATAATCTGATACATGGGCAAAATATTTGTCTTTATTATATAGTAGACAGTAAGGGGACCATTAGAAAAGTGATGGAGGGGGTGACTTTTTCGACCTGCACGAATTTTTTTTTTATTTCCTGCTTGTGTCGAATTTTTTTCTTACATCTCATCCTTTGCACGAATATTTTCCATGTTATATTAGGAGATATAAAACATACCTTTAAACGAAGAGGTGGTGAGGCGTATGAGGCTGTAGGTGGGTCCTCCCCCAGAAATGTTTTGAATTCTTGAGCCTCTGTGGCTTGATTTCTTGCATTTTTTATAGTGACAGCTTTTTAATATATCCCATCCAGACAGAATTTTTTACTTCGCACTGCAGGAATTTTTGTTTTGCAAATTTGATCATGCATGAATTTTTCCCCTTTCATTTTCTCTTATGCGAATTTTTTTTTTGCTTTTTCCCCCCCCCTCATCACTTTTCTAATGGTCCGCCCCTAAGATATGGAAAATATGCCGTGACATATTTTCCATATTTTCACTAGTGAGGATATCGATCACGTGATCATTTCCCGCCAATGGCTTTGTGTTTTGCGCGCGAATGAGTAAAATATTGTTTTCAACACGAGAAGATAAAATTCATATCTTCGCGCCGCCGTGTGAATATCCTCTATATATGCTGCAATCATATGTGTGGTAAAATATGCATTGTTTAAACTTTCATCATAATTCGTGCAACGATAGGGTCAAAGACATGCAGAATGGTAAAATTAATAGACATCTTTTCAGAAAACTAACCGCGTTATCAACAAATAGCGAAGTTGGTAACAAACTCGTATCAGTTGCACTGTTGCTTATGTATAAACGTGGTAAAATCCAATGTAATTATTGTATTATTTGTCCAAAATATAAGAAATATATTTGATTTTTGTGTCTTGTTTTATTTTCATTGTAATGAGGGTCTACCTCATATAAGGTGGACTTTTAGGCCACAGCACGGTTAGTAGAACTGTATGACAAAGGGCTTTGCCTTTGCCTTTGGTTTGAAACATTGGACGACGGAGTTAATTTATAGTCTATCTTAAATTAGATGCAGCCACCCTTGTTTTGAAAAACTTGACTGTTACGTCTTCTCACCGTTCAGTTTCAGATTGTGATTATGAGTTAGTAAGGTTTTTTTGGCCACAGAAACAATGCTAGTTGCTAAGACCTATTAAGTATAATATCAGGCAAGCTTCGCAACTCTGGTTTAGGTAAATTAACCCTGGGTAAATATATGCAATATAAATCCAAACCACCAGTTTAGTTTCTTCATCATGCAGGGGTGATATAAAGTTGCAGTATGTATACTTGAGGGATGAAAGTATCTCTACCTTGGTGGCCGATCAGGCCATAACGTCATCCCTTGAATATCTAAGGAGGCATATTGCAACTTTAGATCACCCCTTTGACACCACTGACGAAGACAGTTGGATCGTGAATGTAATTTGTTGGAGATTGCATTCAGCATTATTTTCAAATGCCGTTAAAAGCTACGTTTTTCCCAAAACTAACGCGAAAAACTCAGTTTAGCTTTTAAAAGCAATATATAGTTTCATAGTAAACAGAATATAAACATGTCTAATAAAACACGTCTTTCCTTACGCATTTGTTTTTACAATTACGAATATAGTTGCTGAGCAAGTGTTTCTTTCTATATATGCCTACAAGTTGTAACAAGTTCGTTTCGAGAGTTCAATGAACTTAGTTTTGGATGACAGATAATAAAAACATGTTCATGCAAACACAAATTACATTTCTTGGTGTTGCTATAGGCATCAACATCAGACGCGACAATCACCTGATGAGTGTGGTACAAATTTGTTTCGTATGGTAGGCAAAGCCTAGTGATTTAAATTTATATGAAGTAAACCAAGTTTGTCTTGTGTAACTATTCCGCTCTACTTCGGTATTGAGCACTAGGCATATTATGTGTTGTTGAAGTTCTCCGGATTATAAAATTACTTTAATTTATATATATATATATATATATACACCAATGAAAACACGGGGTTAGATCCGAACACCCACGCAATTGCGACACACAAACAAGAATTCCGGTCACTTACGTGGAATTGTAACTCTAAAGAGGTTTCAAATTTGCATACCTTGTATGTGGTGGAAAACTCGTGACGTGCTGCGCAACAGCCTGATCGAATCGAAGACGAGGAAGTACTCGTAGCTGTGAAATATTCGCTGCAATATCCCAAATCATATCTAAAAAGAAAACAAGAGAGAAACTATAAGGCATTTGATCTACAGTTAATTAACAAGAATTAGGTAAGTGTGGCAATTTTGGACGTTGAGCTGCGGCTGCATATAAACATATATAGTCTGACTTCCGATTCAAAACACTTCGACGTTCCGAGCGAATTGTAAAGCCAGGATGTTCTTAAGTGACATGTGTTGTATATAAAAGCTTTAATAAGACACAATTTTAAGAGGTCCAACAGTGCAATTTTATAACCAGTAATGCCGCAGTATTTACTTGTTCTGACTTGCTGAAATAAATAAATTAAGCTGAATAACCAATAAAATATACAAATAAAGAAACTCGCTTTAGCCTATACATTTACGATATATTAAATCTCTCGAAAACCTTGGCTGACATTCAAAAAGCAATAATGGACCGGTCCGGGATAATTCACTTTTGTCTCGCAGACCGGTCCGTGTTTATGTACTTCTTACCGACAAACTGTTTCATGGAAATGGGAGCATGGGCACCAAAGAAATACTCCATAGTCTGATACTATTACTATATTTGTGATATAGTCTCTCGACTCTCTCAGTATTTATAGCAGTGTGTACTCTATTGCCTGGTGATCTAGTCTGTAATGTAGTCTAATATGGGCTATAGTGTAGAGTAGTATAGAATAGGTTAGCTGTAATATAGAATAGGTGTAATTCATCTAAGAGTACGAAAAATAGTTGTGTTCCACTATGCACTAATTGTAAAGAATGATGGTACGAGGGCCCAAACAGTGGTGGGCCAATTGTCTGTCAGTGGTGGGCCACTTGTAGGGCCCGGTGGGCAAATTGACCCACCAGTTTATATATGTTAAAATATGCCTTGCTGGGTTCATGAGCAAACTGACTATTCATATTATCTACAAATTAACAACCTTACAGGCCATATATAAGCTAAATGAAACTAAAAGCTAAGGTATGCATGGACCTACCAAAATATTATTTATTTATCAGAAGAATTTTCGTGTAGTAAGTTGAGAATACTGCATTTTATAACAACTCAGAGGCTACGGAGCGCCCAGTCGCAGCTAATCATGCTGCTAAATCTACATTTTATCCATTTTAGCTCTGTTGCACTGGACAAAAATGCATTATCGCTACTATTACGGTTAATAAACAGGTCAAAAAGGAAAAACAGTTAATAAAGTCTTCATTATCCGATTATCACCAGAAGATGGAACAACCTCCACCCTACAGCCAAGATAGTCAATATCCCCCACAAGAAGGATATGTACCACCTCCTAACACCGGTTATCAACAACCACCACCTGGGAACCAAGGCTATCCACCACAATCTGCCCCCGATCACCCACACCAACAACAGGCTGGGTACCAACCACAGAAAAACTATGGAGGGACCGGGTACACACCTCAAGGACAAGGATATCCACCCCAAGGACAAGGATATCCACCCCAAGGACAAGGATATCTACCCCAAGGACAAGGATATCCACCCCAAGGACAAGGATATCTACCCCAAGGACAAGGATATCCACCCCAAGGACAAGGATATCCACCCCAAGGAAATATTCAGCAACCTCCTGGGTATTCTTCACATACTAACAATACGTCAACCGTGGTTGTCCAAGTAGGTAGAGTTTTTTGGGTGGTATATATATATATATTCAGACTCTTCCCTCGACATATTTAATGCTCAATTTTCGTTCGAAATTTCTGAGGGGCAAATCACTGATTTAAATCTCGTACACCTTCAGAAATATCACAATAAAATTAAACAATCACAAAAAAATACGAAAAAATTAGCCATAGTATATATACATGAACTTGTGGTTAGCTTTAGACAACTGGACTCTCTAGCTCAATTGGCAGAGGGCTGCACCGGAATCGCAAGGCCGCAGGTTGGATTCCTGCCAAAGGGCCTATAGTGAGTGTTCCTGGTTAGGTCTCAAGTAGGTATATAATTTTTGCTCGAAATTTCCAACTACAAAACCCTTCAACAATTAATGCTCAGACTCTACCCTTCGTAAGTAAAATGGTGTATTATAGAATAGGTTAACAAAAGACATTGCAGGCAGTCTGGTTAACCCATTACGGCATTACCGCTTAACACTTTCATCTTGAGAAGTAAGACCAGTGAACTCTAAGTAGACTGGAACGATAACTCGGCCGCCATCTTTGAAGTCAAATTGAAGGCCGCCATTGAAGATCCGAAGCCGAAAATACACCGCCTAAAAAGCGTCGATTTTCTTACACAAAACATCCTCATTGGAGCAAGATTAAAAGCTTAAAACAAACAACAATACTTGAACTTTAGTAAAAAACAAGTTTCAAGACCGTAGAAAGATTTTAACCTTATTTTTTTTAAAGTTGAAGAGCGAAGTTTTCATCGGCACGTTCAAACTTGTCCAATATTTCGAATATAAAGCTGACACCCCTGAAGTTTTTGCAGTTGGTGGATGTAGACTACTTGGAACTATCCAGAAAACCAGGTTTGAATCTTTGAAATTGAAAAATTCGGATGAAAAAGCTATTTTTCTTTCTCATTTTCGCTAAAAAAGAAACTTTTGACTGCATTTCCCACTCCTCAAAACTCGTCTTAGTCCTTTTGAAAGTGCATTTTAGTCGCGCGGTTCCCGCCTTTTGCTTCAAATTATGCATCTATTTGGCTTCACCCAATCATAGGGCTTAATCATAGGAGTTAGCGTTCCAGACGTTCCTCTACTTAGAGTTCACTGAGTAAGACACGGTAAAATAACAAATTTGGCGCAATGCTGTTTATTATAGGTTACTTTATAATTTAGATACAAAGACAACTGAAATTTCGTGACAAGCATATTGTTGTTCTTAGGGTCAACCACAAGTCCCGGTAGCTGGTGTTATGCCTGTTGTAAAGGATCATCTGTGCCTAGCAGCCCTCGCCTGTTTTTGTTGTCTTCCAATAGGAATCGTTGCTATCTTGAAATCATCCGAGGTAAAATTGGAAATAATGCTTTCTCAGTTTATACACTCCGGAGGAGTTCACCCAGACGCCTACACGCTGGCACATCTCCAGTTCACCACCTTGTTTCATTTTGGTTTAAAGGGCTATTGGTCCTTGCACCCATCCCCGCCAATTTTCGAAACGGCTAATGAAAACTTCATTTCTCGTTTGCTAGGCAAAAAATCGTTATGTGGCTGGTGACTATGCAGGTGCCGTGGCGTCAGGACAAAGTGCAAGAAAATGGGCTTATGCTGCCATCATTTGTGGCTCGATTATTGTTACTCTTGACATTGTTCTTGTAGTTGTTGTTGCCACTGCACAATAACTTGACTTACATGAAGTATAGGTTGCTCGAAATTTCAGAGTAAAATTGGACTTAATACCACACATAGTCTAGGACCTGTATAGGAGTTTGTATGCGTTTCATTTAGCACAGGCAATCTCAACTGTTTTAGGGTAAAATGATCATGGCGGTCAACATGGCATATGTGCGAAAACCTGAATCCGGGACGAAAGTCCTGAAAATGACCCCGCCCTGAAACAGCAGTGCCGACATAGCTCTAACTTCCGAAAAGCAGAAGCGACAGCCTTTCTGAAGTGCTTATAGTGTTTAGAAGGTTGCTTTTAGGGGTAGTTATTGGAAGGAAAAATTTGTCTAAGTATAATATTTTACAAGAAAATGACCATGCACCACACCAGGTCAACTGTTAATTATCCATGAAATAACTAATATACCTGGCAGAGATTAAATTTTCTTATTTCCTAACAATTTTTATCATGGGATGAAAAACTATGCTTAATTTAATATAATTATTGTAGATTTCATATTAGGATTGACATTGTTTTGTTTAAATATAATACATTTTATTTCACTTACCCCCCACCAAAACACGATTTCAGCCATATTTTGCCGTCTTGTTTGCTTTTTATCGCCGAGTCTCGCAAGTATCATCCAATTGTTGTACTTTTACATAATGATAGATGGCTAAAGAGGATTTCAACCAAGTTTCGTCAAGTTTTGAAGCAGTGCAGTGTATTTTATCTTCGATATTGTGTCCTTCGATATTTCGTCAAATAGCGGCCATTGCAATGCCTCGCCGTTTCTCTTCCCGATAAATGCCACTTATTCGTCTTCATATGTATTTAGATTACAGTATCCAAGAGTACTTCATTGTAGAATAGTCCCAATCGAAAAACTAGAGTAGTATAGTCCCACTTGAAAGGAAAAAACCTCCCATAACAAATTTAGGATCAGAATCAAAGACACAAGTTTAAAAATAATTTGAAAGTCACGCGCAATCTTCGCGAAAACTCCTCGTGGCTACTTGACAGGGGCAAATATTTTCACGAAACGCTGATTCGCCACCACAGAACCCAGTAAACAGGGGCGCACATTTGATAAATTTTAAGGGGTTTGGACCGATCCGGGACCGACTTTTGATTCGGAAATGATCCGGGACCGACTGTTGTTCATAACGAATAATGATACAGTGTACCTGGCTACAATGAAAAGACTTTTAAAATTGTTTATTGAAAATTGATATTTAATGCGTTTCGAATTGACAATTAGATAGACAAATCCTTTGTAATCATTGTCGAATACGTTCCCACACAAAGCACAAGTTACTTTGTGACGATTATGCGGCATCTAAAAATACATATCAAAACTCGAATCTCTCTCATACTGAAAAATGTCATGTAATGATGTAATGAAGTGACTATTTGAAGTCGACATTCCCGACCCGCATGTCAATAATATGATAG
Organism: Trachythela sp. YZ-2020; assembly: GCA_016169945.1. Taxonomy (NCBI): domain Eukaryota; kingdom Metazoa; phylum Cnidaria; class Anthozoa; order Malacalcyonacea; family Clavulariidae; genus Trachythela; species Trachythela sp. YZ-2020. The sequence continues at coordinate 8,189,826 of JADLSH010000389.1, forward strand.
CATCATATTATTAATAATCTGTACGTTGAACTATTCGAGTGTTCGTAACATCTAAACCATAATAAGGCAACATCCGCAACAATATAATGAAACAGTTTTAAACTGAACTTTCTTCTATAAGTGTCAAAATTTCTTAAGTTGACCACCATTTACCCTGGATAACCCTTATTGAACCCAACTAAATATATACTCATGTATTACTCGACATTTTCAACTTTGTTACACACTTTATAGGAACGAATATCGTCATAAATAACATGGAAAATACATCTTACGCAATGGACGAAAAATATCGGCAAGGGCAGAGCTCCGGCCACTTACCACAATTGGCACCACCGAGGTATGAGCCAAGCCAACCGGCGGGAGGAATTATACAACCCCATGTTATACCATACAACAACGCACACGTTCAGCAACCGAGTGGTCATACGGTAGTTGTGGTGGTAAGTATACACAACTTTTGTCAATATGTGCATGCTATAGAAATATAGGGAGGGTTCACAATACCATAAAAATAGAGCAAATATAGCATACGTTGGCTCAGTTAGTCCAAGTCTTTGTTGTCGCCCCCTAACTAAGCTAGTGTATCAAGAGCTGAACTAGAGATTATCAAAGTAGACAAAAGACCTTGAATTTCTAAATATCAGCACAGAAATAAACTTTATCTACTGAATTACTCCTATCAGTTTTAAAGTCTAGCTAAAGTGATATAACTGCAGTATATAATTTTTTGATAATCGCTATTATAGTGTTATGTATGAAACCTAAAGTTGCAATAAATACTCTAAAACTACATGACATTAGAGTATATTGCAAAACGGCATTGAATCTATTTTTATGATACTGTTTTTCTTTGTTTTCTTTTGTTCATTGTTTTTTAGTATTTTGTTGTGTTCCATGTTGTGTTCCCATGTCTGTTTTGCTATGTTGTGTTTTGCTTTGTTTTCATTTCTTTTCTTTTATTGACGGTTTTGTCGTATTTTGTTGCGTTTTGTTTTGTGTTGCTATTCGGCTTGTGCAGTCACGCGAGAATATTACGTCATGCTATAATAACCGGCAAAGTGCCGTTTTCGTTTATATCTTGCCGGAAATACCGAGAGTTATAAGATAATCTACACCTCTCTAGAATCCTTGAACAACGGTGAGTATTTTGGTGTATAGTTTGTTGCTTTAGCATGCCTAGAACCCGAGTTATTCAGGAAAGTTGGCGTACGTATTGATGTAAAAAATTGTCGGCCATGTTGAATTTGATTTTAATTAATTTGAAATTATCCAATGAAAATGGTGGAATTTGCCACCCAAAAAACCGGAAGCCACACAATTTCGAGTTGTGACGTCACTTGCACAACCGAATACGTCTTTTTTGTTCTCTTTTGTTCTTTGATTTGTCGTATTTTTTTTCGTTCTTTTTTATTCTGTATCGTTCCATTCTGTGTATTGCGTCATCTATATTCTGATACGAACTTTATGTTGCTTTCTAGCCCTCACATGCAATAGCGGGAAACTATGTCAACGACTATATGGGCCTGTCCATATTTTCTTGTCTTTGTTGCTTTTGGCCAGTTGGAATCGTTGCAATTATCATGTCTTGTCTGGTAAGCTTGCAATTATTATTTATTATTATTCAGTTTAATATTATTTGAAAACGGTAACCCTCCAGATCTTATATCACTGTAAAGGCCGTTTATAATATACAATATAATTAAATATGAACACTGATTTAGGATAAAAACTACGCTTATACAATACACCAATTAAGTTCTCTATGCAGTATTTATACACGTTTGCATGGTTCGATTATTAAGTGCTGATATTGAATCAGTTCTGAAATTATTGAACATGGCCAGTGATAGGGACAGCTCGAGGGGTGTAGTACTCTAAATATCCTCGTACACTTGTTCAAAAGTCCCAAAAATATCTTCCAAAAAAATCCCGAAATCCTGCCAAAATTTGTCGAAAAACTCCCATAAAATCCGTTCAAACGTCGCTCTACTGCCGTGCCGAACGCATTACAAACAACAGATGAGGCATTTCAGCTGATTATGTATTGTTTTTAATGCGTTCGGCACATGAGAAGTGGGACGTTTGGAACAGGCCTAAGATTGCCATAAAATCCCTGAAAATATCTTCTAAAATCCACATATTTTCTCTCAAAATCCTCAAAGATTCATGAAAATCCCCCAAATCGAGTCAAAATCTCCTTTAAAGACCATGTGAAGTCCATTCTGCGCATGTGCTATGGGCGGGTAAACAATGCCCAAATTTCGCGTTGTTTCGACTAAAATTCGACATCTTCTAAATCAGAAACTCGAATCTGTATTTATTTAAAGCATATAGCGAACCAGAAAACATCATAATTTATATTGTATATTGTTTTGTATTTTTCGAATCCCTCTATATATAATTTTAAACTATTCTTTCCATCAAGGTTGGTCCAAGTAGACAAGAAGGTGATTTAGATGGAGCAAAGACGTATTCAAAATGGGCAAAATATTTGTCAATTGCAGCAATTATATTGGGTTTAATAACTATTGTTACTGTGATTGTAGTTCGTGTCTCCATGGGCTCAAGTAGCCGTCGTAAAACTTAATATAGACATCTTATCCAAGACTATATAATTATAGTTTAAACAAGATAATCTGATACATGGGCAAAATATTTGTCTTTATTATATAGTAGACAGTAAGGGGCGGACCATTAGAAAAGTGATGGAGGGGGGGACTTTTTCGACCTGCACGAATTTTTTTTTTATTTCCTGCTTGTGTCGAATTTTTTTCTTACATCTCATCCTTTGCACGAATATTTTCCATGTTATATTAGGAGATATAAAACATACCTTTAAACGAAGAGGTGGTGAGGCGTATGAGGCTGTAGGTGGGTCCTCCCCCAGAAATGTTTTGAATTCTTGAGCCTCTGTGGCTTGATTTCTTGCATTTTTTATAGTGACAGCTTTTTAATATATCCCATCCAGACAGAATTTTTTACTTCGCACTGCAGGAATTTTTGTTTTGCAAATTTGATCATGCATGAATTTTTCCCCTTTCATTTTCTCTTATGCGAATTTTTTTTTTGCTTTTTCCCCACACCCCCCCCCCCCCTCATCACTTTTCTAATGGTCCGCCCCTAAGATATGGAAAATATGCCGTGACATATTTTCCATATTTTCACTAGTGAGGATATCGATCACGTGATCATTTCCCGCCAATGGCTTTGTGTTTTGCGCGCGAATGAGTAAAATATTGTTTTCAACACGAGAAGATAAAATTCATATCTTCGCGCCGCCGTGTGAATATCCTCTATATATGCTGCAATCATATGTGTGGTAAAATATGCATTGTTTAAACTTTCATCATAATTCGTGCAACGATAGGGTCAAAGACATGCAGAATGGTAAAATTAATAGACATCTTTTCAGAAAACTAACCGCGTTATCAACAAATAGCGAAGTTGGTAACAAACTCGTATCAGTTGCACTGTTGCTTATGTATAAACGTGGTAAAATCCAATGTAATTATTGTATTATTTGTCCAAAATATAAGAAATATATTTGATTTTTGTGTCTTGTTTTATTTTCATTGTAATGAGGGTCTACCTCATATAAGGTGGACGTTTAGGCCACAGCACGGTTAGTAGAACTGTATGACAAAGGGCTTTGCCTTTGCCTTTGGTTTGAAACATTGGACGACGGAGTTAATTTATAGTCTATCTTAAATTAGATGCAGCCACCCTTGTTTTGAAAAACTTGACTGTTACGTCTTCTCACCGTTCAGTTTCAGATTGTGATTATGAGTTAGTAAGGTTTTTTTGGCCACAGAAACAATGCTAGTTGCTAAGACCTATTAAGTATAATATCAGGCAAGCTTCGCAACTCTGGTTTAGGTAAATTAACCCTGGGTAAATATATGCAATATAAATCCAAACCACCAGTTTAGTTTCTTCATCATGCAGGGGTGATATAAAGTTGCAGTATGTATACTTGAGGGATGAAAGTATCTCTACCTTGGTGGCCGATCAGGCCATAACGTCATCCCTTGAATATCTAAGGAGGCATATTGCAACTTTAGATCACCCCTTTGACACCACTGACGAAGACAGTTGGATCGTGAATGTAATTTGTTGGAGATTGCATTCAGCATTATTTTCAAATGCCGTTAAAAGCTACGTTTTTCCCAAAACTAACGCGAAAAACTCAGTTTAGCTTTTAAAAGCAATATATAGTTTCATAGTAAACAGAATATAAACATGTCTAATAAAACACGTCTTTCCTTAAGCATTTGTTTTTACAATTACGAATATAGTTGCTGAGCAAGTGTTTCTTTCTATATATGCCTACAAGTTGTAACAAGTTCGTTTCGAGAGTTCAATGAACTTAGTTTTGGATGACAGATAATAAAAACATGTTCATGCAAACACAAATTACATTTCTTGGTGTTGCTATAGGCATCAACATCAGACGCGACAATCACCTGATGAGTGTGGTACAAATTTGTTTCGTATGGTAGGCAAAGCCTAGTGATTTAAATTTATATGAAGTAAACCAAGTTTGTCTTGTGTAACTATTCCGCTCTACTTCGGTATTGAGCACTAGGCATATTATGTGTTGTTGAAGTTCTCCGGATTATAAAATTACTTTAATTTATATATATATATATATATATATACACCAATGAAAACACGGGGTTAGATCCGAACACCCACGCAATTGCGACACACAAACAAGAATTCCGGTCACTTACGTGGAATTGTAACTCTAAAGAGGTTTCAAATTTGCATACCTTGTATGTGGTGGAAAACTCGTGACGTGCTGCGCAACAGCCTGATCGAATCGAAGACGAGGAAGTACTCGTAGCTGTGAAATATTCGCTGCAATATCCCAAATCATATCTAAAAAGAAAACAAGAGAGAAACTATAAGGCATTTGATCTACAGTTAATTAACAAGAATTAGGTAAGTGTGGCAATTTTGGACGTTGAGCTGCGGCTGCATATAAACATATATAGTCTGACTTCCGGGATTCAAAACACTTCGACGTTCCGAGCGAATTGTAAAGCCAGGATGTTCTTAAGTGACATGTGTTGTATATAAAAGCTTTAATAAGACACAATTTTAAGAGGTCCAACAGTGCAATTTTATAACCAGTAATGCCGCAGTATTTACTTGTTCTGACTTGCTGAAATAAATAAATTAAGCTGAATAACCAATAAAATATACAAATAAAGAAACTCGCTTTAGCCTATACATTTACGATATATTAAATCTCTCGAAAACCTTGGCTGACATTCAAAAAGCAATAATGGACCGGTCCGGGATAATTCACTTTTGTCTCGCAGACCGGTCCGTGTTTATGTACTTCTTACCGACAAACTGTTTCATGGAAATGGGAGCATGGGCACCAAAGAAATACTCTATAGTCTGATACTATTACTATATTTGTGATATAGTCTCTCGACTCTCTCAGTATTTATAGCAGTGTGTACTCTATTGCCTGGTGATCTAATCTGTAATGTAGTCTAATATGGGCTATAGTGTAGAGTAGTATAGAATAGGTTAGCTGTAATATAGAATAGGTGTAATTCATCTAAGAGTACGAAAAATAGTTGTGTTCCACTATGCACTAATTGTAAAGAATGATGGTACGAGGGCCCAAACAGTGGTGGGCCAATTGTCTGTCAGTGGTGGGCAAATTGACCCACCAGTTTATATATGTTAAAATATGCCTTGCTGGGTTCATGAGCAAACTGACTATTCATATTATCTACAAATTAACAACCTTACAGGCCATATACAAGCTAAATGAAACTAAAAGCTAAGGTATGCATGGACCTACCAAAATATTATTTATTTATCAGAAGAGTTTTCGTGTAGTAAGTTGAGAATACTGCATTTTATAACAACTCAGAGGCTACGGAACGCCCAGTCGCAGCTAATCATGCTGCTAAATCTAAATTTTATCCATCATTTAGCTCTGTTGCACTGGGCAAAAATGCATTATCGCTACTATTACGGTTAATAAACAGGTAAAAAAGGAAAAACAGTTAATAAAGTCTTCATTATCCGATTATCACCAGAAGATGGAACAACCTCCACCCTACAGCCAAGATAGTCAATATCCCCCACAAGAAGGATATGTACCACCTCCTAACACTGGTTATCAACAACCACCACCTGGGAACCAAGGCTATCCACCACAATCTGCCCCCGATCACCCACACCAACAACAGGCTGGGTACCAACCACAGAAAAACTATGGAGGGACCGGGTACACACCTCAAGGACAAGGATATCCACCCCAAGGACAAGGATATCTACCCCAAGGACAAGGATATCCACCCCAAGGACAAGGATATCTACCCCAAGGACAAGGATATCCACCCCAAGGACAAGGATATCCACCCCAAGGAAATATTCAGCAACCTCCTGGGTATTCTTCACATACTAACAATACGTCAACCGTGGTTGTCCAAGTAGGTAGAGTTTTTTGGGTGGTATATATATATATATTCAGACTCTTCCCTCGACATATTTAATGCTCAATTTTCGTTCGAAATTTCCGAGGGGCAAATCACTGATTTAAATCTCGTACACCTTCAGAAATATCACAATAAAATTAAACAATCACAAAAAAATACGAAAAAATTAGCCATAAAATCACAAAAAATAGACAAATCACAAAAATATTGAAAAATGTCAAAAAAATCGAAATCACAAGATTTTTTAATCTCGTACACTTCAGTTTAGGAGTGATTTGCCCCTCAGAAATTTCCAACTACAAAACCCTTCAACATTCCATTCTATCGAGCGAGATGTCCAAAAATTTAGATATTTACCCTCATACCATACACTGGAATCACCCTAGTATATATACATGAACTTGTGGTTAGCTTTAGACAACTGGACTCTCTAGCTCAATTGGCAGAGGGCTGCACCGGAATCGCAAGGCCGCAGGTTGGATTCCTGCCAAAGGGCCTATAGTGAGTGTTCCTGGTTAGGTCTCAAGTAGGTATATAATTTTTGCTCGAAATTTCCAACTACAAAACCCTTCAACAATTAATGCTCAGACTCTACCCTTCGTAAGTAAAATGGTGTATTATAGAATAGGTTAACAAAAGACATTGCAGGCAGTCTGGTTAACCCATTACGGCATTACCGCTTAACACTTTCATCTTGAGAAGTAAGACCAGTGAACTCTAAGTAGACTGGAACGATAACTCGGCCGCCATCCGAAGCCGAAAATACACCGCCTAAAAAGCGTCGATTTTCTTACACAAAACATCCTCATTGGAGCAAGATTAAAAGCTTAAAACAAACAACAATACTTGAACTTTAGTAAAAAACAAGTTTCAAGACCGTAGAAAGATTTTAACCTTATTTTTTTAAAGAAGAAAGAAGTTTTCATCGGCACGTTCACCCTTGTCCAATATTTCGAATATAAAGCTGACACCCTGAAGTTGCAGTTGGTGGATGTAGACTACTTGGAACTATCCAGAAAACCAGGTTTGAATCTTTGAAATTGAAAAATTCGGATGAAAAAGCTATTTTTCTTTCTCATTTTCGCTAAAAAAGAAACTTTTGACTGCATTTCCCACTCCTCAAAACTTGTCTTAGTCCTTTTGAAAGTGCATTTTAGTCGCGCGGTTCCCGCCTTTTGCTTCAAATTAAGCATCTATTTGGCTTTACCCAATCATAGGGCTTAATCATAGGAGTTAGCGTTCCAGACGTTCCTCTACTTAGAGTTCACTGAGTAAGACACGGTAAAATAACAAATTTAGCGCAATGCTGTTTATTATAGGTTACTTTATAATTTAGATACAAAGACAACTGAAATTTCGTGACAAGCATATTGTTGTTCTTAGGGTCAACCACAAGTCCCGGTAGCTGGTGTTATGCCTGTTGTAAAGGAACATCTGTGCCTAGCAGTCCTCGCCTGTTTTTGTTGTTTTCCAATAGGAATCGTTGCTATCTTGAAATCATCCGAGGTAAAATTGGAAATAATGCTTTCTCAGTTTATACACTCCGGAGGAGTTCACGCAGACGCCTACACGCTGGCACATCTCCAGTTCACCACCTTGTTTAATATAGGTTTAAAGGGCTATTGGTCCTTGCACCCATCCCCTCCCCCGCCAATTTTCGAAACGGCTAATGAAAACTTCTTTTCTCGTTTGCTAGACAAAAAATCGTTATGTGGCTGGCGACTATGCAGGTGCCGTGGCGTCAGGACAAAGTGCGAGAAAATGGGCTTATGCTGCCATCATTTGTGGCTCGATTTTTATTACTCTTGACATTGTTCTTGTAGTTGTCGCTGCCACTACACAATAACTCGACTTACATGAAGTATAGGTTGCTCGAAATTTCAGAGTAAAATTGGACTTACTCTTTAGTATATTACCTTACCACACAATTCAAGGGTATATAATATTCATGTATCTGTTCTAGGATTCCACATTACTTAATCTTTTTTTCATGTTACCTAATTATAAGTTAATGACTAATATAGGGAGGAATGCTTACGGATAATTTAATGAATAATTTACAAATATATAATTATTTAAGTCGATAGCTTAGCTAGAATCATTTACAAATATATCACTCGATAGCTTACTGTAGACATGAAATAATAGAAATTTATGCTACCCATATTATATAGCCATAGTATATCCATAGTATGAAAAGGGAAATGCACCCTTTTGATAATCTGCACGTCACGAAAACTTCCTTGGCCTAGGAGCCTCGCTTTCGCTCACAATTCATGAGAATGAGGCTCCCGGGCCAAGGAGAGATTTGTGACGTAATTATCGAGGGTGTATTAGTATGGAATTAGTAAAAAATTTCCAGTGTATATACTCAAATAGATAACTATATTCTTTCAGTGGCGTAACGTTATATCAGGGGGCCCCCGGTTCAAAAATTTTGAAGGCCCCCCCTGGTACGAGTGCCGAAGGCACAAGCTCGCGCCGAAGGCACAAGCATTCTAGGAGGGTCCGGAGACATGCCCCCTCGGAAAATTTTTAAATCTAGAGTCCCTGAAATGCCATTTCCTGGACTTTGGGGGAAGATTTTACAGAATTCTGACGGTCAGAAAACGACATTTTAATATATCAAGAAAGAATATATATTTTGTTGTTGCGTTCATGCATTTTTATATAAAAGCGGCTTAAAAACGCTTTAGGTGATTATCGCGTATTGATCCGAGGTAGCGCAACCAATCAGTGTTGAGAATTTTCAATAATCACCTGTGTAATTTTACTAAATATATATATCATTTATATTTATTATATATTGTTACAAGAGGGGGACAATATTTGGTTCAGCGTTTTACAGTTACAACAGCTATACTATAACATTGAAATATATCTTGCTACATAATCTCATTAACATAATATTGAAGATTTGTCTCATGCAGGAGTTCATCATTTTGGCATTACCTGATTTACTTAAAAACCGTTGTACGAGTGTTCTAACCTAAGCCAAGGTCTTCGTTTGGCTACAAAGACAATGCCACCGTTGCTAAGTATAATACGAGGCAGGCTTCGCTACTCTGGGTCTGGTTTAAGTTAATTTACTTTTTACAAATTTTACTTTCATTTACAAATTGCATTCACGAATCATCCTTTCCACATGCCAGTCAGTATCTTCATCAGGAATGATCTAACTCATGAGTTGCAACGCGGTTCCTTGTATACTCGACTCTCGAGGGATAAGGGTATCTCAATCTTGTTGGCCGATAACATCATCCCTCGCTAGTATAAAGAGTAACATTGCAACTGAATCCCTTCTATGTATCAACATAATATATCCTGCTTGCAACGAAGTGTAAAATTACACGAAAACCCTTGAAAAATCTGCGAATGAAAACATAAGATCCGAACGCCCACGCAATTGCGACACACAAACGACGAATTCCGGTCGTAACTCTATATACATAGGTTTCAAATTTCAAGTGCATACGTACTTGTGTGGAAAACTCGTGACCTGCTGCGCAACACGCCACCAGCCTCAGAATCAAAGACGAGGAAGTACTCGTTTCGCTGCAATATCTAAAGAGAAACCAAGAGTATACTATAAAGCATTTGGTCTACACTCTACAGTTAAAAAGAAGGTAAGTGCTACAACAACAATGTTAAAAGCTTGGTCGTTGAATGTTGGCCGTGATTCGCGACTCTGCCGATTTTCAGGATTCAAAACACTTCGACCGTTCGACGTTTCGAGCGAAGGCCTTTCGTCAGAAGAGTTAATTATCCGCTCAAAACGTTGAAGTGTGTTTAATATTTTTTCCAGACTCACAGGTATCCAGAGTTTATTAATTGTTACGTATAAAAGCTCATTTGAAACGGTTCAACAGTGCAACTTTATAACCAGTATTTAACGTGTTGTCAGTTGCGACATTTGAATATAAACTAATATACAAAATAGACTTTTCTCGCTAGTCTGTTAAAAGACCAGAAGATCAAAATACGCTGTGTGGCATCGAGTACCTTAGCCTGTGTTCCAGTCCTTGCTTCAATTGAGTAAATGAAGTGTTTACAGCAAGAAGTGTTTACTTTTCGTATCGGAATTACACAATACAATTACAAGACCATTTCGAACGACATGCGATAGTCTGAAGACTGAATATAAAGCGCTATGCCTACTGCCTAGACTTTACTCTTTAGGTTATATTTATGATAATTCGGTGGTTGAGTTGTGTAAACCGGCCTGAAAAATACAATAAGAACTTCGACGTTTCGATTTTTCAGGTAGTTTTACACAACTCAACCGCCGAATCTTCGTTTAATATACTCTACCCACACTGGCAATTTATCGTGCAAAAATGTTGAAAAGCACTTAAATTTTGCACATATTTTAGTGTAATTATCATCAATGCATTTAAATTGTCGGAAACCTTGGCTGATATTCCAAAAGTAATAGTTATCGTATTTTAATACGATATACTCATAATAGGACCTAATTATATATTCATGGATATGATGTATTGATCAAAACGAAACAAACACCCACCTATATAATATTTGCTTCATTGCGAAATCTAGCAAGTCTAATGCCGAGCACACTCTTTGATTTGCTGGAGTGGGGTTCGGAGTACAAGATTGTCACCAATCTTGCCATGGAAGCTCGCCTGGGAACGACTACGAGGTTGCTTTCTCGCCCACTTCATCTCCGTTATGTTGGCATGACAAAGTATTTGACATGACAAAGTATTTTTCTTGTTTGCAATTCCCTACAATTTTTTGAAATGTGGAAAATTTACGATTTATAGATTAAACTTTTTGGATAATTTTTACTTGTTACAAAACAAAAGTTGTATGACTTATATTGAGCAACATTCTAAAAGCTGAACATTTTTCACAAAAATGACGTCATTACCGTTGTTCAGATATCTATTGTACTAGACGAAAATGTTTTGGGGTAACCAGGCGTTTTTTTCGAGTAAAGTGCGTTAAAATCTAAAATATCGGTCATATTGAAACGTCATTGTTACCATAGCAATGGTAATGACGTCATTTTCGTGGACAATTTCCAACTTTTAGAATGTTGCTCAATATATGTGGTACAATTTTTGCTTTCTAACAACTAACATTTCTGCAGGGAGCCACCTTAAACTTACATAAACGCTTGTACATCTACACGGACCGATCGGTACAAGCGAAAAAAACAAACATTTAATCAAATTTTCAATATCTTTATTACCAGATGGAACAACCTCCACCCTACAGCCCAGATAGTCAATATCCTCCACAAGGATATGTACCACCTCCTAACACCGGTTATCCACAATCACCACCTGGGAACCAAGGCTATCCACCACAATCTGCCCCCTATCCCCCACAACAACAGGCTGAGTACCCACCACAGAAAGGCGGGTATTCACCCCAAGGACAAGGATATCCACCCCAAGGACAAGGATATCCACCACAAGGACAAGGATATCCACCCCAAGGACATGTTCAGCAACCCGCTGGGTTTTCATCACATACTAATAATACCACAACAGTGGTTGTGCAAGTAAGTGAAGTTTCTTGGGTGGTATATATATACAGTTTAATGCTGTCATTTGAATCTAAGGATGAGCAGTTGCAAATAGAGCCATTCAGTGTTTTTCTCATTTGAAAGTGTTTGTCAAAGCATTTGACAGGTTTCAATTAGATCATTCAATCACCTTTAACCGGCCTCGCGCTAATTTCTGAGCTACCTGAATTCGTCAAATGCTTATTACAAACGTTCAAGATTCATGTGAGAATAGACGAAGTTTTGTATGTGACTGTTCATGTTCAGTTACAAACGACGATAGTCAAAACCCCAACGACTTTGTAATTCAGGCAAGTAAAATCATATTAATGTAAGGCGTATTATAAAAATGGGTTAACAAAAGACATGAGCAGATAGTCTGGTCAACCCATTGCCGTCAAACACTTTCGCACGCGCAATGCGGCTTAATGGGTTACCAAAATAGTTAGATACAAAAATAACTGAAATTTAGTGACATTTTCGTTCTTAGAATCAACCTCAAGTCGTAACTACTGTTATTCCTGTTGTAAATGATCAAATGGGCCTATCAATCTTCGCCTGCCTTTTTTGTTGTTGTCCACTTGGAATGGTTGCCATCATGAAATCATCTGAGGTAAAGATTTCGCCTTGCGCATTCACATGGGATGCACGTAAGGAGAGGAGAGGGGATAGGAAGGGAAATTGGGAGCGGAGGAGAGGGGATAAGAGGAGATAGGATGCACGAAACGAGAGGAATTCGAGCTAAGCTTACCGTTCGAATTCCATTTGAATATGGAGCAATACAATTAGACCTTAGGAGTGCCTATACGTTACATAATTTTCAAACAGTGAATAATTGACAAAAAACAATTCCTACAAGTATCCCACACTGCACTACGCACCGCGTATAATGTTCGAAGCACCGCGTATAATGTTGAAAAGCACCGCGTATAGTGTTCGAAGCACCGCGTGTAATGTTGAAATCACCGAATGAAATGAAGTTTGACCACTTAAGACAGCTATGGCTTTCCATAGTAAAGGGCTATTGGTCCTTCTCCCTCCCCCCCCCCCCGCCGCCAATTTTCGAAACGGCCAATGAAAACTTCATTTCTCGTTTTCTAGGCAAGAAATCGTTACGTTGCTGGCGACTATGCCGGAGCCGTCCGTTCAGCACAAAGTGCAAGAAACCTGGCTTATGCTGCCATTGTTTGTGGCTTGATCTTAATTCCTCTGATCATTGTTCTTCGAGTTGTCGTGTTTGCCGCATCACAAGCGAATAATAACTACAACTAAATTTGACGTTGCTTGCTCAGAATTTCAGGGCATAATAGGACTTTATTCTTTAACAATTTGGTTCTTTTTCGAAAGTTTAGCATAACCTTACCACATAATTCACGGAAATATACTCGTGTATCTGTTCCACATAGTTTAATCTTTTTTATGTTACTTAATAGCTTAATGTAGACTGTTACTTAATAGCAAATTAATGTAGACAGTATTAGAAATTTAATGCTTACGGATTGATTAAATCTTTCTTATATATCACCCGATAGCTTAATGTAGACAATATGTCAATAATAGAAATTTCCTGTAATTTATTAGATAACTACAAATCTAGATGTAATGTATATTCTTTATTAAATTTGAAACCAAACCACACTCGAAGGCTGAAGAATCGTTTTTATATATTTGTTATACACGTATTCTAATATAAATATTTTTAATTCTATTTTTTATTCTTTATTATATTTATTTAACATATATAATTTATATTTATTATATATTAGTTTTTCGCACCGAGGCGTACGGATCGACAGCTTTGTGAAACGAATTATTTTCCATAAAAAACAAATCAAATATAATAATACTAAATCAATAAATAAACATGTATACAATTCAATAAATACTATAATAGATCCTGGAGACTGCATTTTATCGTTCCGGCCATCAATTCTAAAAATCCGCGATAGACATACACAGATTCTAACGCACATGAAATACCTTTCAAAGAGAGTAAAATTTGTCTTAAAACACAGAGCTGTATATGGGCTTAAAACCATTACCATAGAGCGATAGGCCATTTCCAAATTCTGAGTGACGAGCTTACCGTTTGTAGGAATTGTCCAAATTGTGTTTAGGGTGTTGGTTAGGGTAACTTCGCTTGCCTAAAAAAGAAAAATTGGTAAGAAACAATAAGTTGGATTTTGCGTTGACATGACATGGCGTCACATGACTTGTCCGGAGCAAATCGAATATTTTGGAGACCATGCACACATTGATGGTCAACACATACCTCACTACACATTTCTTCAAAATCCCTTTCAAAGGTTTACGGATTTTTTCAATAACTGCTTTCCTATTCGGCATTACAACCCGATTTGACATTCCAGTCGCTCCTTGCCCGAGCTCTTCTTGCAGAATCTCGATATCTTTCAGTTGTCTTCCTTGAAGTATCAGACTTTGCTGCATGGCGTATTGAAGGCGTTGCTCAAAATCGCGGGCGCCCTCAGCTTGAACTTCGGTGGGCGCGGGAGAAGTTTTAGCGTTATTTGAGATAGAAGGATCTTCAGGCAAACTCGGCGTAGGCTTTCGCGATGATTGTTCCCGAAATGACTCACCACGCTCCAATATATGACTAGAATATAATTGATACAACTATTTTAGTTAAATTGAGGTGTTTTAAAATTCAGTGGTTTTGTATCCGTACGCGCTCCTTTTAATCCCGCGGTTTGAAGAATTTCTCCTCTTTCTTACCTAAGTAATATACATGGAATGAACCTAAATATGCTGATAAATTTGTCATCTACTATTTGCGATCGTATCTTCTTTCTACCTTAATCGTGTGGTATCTTCAGCTTTCAACCGATTCGAAAGTTCCAGTGAGGTATTTGGACTTTCATCACAACTGACAACGGAACCAGGTGACATCCTCTCGACATCGTGGGGGGCAGGCGGTCTGATCTCATTGCTGACATCAGCTTCTGCATTTGGCTGTTGTTCGTCCTTGCCACATATTACATCTAACATGTAGTATAGAGCTAGGAGCACGCAGAAACCACTGACCAGTAATAATATCTACAAATAGCAGAATATTAATAAAAAAAATGTTAATGGTAGTGGCCAATTAACTTGAGAATTGAATTGAGTCTCTATTGCGCTAAAGTGAAACCGGAAGTCAGCCATTTGTGGAACCTTGTACCCATGGTATTAGTGAGGGCCCAATTGATAACCTTCCCAATGCATTATGGTAGAAATATATTGCTTGAGATGCTTGATTATGTGTCAAAATAATGATTGTATCTAAATACTTATCGGAACGGTTTAAAGTGGATCAACGTACAATTGGTCCCTTAGTTTTGGCGGATTTCTATTGTATAGCAATGTTTAAAGTGCATATGACACGAACGAGCTTTTTTCTTTTTTTGTTGATAAATACATTTTTATACATCTATAAATGTAAAACAGGCCAAAAAATAATTAGGGGGGCAAATATTAAGCGCAAACCAAGTAAAATATAGTTAAATTTTTGTCCGGGGTCTGGCGACTAATTTGTATGTGTCGTGACGTCATTTTGGTTGCAAGTTTCTGCTTTCAGCCATATTTATTGCTTGACATTGCAACCAAAGTGACGTCACTAGCCACATCACGTGGCATTTTGGCCGCGCGATTTGAATGCCATTTTTTGGAGGTAAAATGGGACTATTCAAATGGCTATAAAATTGTTGGTTTTTATTGAAATCCTCTAAAATTTGGAATTTCTACTTTAGAGATATTCTACTTTGAAAACATATTGAAAACAGTTTCGTGTCATATGCACTTTAACTGGCTTCATTTTCTGCACCAGCTATCACGGAGTGCCCGCTAAATAATAGCGAACTGACCGTGAGCAAACGTTCGCTGAAAATGCTCTTATCTTCCGAGGTGGAGATTTGAACACACGGAGTTGTTTCGTTGCTAGTCAGATATCGACCAGTAAAAGCATCTGTGGCGAAACTAGTAATACAGAGAAAGAAAACCATTATTTTCACAGCAATAAGAATTTGTCACAATAGACAAATGCATCAATGCAACGCTCTTACGTTTGTCTTTGCTTGATTTCCTCGGGAGTCATCGAAGAACCATATAATGTCAATCTCCAATTTCTTACGTAGCCCTGAGAATGATCATCCAGACCTAAACGAAAAACTATTTAAACCAATGGCCATTCTCCCTCACCCCGTCAAAAAATCGGTGGCAGACACTAGGGCAACCGTCCCCAATCCAATAATTTCCAAAAGCCTTAGTTGATCAGCTGATAGTTGATCAGCTGAGTAATGTAGCTGTACGAATGTTCTTTTTTCTAACTAAAGAAACCTGATGACCTAATATTTATCCCCAACTCCCCCCCCCCCCTCCCCACCCTCGTCTAATATTCAGCAAGGTGCGAGCTACAGTCAGCCACTGCCCAATATCAATGGTAGCAAAGCGTACCGAAATAATTTCAACACAGTTACCTGAGTTAACAATCACTATTTGCCACATACCATGGGGCTGTTCGCCCCAACATCTTACAGACGAGAAAGTCCAATCGATAAATCCTTCCGAAGACCTACAAACAATTTAGGGCTTCAGCGTCGGTCTTCTACTTTAGAGAATTTAAGCAAGTCTTGCACAAGCATTTCACTTAACCTAAGCAATAATAATAAATGATTTACCTGTCCTGATGTCTCTCTGTAGCAAGTTTCGATTCTGTTCCAGCCGGTGAGATCAAGGAAACCAAGACACTGCCGCGGTACTTATGATCAATGTTTACCTGAAATAGCAAACAACATGCAAACGGACATATCACCCTACAAAATTTACCCGTGCTTGAACAATATATATATATAGACACTTCACGCATGTCTGGATGCGCATGTGTCTGAGTATTGTACCACATGCTCTTGGTGAGGGCAAGAGTATGGTGTATAAATACGAAGTCACTCGCATCTAGACTGCGTTACAAGCTGCACTGACGAGCCGTTGAACGGCGAAACATGCATGTCTGCAGATTTGACTATATATTTGAGCACAGTTTTTTAAGTGAACGACAACATACTGTTAGGGTGACATGTTCCAAAGTTGATAATTCGACTAAATTCCTCTGCTGAACTATAAAACGAAAACAAGAAAAAATACATAAATATTAAAACGGAGGAATAGAGGCTGTGTTAAATTTATATACAAACACCAAAAACCAAACAGATGTATGGGTAAAACAGACCCTATTGCCATTGGCAGAAATACTTAATTGGTGGTAACACTCCTTCAACACGAAGTGTACAGTACAGTATATTGTCAATCAAATGACCCCATGCACACTGATCTGGAAATAATACTGGATTTAGTATCTATTGTGTCAGAAGTCAGCCATTACTAAGGGACCACTGACAACATTTTTAGCGTGTAATGGCAAAAATTTAATGCTTGAAATTTATTTGATGCTTCATATGTTAAAATAATGTAGCAATCTGGTATGGCGGATTTCTATGGTCTAGCGATGTTTAACTGGCCTCATTTTCTGCGCCAGTGAACAATAGGTTGCGCTATCCAGTCTACTTTTCAGATCAGTGCCCACGCACCGTGTTTGAACGTACGTCAAAACATACCAATGTACGTTTCAATCAGCTGGTCACTGCTAATTGGTATATATTTGTTCACGTGAACAACGGGTGTAGACCATGACATCATCCAGGGAACCGACGTCCAAACCTGGAAAAATAGACTAACGTATTTGGAAATCTGTAAAATTGCCTTATTTTAGTTGACCTCAAATTGGCAAAGCAAAACAAACAAAGTTAGGGTAAAATTAACTAAACAATGATTTCTGCAATGGGGCTAATGATAAGATAATACCAAACTGTGATTTATCATCAAAGGGTTTGTTTTCAGCGGGAAAGGGATAGGTAGATTTTACCCGAGTTTATATGCATATACAGACAATACAGTACTTACTTTTGCCAGATTAACAAGTCGCCACGAATCCATTAATCCAAAGCCATACTTGTGACTGTGGTGAAAACCTGCTGCATTTGTAGTGTAATCGAGAGTGTCAACATCATGCTAAAATTTAAATCATCGTAAAAATAACACTTCAATTACTCATTATATATACAAGAGAATTATGATAGCGAACCCCAAATTTAATACCTGTTCGACGTTTGATTGTGCACACTCACCTTGACTGAGGAATACACGATCAAATGTTGAACGTCTCTCCAAGACAAACACCATCTCGTTTGAAGTGCCAAGGCTAGCATTCCAGCTGCCAGCGGGGCAGCAGCAGATGTTCCAGTATGTCTATTCGTACATCCAGTTCCTGAACCCATTCTCCAGTCAGTGGTAACCTGTGTATATCAATTTTATATATTTAAGAATTTTAGGCATTTCGCTAGAAAGAGAACGTAAAAACTGGAAAGCTTTTTGTGGATGGAAAATTGTATATGTAACTTTGGGGGCATCTCGCTAAATAGAACTGAATGTTGATGGTGTTCGTAGATGGAAATTTCCAGCGAAAATTATATACATATTTTTAGACCTAACCAGGAGGAGTTGCGAAAATCTACACGCCATCTGGTAGGGATCGAACCTGTGGCCCTGCGATTCCGCTGCAGCGCTCTGCTAACTGAACTAAAGCGTCCAGTTGTCAAGAGCTACAGTAACCACAAGTTCATGTATATATACTAGAGCAATGCCAGTGTTTAAATTATGGTCATCTTGCTCGATAAAACTGAATGTTGATGGTGTTTCCAGACTGTGGTTTATCTTCAGACTGGTGTTTCCAAATGGTGTTTCCAGACTGTAGTTTGTCTTCAGACTGGTGTTTCCAAATGGTGTTTTCAAACTGTGGTTTATCTTCAGACTGGTGTTTCCAAATGGTGTTTTCAAACTGTGGTTTATCTTCAGACTGGTGTTTCCAAATGGTGTTTCCAGACTGTGGTTTATCTTCACACTGGTGTTTCCAAATGGTGTTTTCAAACTGTGGTTTATCTTCAGACTGGTGTTTCCAAATGGTGTTTTCAAACTGTGGTTTATCTTCAGACTGGTGTTTCCAAATGGTGTTTTCAAACTGTGGTTTGTCTTCAGACTGGTGTTTCCAAATGGTGTTTTCAAACTATGGTTTATCTTCAGACTGGTGTTTCCAAATGGTGTTTCAAACTGTGGTTTATCTTCAGACTGTGTTTTCAAATGGTGTTTCCAGACTGGGGTTTATCTTCAGACTGGTGTTTCCAAATGGTGTTTCCAAACTGTGGTTTATCTTCAGACTAGTGTTTCCAAATGGTGTTTCAAACTGTGGTTTATCTTCAGACTGGTGCTTCCAAATGGTGTTTCCAAACTGTGGTTTGTCTTAGCTGCAGTTGCTAAAAATGCAACTACAGTTCCTCAGGCAGAATAAAACCTGCAATTCCAGAGGGCGTCTGTTAGACAGACTACGCTGACCAATGAGGTACAATACATACTTACAATATTTCTCAATGGAGCTTGTCCACTGCTGTACGTTGTAGCCAACATGGAGGCGCAATTTTCAGCATAGTAAGGCATTTGACCTGACTCATCCACAGCACCTACAGTATTAACAACACAAAATGAATGTTCATGCGGCCGTATTCGGCTCGTGCAAGTGACGTCACAACTCGTAATAGTTTGCGGGTGGCAAATCCCACTGGGATAATTCACACTAATTAAAATGAAATCCAACATGGCCGACAATAAACGTACGCCAACTTTCCTTAATAACTCGAGTTCCAGACATGCTAAAACAACAAACTATACACCAAAATACTCCTCGTTGTTCAGGGATTCTAGCGAGATATAACGTGCCCTACAAGTATTTCGAAAGATACAAGCGAAAACGCGGCACTTCGATGAAATCCACGATAATGCCACCCAAAATTATAGCGGAATATTTAGCATGACGTAATATCCTCGCGTGACTGCACGAGCCAAGTACATATTTACTTTATTTTCCCGCTTTCCGTACAGCAATGCTCAGAAATAGCCTAACAGAAAACGCACGATGAACTCGTCCGGAACGTGTTCCACCTGCGTTCCTCTTCATTCAGAACGCGTTCTAATTTGCGTGCATTTGCGTTCTTCTGCTTTTTGAGTGCTGCGTGCTACTTCGTGTTCGTCGTGCATGTTTCCAACGTGTTCTAATTTACGTTCCATCTGCGTTATAATAGTCTAACTGGAACGCGCTCTATGTTTATAAACGAGTATTATTCCTTGCCAAATAGATAAATGTCAGTGGGGTTTCCTTCAACACAAAACAATTCTTATTATCCCTACCTATTGTTACAGTAAATATAGAATTTGCATATCCATCAAAGTTACAGTTATCCTTATAGTTCCCACCATTCCCAGATGCCACCACATAAATACTCCCCAGTCCACCTCGGCCTTCTCTAACACCATGAGCAAGAGCAGCCTACAAACAAGTAATAGTCAGACACATAGATTCTTGCATAAATTGTGCCAATGGCATACTCTATAAGCAAGGCCTCAGTTGTGTGAAATTCCATAGAAACATTGAGTTTACCTGAGCCAACTGGTGTGGGCCGTCCACTGTCTTGCCGTTGTCATCCGGACCCCAACTAAAAATAGGATAATAAAGAATAGGATATTAGAGTAACTATCGTAAATTATTAAAACTAAATAAAGAAATACAATTACTAGCACTGCTACGAGTCATAGCTCATACTGTACTTGTCACTGGGGTCTTCCTTTTCAGGTGGTAACCGGTAAAATTTACCATTTCCACGACTACTGATGCCCTCGGACCCCTCTAGAGGTTTGTCAAGCCTCCGGCGCTATGTGACGCTTACCTGTTCAGACACCTTTTTTACCTTCCCCGCTTACAACGGTGGAGAACCCTGCTTGTGTTGCACCCAAACATTTATAGTAAGTTAGAATAATTATAGCGGTTGACTGTTGTGTAAAACTACCTGAAAAATACAATGAGAACTGGAAGTTAGTAGGACTAACTTCTAGACGAAGGGCCTTCGCTCGAAACGTCGAAGCTCTCATTGTATTTTTCAGGTAGTTTTACACAACAGTCAACCGCCATATTTGCTATACTCTACCCACACTGGCACCGCACGTTTTAGAATAATTATAAGCTGGTGTACCTGCAACTGTATATATCGTTGACCTGGTCTTTCATGTTAAACGCCATAGCTTCAAGACTGTCTGTCATTGGACCATCCAGAATACGGACACCTAAATATAGATTTATGGAAATTTATCAACTCAGTGGTAATTGGTGCATATATGTGTCCTTCGACTTTAATATGAAGTTATATGTGGTGCAATTTTTACAAACGAGTTTGACATTGCATTGCAACAGGTGATACACAAACTGACATCCAAATATAAAAGGTCCAGTGGTGTTCTAGGTCTTTTTATTCAAATGACACGATGGATAAGGAAGGCCATATACCTGCCACCTTGGCTCCATATGCAACTCCTACGGCACAATATGTGTTAGCCACGGCAGCTATTTCGCCAGCACATCTTGTACCATGGTGGTTCAATCCCACATCATCAGCACGAGGGGTCGGATCTGGATCATTAGAATTGAGATCCCAGCTTCCTTCAGATGACTAGAAGAATCAGCAGAATTTAGAAACGAGTGATCATCTGCCTCTAGTAAAAACCTTTGCATGTAAATGCCCCCTAAATTTATTAGATTGCTCTAAATGTCTATTAAATATCACAACTTACATAGTTCTCAAAGATATCTGGATTTGTCCACTCAACACCTAAAAAGAAATGTACCTTACCAGTAGACCTTTTACTGTAATAACACAATACTGGAATAAAACAATTTTACTGTTTGATTAAACTGATAATTGTCATCCACAGATTACATTTACCTACCATCGTCTACAATGGCAATGACAACTCCATGTCCAGTTATGTTATGTTCCCAGACTGTTGTTACATTAATGTCATGACCAAGATATTGTAAATTGTTCTACAAAATTTATATAGGAAGATCAATTGAGAAATGTCTACCAGGCAGTCCGGTGTAATTTACTTAATAGCTAGCTGGGCAACTGGCCCGGTTATGTTATACTCTTCGACCAGCTTTAAACTTTGCTAAAATCTAGAAGATTCAGGGTGTATTTGTGTAAAAGTTTGTGTGGAATAGATCAGTTGCTGAAAGTAAAGTCAAAGAATGAATAACGACATCCAACACCCTGCATCCACATACTTCTCAACTGGCATCAGAAGTTATTGATTCAGGTCACAATGTGACATTATAGCTTTAGTGTTCAAACAGTTATTCCTAATTTAGTGGATGACATAGAAGAGCATGCAGGAACACATTTTAATACTTGAAGCTGACCTACTATTATCCAAGAAATGCTTCAGCTTATATTTACAGGCAGAGATTTCAAAATTTCCCTCAGGACTGAAGTATACCACAGTATGTAACCACTGAATGCCTCATTAATATTATTTAGTGCCTGCAAGCAAAATTCAAAACTTGCCTGCAAAAATGCATCATAGATTAACTTATTTGCCTTATTTATCCATTTCGCAGTCCTGGGCATACCCGGGCATATCTCGGGCATACCCAGGCATATATTAGTAGGACCGGTTAAAATATCAAGATTTTAGAATGTACCTGCTTACCAGATGGCTACCAGGGCTCATATAATGATGAATATCATATAAGGATGGCTAACCGAGCTCGTATAATATTTTAACGATGCCTGGCTTGCCGGATGGCTACCTGAGCTCATGTAAAACAGCCCCTGACTTACCAAATGCCATTGACTTGGAAAATACTGATCTTTAAACATCAAACTTCTCTTGTATCTTTGTCTAACCCTCTCTCTTATCGACCATTCTACTTCAGGATGTTTTTGTAACTGCTCAGTTATCTTGTGTAAAACATCCTTTAATTCCGAGCCATTATACAAACCATTTTCCCTATAAAACGTTTCGTGTACAAGTAGAAAGTGCCCACGTAAGCCTCCGATTTGTCCGTGAAAAGACAAGCCTGTCTCTTTGGAAATTTTTTTTGCCATTTTGCGAAGATTTTCATCGTTTATTCCGTTTCTAAGCGGAATCCGTATCGCCCAAGAGGAAGCCATATTGTCTGGCATAAAATCTGACTCATTGTTCGTTGCGATTGCACGAAAAATACAAGTTAAGTGCAAAACAATCGAAAGCAATCGTGCACTTGTTACGAAAAAGCGCCATTTTTCAAGGACCATAACAAATACATCTACGCAGCCAAAACGCCATCAACTTAGCTAAACCAAAACCCTAGAATCTCGAAGAACATAAAAGCAGTCACATTTTTCGGTTACAAGCAATAAAACAGGTTAAAATACCAAGTTTTTACGCCAAATTTAAGCCGTCTGGATGCCATGTTTGTTCGTCCCAAACAAAGAACTGGTGACCAATTTAAAATTTAAAGAGCCATTCAAAACACGCGCCAACAAATTATAACACGGAAAACGTGAAAACGGGAAACGTGAAAACGCAAGGAACGTTGTTGCGGAAACATTGTCATATGACATTGAGATGGGTAAACCAGTAAATATTTGTGGGAAATATTTGTTTGAAGAGTATACTGTACATCTGAGTACATTGTTCAATTGCAACAAATACTGGCTGTGACATAATATCCAGGGACCGGTTGTATGAAGCCCGTTTAGTTTAGCCTATCCGGTGGATAAATCGAAAATATCGATCAAGTCTATACATTCATCGAACAACCAAGCCAACATTTTTCAACTTGAATAGAACAATTAAGTTTGCAACTACATATTAAATGCATAAGATTTAAGTTCAGTCATTCACAAAATGGGTGAAAGTGTTATTTAATTTTGGCTTATCCAGCGTTTAAGCTAAACGGCCTTCGTACAACCGGCCCCAAACATATATATATATATATATATAGGTTGAAGGGTGAAAAGTAAGAAACAATGTTTGCGAGACAATATTCCCACAAAACGTTTCCGAATTCGTTGACAAACATTTTTCTTCCCGAAGAGGAAATTTTAGTGACCGCCTGTTCCGCAACAATGTTTTCAGGATGGGCAAACCGGGCCTACTCTTCTCCCCCACTAGGCCCTTCCCGATTGTGCTAGTAAAACTGGCACATTATGCACATAGCAATGCTTGTTTTTTCTCAAAATTATGCTCAAATTTATGCTCATTTTTCAAAATTATGCTCATTTGATTGAAAAATATGCTTTCTTTATTTAAAAGAAACACATCAACATATGGCACAACATATACTTTTCGTTTACTAAAGCTTCATGCAAATATAACGTTAACTTTAAAGTGTTTAAATGTAAGTTGTTTTGTGACGCCATCTTGTTTTTCCAATAAGCCAGTATGACCGTATGACCGTATCGGATTATCAGATATTAGCGAGCTTAAGATCTACGACGACGCGGCAGTCGACAACGCCATATAAATATGTGAATATAAAGAGACCGTGATTGAACAACGTTCTTGTTTTAGCTCAAAGCTTTTTATTCATGACTTTTAAAACGTTTCAACTGCAGTTATCGACTACAATGCAGGCTGTAAAAACAAACGCGAAATGCAGCTATTCATCCTTCTGACTTGCCGTCGTCCTGAGGAGGTAAAAATTCTCTTGTTGGCGTCGTTAACAAGACAGAGACGACGTCGAGAATTCTCTTGGGACTACAAGTTTTTCCATTGCTTTATTACAAGCGAAAAACTTCATTGTTAGAAGGCCGCGTCGTCGACGTTGGCGTTGTAGATCTTAAACTCGCTAATAAAATTAGTAAAACGTACTTTATTTTGACTTTATGCGGAAATGAAAGATGAAATATAGTTTTCCTAAATTCACTAAAACTGCATGAACACCAAAAATATGAAAAGTTCTCCTTTTTAACACCCAAAATTCAGATGAATTAGCGAAAAATTACTAAATTATGCTAGCAATTCTTTTCTTGAAAATATGCAAAAAATATGCTCGAGAAGCCAAATTATGCTGAAAATTATGCTAGCACAATCGGGAAGGGCCTATCCCCCACCCGAAGGCCTGATACTCAGGCTAACCGGGAAACATTAAAGGAATTATAAAATTTTGTTTTGTTGAGTTCCGCCAGGTTGTGTAAAAGAACTTTAACCACTTGACTTACTGTCAGCACGATGGATCTTAAAAAATGTTGGACAGGATGTAATCATGAGAGTGTGCACGATTTTCTTATGGGAAAGGCCAAGTTTAAGGAGTACGTAGATTTTACGTAGATTCAAATGTGATTCCCACGGGCGGTTGTATTAGTTAGTATTGTAAATCGATGTAAACTAAACTGCCGTTAGATAAGAATTCACGTAGCTTGCTAATAATTAACAAATCTCAATATATATATGGCAATAAAGATTTGGCAATTACTATATACGTCTGTCGTATTCTGCAGTGTCACGACTGACGTCACACGCATAAATTTCTCGCATTAACGGGACGGATAAGCGTCACAATACATGTTAGACCGAATATATTAGCATGAGTATTTAAACAAATGTGAAAGTCTGTGTTGTTCAGAATTAAGGCGAAAAGTGAGTCATAAATTGTAAAAGGGTTATTTTATAGAAACTTTCAAGACCAAGCAAAAATGGCTATGTCCAGAGGTGTAGGTGTTGGTTCGATTGTAATCGGCTGTTCGTTGTTGGTACTGACATTGATGTCAGTTGTTTGTGGCTGTGTCGTCATGAGCAAAATGACCAGCTCAGCCGCGGTCAGTATCGGCATATGGGGAATTTATGTAAGTGTAACATTTCATATATACTGTTTGCGTGCGAAGCGAAAAATCAAATTCGGCAAAGTTATTGGTTAGCGAAATCACTATACTCATTACACTTGTAAACGTTTCAAGCGAAGGCCTTTTCGGCTTTTCGCCAGGAGAGTTGAAAATGCTTGAAAACATTTGAAAACACTTCACTTATTCGCTATAGACTCTACTTGTTTGTAGTGACGCATCGTGAGTCACGCGCGTTCTGGGATTTCAAGCTCAAGAATCACTAATTCACCGAAACATCTTTTTTTGTTGTAGAATTATTTTAATTGTTATTTCTTACTTCTAGTTATAGTTGAATTTAGAATTGAATTTATTAAATTTACCACTATATTACACGTGACGAGGAACAACCTCGTTCCCAGAGTCCAAAATAGATTTCTAAGCTTATTTTGAATTTAGACTTCCTCATAACATAATATATGTATATTTTTGCATTTAATTAAACCTGAATTTGGCGACTAAGCCTAACTGCGGCTAAGGACATTGAACTATTTTAAAGCATTCACTATCAGCCAGCATTCACTATAGATCAAGATTTGACAGAAGGAATGATTTTAGTTTAGACTTAAAACTACCGACGGAAGACGCAGACGTAATTTCATCTGGCCGAGAATTAAAAATTTTTGGACTCTTAGTCTCGTCCTGCAAAACGGAATTCGAAGAGCTTCTAACCATTATATATATTTCGTTTTTTTAGTTTTTAATTCCTGGTGCGTTTAGTATTCTGGCTGGATACAAAAAGTTGTCCAGTTTGGTAAGAAACACAATTTTTTGTATCAAGTCTTTAGGTAACCTCGCCAGTCGTTAGTTCAAGGCCCTAATTCCCTCTTGTCAAAAACACCACCGTCAGTCATTTGGCAAAATTCTCGATCTGTAAGATCGTCATCTGTACGTGCAAATAACATGATTATAATTCAAATTCAATTATCGTTCATATCAGAAAAATAAACTTTTAGGCTAGGTTACGTTGCGTTTGGCTGAAGTTGAGGGCATTAGTAAAAGCTAAATAAAAGATGCTTTTTATATCGGTGGGTCTTAGCTAAGCGTTACAGGAAATGGTGGTCTATCTCAGCAGTGTCTATACTTTGACAACTGCAAGTTGCCAACTGTTGACCACCATCTGCTCAGGGCCGTATCTACGGGGGGGGGGGGGGGGTTGGGGGGGTGTCACACCCCCCCATGAATTGTATTTGGAGATTTAGTCGGCAGAAGCGAGATTTGAGTCGGCACAAAAATAGAAAAAGGGAATTTATTTTTTTTTTGGAATAAAATTTTTTTGTAAGAAAAAACTTATGTATTGGTTAAATAGTAATATAACAACGTTAGTAGTCCGGGAAAATTTTTTTAAACTCCTTCCTTCCCCCCCGTCGACACATAAAAAAGGAGTTTTATGAGAACAAAAATTGTAAGTAGTCGGTACAAGTTCGTTTGGCAGTCGGTTGAAACCACCTTACACCCCCCTGGATAATTTTCTGAGTACGGCCCTGCATCTGCTCAACGATGGTGATATTTCTAGGATCTTGGCAAGTACAAGTACAAGCAAGTTAAATTAAACATATATAATATTTACAATATTTATCTGATTTTTAATTATCCGATCTATATTGTTCATATATAGTTAGGCGCTGCACTTGGCACACATATCTTGGGATTTATTGTCGCGATCGTTGGAATGTCACTTGGAGCCGCTTTCTGGGCGATATTGGCTCAGTCAACTTGTGAACGTGTCACCTTGCGCGGTCTAGGTTCTTTCTCTCCCGACAACGTTGACGGCCACTGTTATTGTAGACACAAACAAAAAGTAATCGACTGTAAGTTTTTGGTTTTGTTTCTTTCGCCGAAAGTTTCGGGTTATTTTAACATGATAGGCGCATAAAGATGTATTTAGAATCGAAATAAGAGCGTGCATAATTCACAATTAACATAATAACTACTAAACAGCCTAAACTAGCATGTGCAGATTTTGGATAAATCTAAATTGGAACAAAATCAAATAGAGTTGTTTAGTAAGGATAAACAGTCGCTGATTAAAATATTTTCTATTCTTACAGGAAACTTCAATATTTCTATATAACTTTATAAGTCTATATAACGAGCCTATATGGCTATATGGCTATAACAAACGACGTTACATTTAAATTATGTTGCTTTCTTAGATTCAGCTAGTTGCTCCGACCTGGACACCATACATCAAGTCACTGGTACAGTTACGATTATCTTTGGTCTTTTTGCTATCATCAGTCTTATCGGATCAATTTATGGTTGCGTTGGAACATGTTGTGCACCACGGGTAATTATGCTTACATTCAAATTGAGGGGTTAAAGAAAATATATTTTGTAGATTTCAGAATAGAATTGCCGTTTCATCGTTTATTGGCTATGAATTAAGTTATTTTCTCAGTTGTCAGTCAAATATACGAGCAAATGAGAAAGTATTTATTAATTTAGTCCTATTTAGACCATTTTTCAAGGTCCTTTAGGCTTTAATTATACACTGAACCTGTCTGAAAGTATCTTTGTTTGTTTTTAAAACAGGAACCAGGTGTTGTCATCACCACAGCACAACAACCAACCACAGTTAGAATGACCACACAAACACACCCGGGCGCTTACATTTACAACCAAAAGCCACCAGCGTATCCGTGAAAGACAAAGCTTGATTACATGGTTGAAAATAGACTTGGATCAAGTCCGTCTCTCTAGAGTCCGAGTCGCGAAGCGGCGCGCGAGGTCTGAAATGGAGGGAGAGACGGACTTGGCTCACCTGCAATGTTTCGAATCAGATTTATTATTTTGGCGGGAAATTATATTAATAGACAGGTGTTATTTTTAGCGGTTTGTTACAAATACGGTTATACGGAAGCCCGCAAGTGTCAGGGCAAAATTATTAAAATACCCGTTTGACATTTTTACTAAATAAATAAATATATCTTAATTTATATTAATTTATTACCATACTCCATAGTTTTTATGTTAAACAATGCATTTAAACAATTACGTACACAATCAATTCCTGGTGATTGAAAGAACAAAAATATTGTCGCCATGCATGTTGGATCAAAATTGCAATTTGCAAAACAACATGGCGGCGACGTAAAGTAACTATCATCAGTGACGTAGCCAGGGGCCAGCCCCCCCCTGGCGAAGGTGTCGGCGGCCCCCCCTAGGAAACATTTAGACTAATACAAATCTCTATGTTGGCCCCCCTAGTACTTTTTCGGGGCCCCCTTGACTGAAAATCCTGGCTATATACGTCACTGACTATCATACCTAATTAATATGCATGAAAAATTGTTGATTCTGATTGGCTAAAAGCAAGGCAATTTTATCGTAATATAGGGTCAAAAATACACGTAATTCAATGGCAAGATCCAAGAAAGTATAAATTCAAAAAAGTATAAATTTGAGTCACAATATCAGTGGTCTACGTGTTATGCTACCAGTTATGTTACAAAGGTGCAGTGGAGCATAGCATGTGCTAGCTCATTGTTCCAGCGCAGGGAAAGTTGACTGGGTGGGTTAGGATAGACAGATTAGGAAAGTAATATCACAATTGTAAAAATAAATAATGTAGGTTAAGTACATAATATAGGTAAGCTAGATACTTGATGTAATCGGTCACTGAAAAGCCCCAATGGGGAGTGAGCTGAATAATGTATGTATACTCTTTTAGCTTTGACTTACTCTAAAATTCAATCTTAGACGTCTCACAAAACGTTTCAAAATTGTCATAAAACTTCAACAGTATTTTTATACTATGAAGTTTTTGAGATTAAATATGTTGTTTCTTATTCTATAACGCATTTGAATTAATATTCAAACACTGTTTAACATTAATTAATGTTGTATTGACCACACAGGATGAACCACGCATTTTGAAAACCGCAAACAATAGTGCATGCCAATTGACGGCAAAACTGCAATAGCAAGTATGCAAAATAGACACTTACCCGTTTAAAACGCTTTAAAACTCGAAAACCTTGTCCTTTCTCGGTCTTTTCACTGATTTATTTTCCTGTTGACTTTAGTAAGTGAAAGTCCTCTACAAAATTTTCATTTATCTTGTTTTGAAGACTTTATTTGTTTTTTATGATTTCCCGACTCCCGAGTACAAAACAATGTACAAAACTATTTTTGAAAAAAAATTTCTCTCGGCCTAAACTCGCGCATGCGCATAACTTAAAAAACCGTCCAGTCCATGACAAAAAAAAATGGCGGACGACTTTGCATTCCGCTCACTGCCCGCTATGTTTTCACATACCCAGGTGTAAATATCCGAGCGGAATTAGTACCCTCGCACGGCGCGCGCGCTTCGCGCCGGCTACCAAATCTACGACGCGGACGCGACTAAAAAACAGTCGCTAATAATCGGAAATCAGTTTTACTTTGTTTTTCTCGTGTCTCTGGCTTTCTTTACCAACAACAATCCATAATTTTTACCCGTGAAGTGAAACTGTGAGAATAGCGGCAGTTTTTAGTCGCGTCCGCGTCGTAGATTTGGTGCA
This sequence comes from Trachythela sp. YZ-2020, assembly GCA_016169945.1. Classification (NCBI taxonomy): domain Eukaryota; kingdom Metazoa; phylum Cnidaria; class Anthozoa; order Malacalcyonacea; family Clavulariidae; genus Trachythela; species Trachythela sp. YZ-2020. The sequence continues at coordinate 8,220,127 of JADLSH010000389.1, forward strand.
TCTTAAGCTCCCTATTGAGCCACAAGTAAGCGACTCCAGCCTGCGTTTTATTACAACCATAACATACCTGCCTAGATATACGTGCCCACAAAACTACCCAAGATCCCACCGCTGTGTTCCGACAGGATAATTAGAGACCTTACGATTTAAGACGGCAACGTGACGACGACGGCTATAAATACAATGAAATTTATAGTATTTTAGAATAGAAATGAATAATTAAAATCCAACGGGAGTTTTAGACGTCATCCTCGCTCTGTTTACAACGGTAAACTACAGAGTTTTACGTCTTGTGTTCAACGTCTGCGTTTCAAGCCGCGAGAAGTGGTACTCAGCAAATTGGCTCAGTACTGAAGTAGAAATCTTCTAAACCAAAAAGCCCTTATATCTCAACTTCCTCAAGCTGAAGTGAATTCATACGATTGATAATACACGACAAGTTTTATTTCATTGATTTATTTGAAGGAGTTTGTTTTGGCCGTCGTCGTTCGCGTTGCCGTCCTGGCGTCCTACATCGTATTAAAGGTCTCTAGTGATAAAAGGAACAATAGTTGGGAATAGCCAATTTTCATATTTTCATATCAGAAAAGGAGTGGTTGGCACTGTTGAAGTGCCTAGCAACCGGTTTGTTGTGCACATTGTTATTAACATCACGCAAGTGCTCAGCAAACCTATCGCCTAAACCTCAGCAAACCTACCGACCAAATAATCGGGCCGAAGCCTGCACGCGGCTATATCTTTACATATTAATTCTATTTTGTTATGATTGTTATGACTACTTTATTTTCATTGGTTAATATTTTGTTCACGTGACAGCTTTTATAGCGTTGCTATAAAAGCTGATTTAATGTGTTTATCTGTCTACTAATTTCTCCTGACGAAGGGCTTTAGCTCGAAACGTCGAGATTTTGTTTATATCTTTTAGGCACACGCGAAGCAACCCTCAATTTGTTCTATATGTCCGTGGCCGACGCTGAATTAAAATCTTGATTTATAGTCTTTTTGAATATCAGATATTCAGATAATCAGATTTTGAAAAATGTAAACAATCGCAAGCGCGGTCGTGATTGGTTGGCTGTAACCGGAAATATCTGTTTGGTATTTGCATATTGGCATAGCGTTCTTGCGGATGGCCCAGATAAGCGTCACAATATATTAAGTCTGAGCTGTAAAAGCAGAAGCTCAAACAGAAGTGTGTTAGATTTATATACAAGGTTAATTTTCGGAAACTTTCAAGATCAAGCAAAAATGGCTATGTCCAATGGTGTAGGTGTCGGTTCGATCACAATTGGCGGTTCGTTGTTGGTATTGACGTTCATCTCTGTCGTTTGTGGCGGTGTAGCCATGAGCAAGATGACAAGCCCGCCTGGCGTTAGTATCGGCCTATGGGGATTTTATGTAAGTACTAGAAATAATTTACACTACATCTGCCCCGACTATCTTAGGATTTAAACCGATTTATATCGACCATTTGCATTGAACTCTACGGATGGCGTAACAGACGTATTGTAACGTCGAGCGTCATTGCGCAGTATCAAGTTGACTTGATTCGATAGGTCGTCTAGTTATTATATGTAGAGAAAACTAAATAGATTGGAAACTTAGATTAATCATTACACTTGGATTTGACTCTAAGCCCCATGCGTCGCAACAATGCGGAATCATACGCCATTTGTCATTGAGAAATCTCGCGTGATCTCCCTTGCATGTCGCAAAATGTATTTTAAAATCTTTTATGTCAAGCTTCGGGTCCTTAAATTTGAGCCAAATAAGTTCTTTCGATTCAAAATTTGTAGCAGCTGTAAAACGTGTGTTGACACTGAGATATGTATATTTGGCAACGTCATATATTATTTAAGCCCCCACAATAAATCCATGCGTCTTCGTATATCGTCCGCATAGTAGGCTATTTCCTCATTCCCCGTTTCAGAAATAGTCATTTGCAGTAATGATTTCAGCTCTGATTTCAGCTGAATTGCTTACTCGATCGAACTAGAAATAATGAACAAATACAGCGGGCAAATTATGAATTTTTAATAGACGTATCGTGTCGAGAACGACACGAAAACGCCAGTGTGGACGCATGCAGATATTTGTATCCCTTCTCGTTTTCGACATCAAAAACCGATCGATAACCGGGCAACAAAACACTGCCATAGATTTTTGGAATATAACTTGAAATGGATGCTGGGATTACTATACTTCTAGGTTTGGCATACTATGAAAACGCTTTATTTATTCAGCTAGCTGACACTGTCTTGTCTACTGTATTAGGGAGCTTTACTGCTTTAGCAATAGGGAGCTTTAGCAGTGACTACGACTACGAGCTTTCGCGTGTTGTTTGCATACGCCATCTCGCAAAAATCGTAGTCGTCGGGCTTTTGAGTACGAGATTTATCAAAAATCTCGTAGTCAAAAGCCCAACGACTACGACTTTTGCGAAAAATGGCGTATACAAACAACACGGCGTTTGGCGCGAAAATGACGAATCTCGTACTCGTACTCGTAGTCAATGACTCCCTAATAGGGAGCTTTAGCAGTGACTACGAGTACGAGATTCGTCATTTTCGCCTGTTGTTTGCATACGCCATCTCGCAAAAGTCGTAGTCGTCGGGCTTTTGAGTACGAGATTTATCAAAAATCTCGTAGTCAAAAGCCCAACGACTTTTGCGAGATGGCGTATACAAACACGGCGTTTGGCGCGAAAATGACGAATCTCGTACTCGTTGTCGTGACTCGTAGTCATTGTTAAAGCTCCCTAATGACTAGGAGTACGAGTACGAGATTCGTCATTTTCGCGTGTTGTTTGTATACGCCATCTCGCAAAAGTCGTAGTCGTCGGGCTTTTGAGGACGAGATTTATCAAAATTCTCGTAGTCAAAGGCCCAACGACTACGACTTTTGCGAAAAATGGCGTATACAAACAACACGGCGTTTGGCGCGAAAATGACGAATCTCGTACTCGTAGTCGTACTCGTAGTCATTGCTAAAGCTCCCTAATATGTCGTGGATGCCAGTGCCACATTGTGGGATCTCACTAATTCACCGAAACATCTTATATTAACTAACTTTTTCTTTGTTGTATAATTATTTTTCTTACTTCTGGTTTAGTTCGCAATTCCTGCTGCGTTTAGTATTATGGCTGGATACAAAAAGATGTCCAGTTTGGTAAGGAACACAATATTTTTCCACGTTTGCAATGTCAGGGTCATGCATTGCGGGCTTTTGTTATCGTTTTTATTTTACCCAACAGCAACAAATAACGATAAAAATACCTTGTTTGGTACATTTCCTATAAAAATCAGATAAAATGAGGAAGTGTTATCAAAGTATGGTTTAAATATACGACGGATTGTAAATTTTTAATTTTTCCAGTCTTCTCATCTAGTCGGCGCGAACAGGTGGGAACTTTGTTTGAGCATGCGTTGGATTTCGCGCGGTTGTTAGAAATGAGACCTGGGGCGAGTAAACTCGGCTAATGAATTTCCGAGCGATTCTTACAAATTTTGACCTAGTTTTTTCTACCAACCGAAATTATTTGATTCATTGACTGAGAGTGCAAGCAAATGATAAATAACTTTTAAAAATTGCGTAAAGAAACATCTTTATTCGTATCGGAAATTCGGAATAGATCGGAGACTCTCGGAATTCGATGGAAAATCCCAGAAAATCACCAAAATTCGTACTAGCGCCAATTTTGATGTAAACAAATTCTTCCCCAATATAATGTATATGCTATTAGGGGTATTTTAAACCGTATTTGGTTTTGAGGCTCTTGACAAAATTTTGAAATATTTTATTTCTTTATCATTTTACTATGCTGATTTTCACACCTTGAATTACTATTTACTATATTGGAGAAAAAGGGCAAAATATTCATATGATTTCAAAACTGCCCATTTTTCTGGAATCAATGGAGCCAAAACAACTAGCATCTTCGAACAAAGTAAAATTTTCGCTCATGTTCCGTCGTAGAAAAATATCCTTTATATTTCTCTGATTTCAGTCCAATTCCTTTCCTCCGGTTTATTTTGCCATAAACTTTGTAGAAAAGTATTTTGATACTGATAAATCCACTGTTTTCTGGCCAAAAAAGACACTCGAAAACTTGTTTTTGCTCATTTTAACAAATTTTGAAAGTTTTTTTGCGTGCGCCTGCAATTTGTTGACCAGCGCTGGCAAAATTCCCACCTGTTGTCGGCGCGAAAAATGGCGCCTGCACTTGATACTTATTTCTGTTCGTTTTGACTTACACTTCGAGCGCTGGTAAACTGGGTCACAGGTCTCGGTTCGTAATTCAGCTGTCAGTACAACTGGGAATGTGCAGTAGAATACCCGAAGCTTTACTTTTATACTTTATAGTAAACTTTTCCGCTGCATTTGCACTAACAACAACGCAGTATAAAGTTAGTCATTGCAGTATTTATATCTTATATATTTTATATAGATGGCTGTTGCCCTTGGAACTCATATCGTGGGAATTATTCTCGGGATTGTTGGAGTGTGGCTTGGAGCTGTTTTCTGGGCTGTACTATCTTCAAATTGTGTACAGAACCACAGAGGTGGTCCGTATTGGCTGTCAGAGGACTATTGTCACTGTTCTTTCCATTCCGAAATATTAACTTGTAAGTTTTTTGCTAATTTATTGCATGATAGGAATTCATGATCAGTGCATATAAAGGTAAACTCTAGAAGGGCCCCGGAAATTTCAAAATGTAGAGTTTCGGAAATGGCATTTTCTTTGATCTAGGGGAAGATTTGACATGCAAAAACTTAGTCATTTTGCATTTGTTCTCCTTGGGGGGAGGAAGGGGTTGGGGAGGGGGGAGGAAGGGGTTGAGGGAGGAAGGGGTGGGTGGGGGATTAACCCCCTCACATCTACTTTTAGTGTTTTCATCTGCAACTGCTCATCGTTAGATGCAAACGATGTTAAAGTTGATTTCTGTTGCTCTCTTAGATAAAGCTACTTGCTCCGACCTGGAGACTGTACGAAATGCCACTGGTGCAGTTACGATTATCTTTGCTCTTTTTATCATCGTCAGTTTCGTCGGATCAATTTATGGTTGCGTTGGAACATGCTGTGCACCACGGGTAATTACGCTTTGAATAGTAGTATATACAGGGTGCATCAAAAAACGAAATCCAACTTCAGCATGTCTGTGCGCGTTTGATATTGTGTTTTTCGATAATTTATTTACACAGCAACAACAGTCAGGCTTCTAGTAGTTGTCCAATGATACCTTTCTTGTATCATTATAAGGCAAAATGACCAAGTATGAATCGAATATAAACTGTCAGTCGAAATCACCTTTTTTCCACCGTTGGGAATTCGAGTTGGGCGCAAAACTATTGAAAACAAATCCCATTTGGATCTCAGGCTTAACATATGGAATAAAGTTTAATGATTTTTTATAACTGTTTTAAGCTTATTGTTTAGCAAGACACAATTTGTACTGCTTAAATTATGCACAGAGGTGGGAAAATGTATTTTCGACCGGAAATTTTTAACCGGCTTGTATTTCGTCTTGTAAAACTCATTAATAATTCATGAAGAAAACACAAAATAAATCATTAGCGTGAAGGAGTTTGTATATCTGATACAGAATCATGCTGATTTACATAAACTTTAAGTTCAATTTTCTCACCAAATATCATTCATTTATTTTAAATTGTTGAAGAATACGAATGTTCTCATCAAGACGTTTCACCAGCTATTTACAACATTCGCATCCGTGTTGTATCGGATATACAACGCTCGCTATCGGCTCGAGTTTGTATATCCGATACAACACTGCCGCTCATGTTGTAAATAGTACATTTCTGCTTGCAATGATACAAAAAGGGTGTCAGTCAAAAGCTAAAAACCTAAACTTATGAAAAATATCAAATTTTTGCACGCAATATACGCACAAGAGCATGCCAAAATTGGATTACCTTTTTTTATATGCACCCTCTATAACAAATTATCGTGAATTTTTGCAATAGTTTGTTACATTGGCCCCAGAAGGTAGCCAAAAAACTGTTCGATTCTCTGTTTCCATCGTGAAACTTAACTTTGATATATTTTCTATTGTTTCTAAACAGGACCCAGTTGTGGTCATCGCAACAACTGCTCAACCAAACACAATGATGATGAACACAGCACAAGGATACCCGGCCGCTTACAACCAACAGCCACCAGCGTATGGTCAACCGTATGGTCAACCATATGGTCAACCTCAAGTGGTCATGGATACCAAACCGTCCGGATTGAATGGTTGAAAACGGTTCTGGATATCTGATAACTTTGACATTTTTTAGTATATATTACTACTGTATTATATATACATGTAATTACCTAGTATGGACTACCATAGATTTTGTAAAAGTTGCATTAAATGTTTTTTTTGCACGTACATGAAAGATGTCTTGAATTCGTCATTTTACAAGGCCTACTCTGGGCTCCAATTTTACCGCGATTAATGGCGATATTGGGGGAAACTTCTAAAATTTCAGCCGATATTAGGCGACATTGGGGCCCAAAGTAGGCCTTTTTACAAACTGATATGATTATTTGAGATTAAGTTTGACAATGATTACGGTTTAAACAATACGGGCTTAAACACCTATTTTCGCAACCAGTCCCTAGGGATTCAAAAAACAAAGATTTTCGATTCGCCATGTTGGATTGCAAATGTACATTGCAAACAAGCTAATCCCGGCCATGTTCTCATGTTTCGCGCACAATATGGCTGGGGTTGTGATTGGTGCGACGATCAAAGAGAACTGTATTCGTGCGCGAAACAGGAGGATGTTACGCAAAACCTTTGTCAAGTTCTTCCAACATCACGGCCATGACGTCAAGCGAAAACAACTTATGATAACAAGTTTCTTATGTGCACTATCATACTTAATAATATGCATAAATAATTTATTCTCATTTGCTGTAAGCAATGCAATTTTTTAATTTGTAACACAGGGTCAAAAATGTAATTCAATGTCAAGATTCTAGAAAGTAATTCGGTGTAAATTTTTTTTGCATAAATAAGGATTAAAACTTAACTCGTGATTTAGTATATCATGATTTAGTATATATGATCAGTTAAGTTTAACGGTAAAAATGCAGGCCAACCCAGCTTTACTTTGGTCGTTTGATCATTGGAAAACGTAACTATTGCATGTATCGTGAATACTTATATCTTTATGACTCACGGCAGTGAAAGTTGAACACACCTTTTAAAAGTCTTAAAATGCATTTAAATTTCCTCTTGTTTAAAAACACTATGTGATTCTTACATAGTATATATATATATTTATATATATTTACAAGCGTTCGATCAGCATATATATTTTGAAGCAACTTCTACTATAACATTTCTATCCTTTGCACTAGTGACTACCAACTTTTATTGCGTTACGTTTGTTTATTTGAGTCTCAGGTCCAATTATACCGATTTTGTAGTTGCGCCTCTATTCTCTTCCTTGATGTCCCGAAAAATAATCGGAATTGTGGCAGCTAGATATTTTTTGCGAAGTTTTCAGCAAATATTGCATGTCTTTAAGTGTAGTTTTCATGTGCAAGTCGTATTTGGCAATTTTCATTTGCCCGTGTATGCAAAGTGCACGAATATGACAAATATTTCATTGACAAATGTACTTGTTAACAACAGGCATCAGCCAACTCTTTTTAACAGGTAGACTTGTCAAAGAAAATGGGCCAAATAGTCGACATATGTTGTTTCCAGATTATTTGATTCACTTGTCACGACCGAGTGCTGTTTTCTGAGTATATTTATTCCATATATGCAATGTGGATGTATTTATTCTCCCCAGAGGCTCAGATCTCAAACAAAACTCGAATAATTACCTTACTTTTGCATACACCATACATGTTTAGCCCCAAACCAACAGAAATTCAAAGGAAACTCTTCCAAAATTTCACACAACAGCCGAAATCTAACTTCCATTTTCAAATCCCACATTGCTTCGTAAGCCCTTCGTCAACATTCGCCGCCGACGACGTTTTAGGAGGAACCAACGAACCTACGTTTCATTTCGTTCATACCTGGTAAAGCACTCCAGTTAATTCCATTACGTCCCGTGCCTTGCTTTTTGCCCTCGTCGGTGACTGGTTACAAGGATGGTCCAGTTTTAGCAGATCAGTGCCTATCTCCATTTACTTGTCTCATCTGGCCTTAAAGCCATTTCGTCATCATTACCCCAACATATAGAATATGTACAGCATTCATCTTCGCCCTTTGTGCCATTATTTGTTTTAGATATCTGTTTTATTGTTTTGACATTTTGACAATCATACGTCCCCACAGCCACCTAAAAAAGTAGTAAAATTCTATTGAAGCAATGTTTGCTCTTTAAAGTTAGGGGTGCTAACCCCCTCCCTCTTATTGAAGCTGGATGCTGAATTGGAAGGGCCACAGCTCGAAGGTAGGCTTAAGACTGTTCTCCACTGCGCCCGCATCGTACCGAAACGTAGCGTATTTCTTTGTTTTCTGAGCACTCGGGTAGAACTAATGCTATCGACACAAGAGAAAATGCCACGGCACGTTACGATACGATACGTTTGAAGTGGAAAACGGCCGTAAAGGCGCCTACGGCTGCCATCACACGACGCATGTTTGATCACTGAGCACAGCTAAGATGGAAGAGTCAGTTTTTGGTGAAGGAGGAAAACTAGAGTGTCCAGAAACAAACCCCTCGAAGTACAGGAGAGAACGAAGCACAGCTTTACTTACAGGAGTTTTCAAGCACATCAAGGACAGTCACCTATCAAGTAGAGGAAAGACTTTGCATATCTCTACGGTAAAGCAGAAGGACAATTCGAGATTAAAGATTTCTTACCCCTCGATGACCTTCGCCCTCGTCTTGCTCTGTTCCCACCGCCTCGCATAGGACCACCCCCCGGAGAAACACCCACGTGATCGTAAGGTTTATCTATGTCGTTTTGTGCCAGTCTTTTTTCTGGTAATTCGTCATCGACCTTTTCCTCTTCCCGCCTTTTTAAACATGCTGCTTTAGGATTGAGGTTGCGTTCTAGAAAATATAAAAATCATGGAACTACACATGCATCAATGGCTTGGTTTATGCTAGAGAAGCATTATTCGTCTGGAAGAACTTGGGCAAACAAAAGATAGATATGCCGATCATTCGTCTGCGAATAAACACGGTAAACAGACGCATAATCGGTCATGAAGACTCGATGAAGAACAATCTGCGTAGTTTGCCTTGACGGATGATCCGTCTGGAGGAGCTTGGACAAAGAAAAGATAGTCTGCTAATTCATCTGTGCAGAAACGCTGTAAACAAACTGATTATCCGTCATGAAGAAGTATCTGCGTAGTTCGTCCACACAAACAAACTTGCGTGCTTAGTAGACAGCTGTCTTGTTCATGATACGTCAAACAAACAATCCATCAAACGAATGATGGCATATAATTTGGGAAGAAAGTTTAATTATCTTAACGTTACCTCTAACTTGGGATTCTAAACTAGTAATTACGGAAACTGCTTGATGTAGTACGACGAGCTATGAAAAAGAAAAATATTGTTCAGGTTCAAAGAAAAAAATGCCTAAATACAAAGAATGATTAAAGATGTTGACAGCACATAATTTAAATCATAGGGGATTTGCATATATTTACGATGCTGAGGAGGCATATTTATCGTTCTGTGTCAAATTGTTATATAATTTATCCCCTCGACGAGGACGGCGATGTCATCTACGAGACCGAAGGCCTTGCCAGGCGAGAGCGGAAATTTCCGATGGGATATGAATGAAGTTTTTTCTTACCTTTGTCTGTGGTTTCTCACTTTGTAAATGCATCTGACACATTCTGCCGAGCTCCTTGAACGCTTCGTTGATATCCCGAACTCTCAGTCTAACGAAAAATAGTTAATAGGAGATAGCCCGGCCATTCTAGATGTTAGAGTTATCCAGTATCGATAAAGTCATTAGTAATGGCTTAGGTTTCCTCCTGTGGTAACACTGCACAAATAAGGGATGACCCTTATTGGATCTTAATAGCGTATAGGGAGAACAATTTAGAACTGATAGAGCTATCCAGTATAAATGATATAAGTTTAGTTTAGGTTTCAAGCTGTAGTAACACTGGAAAGGCAGGTTGCTTACTAGACCTCTAGGGAGAAAAGTTTAGAAATGATAGAGCTGCCCAGTATCGAGGGGCAAATCACTGATTTAAATCTCGTACACCTTCAGAAAAATTAGAAAAAATATCACAAAAAAATCACAAAAAATCACGAAATAATCAGAAAAAAAATCACAAAAAATAGACAAATCACAAAAAAAAATCACATGATTTTTTAATCGGTGATTTGCTCCTCGCCCAGTATAAATTAAGTCAGTTAATGGTTTAGTTAAGGTTTCTCACCTTTCCCTAGCATTATTAGCGTATCTTCTTTCAGTCTCTCGTACTGGGTTCCCACCAGTATGGCCCTCTTCAAAATTATCATCCCCAATCAGATCTTCGTCCCCACTCCCTAATTCACTGCCGTCATCTCGCTCGCCGTCGTCTATCGTCACCGCTTTGCTAGTTGAACCGGATGCTTGCTTCTGGGAACTTTTTGAACCGCCTGACAAGAAAAATAATAAGCGAATTTCAATGGGGATCTCTGTATGTAAACTCAAATTCAAACCAATTGTCAACTGTAAAATTTCAGTCCTAAATACTGTTTCATTGCTTTCCAGCTATCAGTTCAAAAATTCTGTATGTTAGTAGTCAGTCAAATATATACAGGCAAATATCCCTAGTCAGTTAAGAACATGACAGTTCGTTTTGTTTATACTCTGTAAATGTTATAGTTTTCAAATTAAATACGGTGAATTTATAAGACCACGATTAGAAAAGTGAAAACTTTCTATTATTATATCTACTATTTCTATAATTTATACCAACCAGATTCAGATATCCTTGAATTCCTGTTTCCATCAGATGACGCTGCTGCGGGACGCCTATCTTCAGTGGAATTAGACTAAAATAACACACAAATAAAGCATGAAGCATAGAAGTTACGCCAGAACAACGAAAAAGAAAAAGGTGGAAGATTTTTGTAAAAAAAAGTCACTTTCATCGATTCGTAAATTAGAAAGAACACTGGCTCAGAAAAAGTCTTATTCTATTCGGAGGGACTTACAAAACAGACGAGGTACAGTGGAGGCGATACGAATTACATGTATAACAACAATTATGAATTAGCGAACCTTGTTCATTCGCTGTTTCATACACTAAGACATGCTTTTCATTCCAATCGCATCGTACTGAAACCTGGCGTATTTCTTTGTTTCATGAGCATTCGGGCAAAACTAATGATATCAAAGTTACGCAAAAGAAAACGCTATGGCACGATTCGGTTTAAACGGTTTAAAATGGAAAACAAGCTTGATTTCGAATATTCTATTCATTTTTTCTCTAAAATCAAAAGGGCAAGATAACTTTAGCTATGGTTTGTTGAAGCACTATTAGTATGGACTTATTGAACTGCTTTATCACATTTCTCGTTTTGTTGTTCAAGGAACTCCGTTTAAAGCTGACCCCGCCTCCCCCCCCCCCCCCATCGGAGTGCATGCTAATAGTGCTTCATCAAACCATAGCTACGCATAGAAACGCATACTTACCACTGTGTCAACCGCTGAAGACGCGTTTCCAGACAAAGAGCTTGGAACCGAACCAGCCGGGTAACCAGGCACTCCAACTGGGGCTCCCATTTGACTATGAAATTCTCGAGGGAATTGACCTTCAGCGTGATTACGTAATACATAAATCGCGTCATCTAGTCGTTCTTCCATACGGCTCTGCTAGAAAAGGATGGAATAAATAATTCTGTTTAGTTTATATGTTTCTTTAATTCGATCGAACGAAACCCTGAAGGGAACGGTATCAATTGGTAGAGTTGACACTGAACAATACTTTTAGGGAGCAAGTGAAGAAGATGCGGTTAGAGCATTGCCCTTACAGCTGAGTTAAGCCTCCTACCAGTGGCGGAAATTCACGTTTTCCGGTTGGGGGGGGGGGGCAAAGCCTCCTAAATTTCCAAAAAAAAACACCCCATTTACCCCCAAAATAGGCTGTTTTTAGCCCTTTTTAGGTCAAAATGTCCGACAAATTGTCAATTTTCCGAGAAGGTGGGGGGCGACCGCCCCCTACCCCACCGAAATTTCCGCCACTGCGTCCTACTGTAGGTCAAGGGTAGGGTATTTACTTAGGATGGGTGATTACCCAGTACAGATTTGATGTGCTTGAAACCTCACGTAAGAAGAGCTGTGGTTGGTTCTCTCCTGTGCTTCGAGAGGCTTTCTTCCGGTCTTCCGGTTTTCCTCCCTCACCAAAAACTAACCCTTAGTTGTCGAGCGCTTGAATTACGATCCCCTATTATTATTATATATAGCATTGAGATACGGACATCCGTCTGCATGCAGCACAAACTTACCAGTGAATGCAGATGACTTTCATATGGACCGGGGGGTGATGGCATCGCTTGAAGATTTGGACGAGGCCATGTGCCAGGTGCCGAACTTGAAGAGCCAGCAGATAACGGTCGATCATTTATACTCGTTAACGGCGGAGGCGAAGCGATGGGAGTGGGAGGGTTAGAGGAATAATTCGTTGGGGAATCAGAGTAAATCTGAAAATAAGGAGTGGCTAGTTTATTACACATAATAAAAGATCGAATAAAACAATGGCATATACCGTAGGTGGGTGTCACTAAGCACTATCGCGCAGAAAAGGGTGATCAACAACACCCGATGTTAATTATTTGCCGTGTACGTAGGAGTCTTATATTGGGAGGCACATAAATTGAATTGAGGGATGTAGTTGAATTCCTCCAACAAGTGTCAACATTTCTGAAGTTGACCACAATCTGCTTAGCATGACGCTTATTGAAACCTACCTATACAACATACATGTGTTGTTAACAGTCATTTTACAAATACGTTAAGATTATTTTAGTTAGAAACTGAAGTGATTGTGAAGAATTGAAGAGAAAGAAAGCATACCGAAGCTAAGGCTTTTCCAATCGCTTGTGAACCTGACCCACTTCGACTGACTTGAGCTGAAAAACAGAATGCAACCGTTTTAAAACGTGATCAGTAAACGTCGGACATTCTAATGAGGATCATCACCGATGAAGGAACTTTAATTCTACAATTCTAACCGCAATTTAAATGCAATCGTATCATCAATCTTAACCCTAAAATTAACTCTAATCCAAACTCTAATCCTAAACCTAATCCTATTCTTTAATAATCCCAACTCTAATCCTCGCGACGGCATTTCGGGATAGTAACATGGAAATTCAGCCTGAAATCTTACCAAGGACAGACGGATCGTTACTAGTTAGCGGCGAAGAGACTGGGGACGCGTGATGAAATCGCTGATCTTGATGAAACGAGGACATTGGTGGCAATGTGGCCATCCTTTCATAAGCTTCTCTTCCCATATACGTCTAGATTAGGTGAATAAAGTACTTTAAAAGATATTCATTTTATTTGTTACTGTTGCCAGTGATTTAGAATTAATAAAATAACATTTGACCACACCCAAGGCCCACTTTCGACGTTCTTCCACAGTCTTTTCCCGAGAGTGACCGTTTTTAATAGAGGTCCGACCTAAATTCAAGCGACTTACGATAGGTTCATGATGTGGGCCGTGATGACTATAAAGTCCATAAGTTGGCGCCAGTCCACTGGTCGGGTTATACGGTGTTGACGTTGGGCCAATACTGTTGGGATGAGACCAAGGGTCGGGAGAACCATGGTCCGCACCTGAAGACAAAAAAATATTTATTCCTTTAGGAGTAGTCCATAATTATCAACATTTTCACACTGAAATAGAGAGAGTACTCTTTTTGTATAGGCGCCCCCCCCCCCCCACTCCCAGAGCGCGCTTGTAAATGTTGAACCTCAGGAATGATGATACTGGATCTATCAGCGACATTTTAGTTACCATCAATTACCATAAACATTAGTCATCTATAGTATATTTTATTCCTTTTATATATGCATTTCGATATACATCATTTCAGTTTCTTAAATCTAAATTTTTCAAAGGACAAAAAGGTAAGACTTTATGTATTGCATACAAGGTGATCGAGAGAAGCTATTGACATGTAATAATAAGAGATGAAGAGGAGCTGGTCAGAGACATTGTGTAGCTGAAGATCAGTGATGTGGATCAAAGAGGCTGAAAGGACGTGCGAAAGCGAAGAAGAGATTGATGGATTGTGTCTGAAAAGAAGATCGAAGTATCAAGAAATTGATGGTGGACATAACAATGGAAAGACAAAGATGGAGGACAAGTTTTCCGACCTCGAGTCAGTCTGGAACAAGAGCCGAGTTGAAGTTAAATATCAAGAAACTGACGGTGGAGTACAAAATAGGATGGTCAAGAATTCTTATGGATAAAAATATTTCCCTGATTTCAAATTAACCACAGTATAGTGGTTGTCATGTGCGGTTGTGCGATGCATCGCACAAATTAGCATACCATGACTTACAGTGATTGTAGTGTGGTTGTCATGTGGGGTTGTGCGATGCATCGCACAAATTAGCATATCACGACTTACAGTGATTGTAGTGTGGTTGTCATGTGCGGTTGTGCGATGCATCGCACAAATTAGCATATCATGACTTACAGTGATTGTAGTGTGGTTGTCATGTGCGGTTGTGCGATGCATCGCACAAATTAGCATATCATGACTTACAGTGATTGTAGTGTGGTTGTCATGTGCGGTTGTGCGATGCATCGCACAAATTAGCATACCATGATTTACAGTGATTGTAGTGTGGTTGCCATGTGCGGTTGTGCGATGCATCGCACAAATTAGCATATCATGACTTACAGTGATTGTAGTGTGGTTGTCATGTGCGGTTGTGCGATGCATCGCATAAATTAGCATACCATGACTTACAGTGATTGTAGTGTGGTTGTCATGTGCGGTTGTGCGATGCATCGCACAAATTAGCATATCATGACTTACAGTGATTGTAGTGTGGTTGTCATGTGCGGTTGTGCGATACATTATATACCCTTCATAAATAGGAAATACGATATCAGTTATCACTTTTGGTAATATTTTCTTAGACATTGCATGACATGCCTTGCATTTCAGAAATTTTGTTTAGACGTAATAGAGATATAAAATTGAAATTGGAGTATCATATTTAGCAACTTATACATCAACAACAGTTTGAAGCAAAATTTGAAAAATGAACTAATAATAAACGTTACAGTCGTCTTTTCACTCAAATATTCCGAACTTCGTTCCGAACTTTGGAAATTCGTTGCGAAGTTCAGTTCATAATGAATTCACAAGCCAGTTTGTAAACAAACCCTCTGATTGGTTACTAGAGAAAAAGCAGCCAATCAAATGCTCAGTTTACAAACCGGTTCTGAATTCATTATGAACTTTTGAACTTCGCAACGAATTTCCGAAGTTCGCAACATTTGAGTGAAAAGTTTATACTTGAAATCGACTATAACAATACACAATAGACGGACGCTTGTTTACATCGTTGCTAAACAACATTCACAACTTTGGATAACGTCACAAAACGAAACAATGGTAACTGAGCACTAAAACTATTATCAATACGGGCTATTCACTCACTGTAAATAATCCTAATGCTAAGTTACCTTTATTCTATTCTATGCTTTCGTAAACTGGACCAAAAATAACTAGGCATCCGAGTTATCCCAAGTTGTGAGATGGGCATAAGTTAGCTGATTCTGGCTAATACATATTAAGTTAACAAATTTGTTGCTATGTATGACAAACAAAGGTTATTACAACTGACATAAGCTCATTTGTAAAAGATGACCAAGACTTTCCAAAATATAACTTTAAGCGGACTTTACGGGATTAAGTTCTCTGTTTACTAACATAGGATTCTAACATAGGATTTGGAATATAAAAATAGAAATAACATAGAGGTTGTACTGTCATGGCGTCTTAGTAATTTCATGGCACAGTACTGAGAGTAGAAAATAGTAAGTCCTGCGACTTTACCTCTATGACCGTGGTTCGATTTCTGCCTCACTAGACCTCTAGGGAGAAGAGTTCCAAATTGGTTGAGCTATCCAGTATAAATAAAGGTCATTTACTTTAAGAATTTACCAAAGGCCAAATCTCTTTCGTGCGTCCCCCCCCCCTCCCCCCGCCCTGCTCTATAAATAATGATAGCTAATAAATAAAGTTAGGACTTTGTGTTTTAATCGTGTTTAACGCAACATAGGCATAAATCTTAAAGACGATCATGTTATGACCAGTACATTTATGAATGTGCTCATTGTATCAATTGAATGGCAACTGCAGATACCAGGGCAGAGATATATACGAATCCATTCTGTTCAACCAGGATGGAATGGAATGCGAGCTATGAATGATTTTTGGCACGCATATTGTTTTCCGCGTATATTGTTTTGCGCAATATTTTTACGGCTAGACAACAACTAGCAAATCATGCGCAATCTAAATTGACATGTTTGTCAATGTGGGGAGCCAAAACTCTTGACCTGTGAATAAACACCGATATCGTGTTTCGTCGGTATGCAGTAGCGAGGAGTGTGGGAGGCATAGCGCATCAGCTATTTATATCGCTGTAAGACCTTGACATTAATGTCAAGAATGTGGGATAAGTTTGAAGAGTTTAAGTGGATTAATGTGCCAAAAATATACAACTTTGCGAATAGTTATCTCACATTTTCGAATTCTCGAACATTTAGAATAGCATCTTCAAATATATATATAGTTCAATTGTCGAAAGCTTCAATTTTTTTTCAATGGATGTTAATTATAATCTTTTCGCACGAGTTTCAATTTATTATGAAAACACCATACAATCATTCCTATAAGATTTTCTTATACCAAATTTCATCGCTTAGCAACCTATTTTTTAAGCAATCACAAAACAATTCCAAATAAAAAATTGGGTCGAAAATTCGACCTTGGACCAGTGCAATTTACCTGCTCGTCTTTGATTATGTTTATTGTTGACACAGCTATATAGTTTTCTTTTACTTATCGAGGGTCCTGACAACACGCAAGTTAATGAGATTTTTGTGGCAACTATTAAAACCCGTATAAAAACAAAAGCAAATGTCGTCCATGACTAAGGAATGCGGAGAGAATGTGTGTATGTATTGAAAACAAGGAAGGAGATAAGCGCCAATTAAAATATATGCCGACAAAGATAGGAAAGAATACAGTTTCTGCGCCTGTTTGCAAAATCTCGATACTTTATCAGGTAGATATAGAATAGGTTATGCATTTTTGGAATCACTGGAGCGTTGCCTCGTCTTCATTTTTTGGAAATTTCGAACATTGCAAAATACTAAATAAACTGCGACACAGAATCTATCAACTGCCGTAGACAAGGGTTGCTAATGGTTGTCATTGCAACAATGCTCCTATCAATGCTCACAATTTTGGATATTTTAGTTTTCTTTTCCGTCATTACTCGGAACTTTTAGTGACTGTTTTTAATGTAAATATATCTTGTACTTGGTCAACTTCAAGGGACTGTCCCTGTCATAGGGATTGAGACTATCAGGAGAAAATTTATTTGTAAATAATGTTTGCTTTGTCTTTATGTTACGGGGAGGTGCCTCGCATGGGTACTTGCGTCCCGTTCATCTCTCTCCCGTTTGGGTTACTACTTATCTTTAGATTTTTGTCTGTAAATATGTAATTTCTGTAGTTTAACCCAATAAAGTTGTTAAATGCGTTTGCTACTGCGCTTGTTATTACATTACCAATCAGTAAAATATAACAAATGTATCTAGGTATTGATGGCATTATGTATACGTAATTCCAATGCTAAATTACCTTTGTTCTGTTGTACGATTTCTATTGTAACTAGACAAGTAAGTTACCCAAATATCCATTGGGGAAGACGTCACTCATATATGATATAGATATTAAATTCCAATGCGCGTAGTTACCTTTGTTCTATCAGCCTATGGTTTTGTAAACTGTAACAATAATAGCTATAAAGCATGTGAGTTATCCAAAGTAATTGTGAATTGGGTATGAACAAGCGCTATATAACTTTGTCCATAATCATGTACAAACAAGAGAATGTAAAAGTCTCTGGATAGACTTCTAGGACTTTCATAATTCTACTGACAATTTTTTATTATACCGCCTGTAGTCTAAGGCTTAGAACATGTGCTTCTTCTCATTAAGGTTACGTCATGAGATCGATAGTTCTGGTCGCCTCGCTTTTTAAAAACACCTGGAAATGATCTTTAGGCAAATGCTTCAGTCTTCAGCTGATAACTTCCTATCTCAACATACTTACACCTACTTAATACAAGCAAGTAGCAGCAAGTGGCATTTAACGGTAGTTGTAGTAGTCAACATGAGTAAACAAATATAGATGGACACTTGACAAAGCAAATTGGCTCAAGCTATTAAGCTATAAATGATTTTTTTCGATCCAGGTGGCTTAAAGGAACTGATTTTATCTCCGTGGGTTAGGAGTTGATGCATAGTAGGTGAAAGGCATGCACAGGGCACGTTGCCCCTCCCATCTTTGGATTGAAAATAGTTTTTAGTATGTTAAACCCAGCTATAGATGAATGAAGCGATCGATAGAAGATGTGGGGTGGTAGACATTGCAAAGAAGGTGAGGGAAGCAGGGCTAAGATGATATAGACATATAATAAGAGATGAAGGAGAGCCGGTCAGAGACATTATTAGGCCGTAGGATGAGCATCCAAAAGATGCTTAGAAAACGGATTCCGTTGCACCCCTCGTGGAACTACATAATTTTCACATGAATCAATAGATAAAAACTTACTTTATCAGAATCCGTTGAAACAGGTGCACAATTGGGAAAAATCCTCCAAAGTTTGCTATTTTCGCGCTTCGAAATATTCGAACAGCCATTGTTTAATACGCATGCGCAGTCAGCAAAACTCGCACTGCGCACGCGCACAAACACGCACATGCTTCGAAGTGGAAACACGCTTAGTTATGCAAAACAATCATGGCTGAAGATATTTATAAAACTCGAATATCCTCATGTTTTATGCATTTTTATGGCGTTACGGAGCAACTTTGCCAAAGGCTTAAGAGATTTTGAGTGTAGGTCTAAATAGGCCAAACTTAAATGCTAAGCTATTTCTTAATAGCTAAGAAATCGTACGAGAACATCGATGACGGATCTGTCAATTCATAGAATGGTACAATCATGAAATGCTCGAAGAGATTTTGTGATGAAGAGAAGATCCGTAGACAACAGAGAAAAGAAGAAAAAGGAGAAGGAACTAGCTCTAAAACTGTAACTTCTACCGAAGAACCACATGTGGAAGTGGAGCCAAATAGCCAATAGAACCAAGGCGAAAAATTACACGTCAATCGACTCAATCAGTCGTAGAACCTAATAAGACCCTGCCTAAAAGAAACGAGCATGTACTCCCAGAGATATGTATTATTTGTGGAAGAGACGCCTCTTGGTTCTCACTAGACAAGGTATGGTCATTTTGACAGGTATATACTAGCGCAATTTGCAGAACATTCTGTTTGGTTTTAAAATATCTTGAATTGTGATCAATTAAGTTTATTTAGGGTAAAGTAGTTTCTAATGCTACAAACATCCAACCTTGTTATTAGCAGATATTTAGTTTAATAATTTTGTTTTACACCAGGTAACTAAGAAGAGAAGAAGAACCCCACTCATGTTGGCAGAAACAATTGATGCTGGTCTTCTACGTACAGCTGCTGAGAGAAAGAATGATGAATGGATACTTGTGCAAATCCAGGGGAAAGACTGTGTGCGCTATCACAAAGTTTGCTACTGCAATTATACAAAATTTCTCACAAGAGAGACTAAGAAGCAATTGGAGACTGAAAGATCTACATTAGTGTGAAGTCTTATGATGTCTTTTGTAATGCATCAGTCAAATCCAAGATCCCCGGCATTTGCCTGGGGTGGGGATTTGAAAGCTAATGTTAGCCCGGGTAGGGCATTAGAAAATTTTCTATTTTGAACCTAATAAAACCATTTGGCCAAATAGAAAGACTTTTGTGGTGCCAGTGTAGGTAAGAACCGGGGCCCTTTGTCTGGAAGCGTAGGCCCTTTGTCTGGAGCGGACGAAGGGTCTCTCGTTGCTCAAAGCTTAGACTTAATTTGGCTGCAATGTTCCACATTATTTTGCTCCTAACAAAGCATGGTTTGTTCATACGGACACAATGCCAATTTGACACAGTACATGTGTAAAAAATTATTAATATTTGCTATGTAGTTGTTTTGCCTTATATTTTGTAATATCTGCTTTCAAAAGTGGAATAAGGTTCCCTGGGGTGGGGAATTTGCCACTGACTTGTGGCCCCACCATGGGGCATTTTCACTTGTTTACTTTGTGACCCCACCGGGGGGCATTAGCACCATTTTTACAAAATTTGTCAAATTCCTGGGGGGGGGATGGGCACGCTTGGATTTGACTGATGCGTAAGAAAGTAATCGAGACGGAGGTCATCGGAAATAAGCAAATAAAGTATATGAAAGATTTGCTGGAGAAATTTGTTATCATTGCTAAGGACACTGAGAATGTGGATGACTCAAGCAACGACTGATGAAAAGTTATCCCCAACCTGTGTTCTGTGTACCGAAATGAGAAATGTTAGTGAGATTGTATAATTATGTGGAAAATTTGGATTCTTCTGAATTGGTTGAGGAACATATGTCAAATAAGTCTGAAAACAACGATGAAGACTTTGATGAAGAGAGCTGTACCATTGATGATGATGATGATCTGAATTCCAATACAGAAACTGAGGGAAATTCTAAATCCTTGCTATTGTAGATAGTGGCTAAATACCAACTTATGTCACAATATAATATATGTAATAGTAATATACGAGAAGTAGAACTTTACCAGACAAAAGCCAGGACAGCTTATTGTAGAATACATGCAATCTCGTTTTGAGCGTAGGCCCTTGGCCAGGATCCAATAAGTGGGATTTTATTGCACTGATGAAAATCTGGGCTCAAGGATGAAAACATTTCTTTCAATTATAGATAGTTATGATGAAATTATGGATTTTATATTTCCTCCCAATTGATCTTTTTTTTTATGATGAATTTCGAGTTGGTGCCTGGGACATGTTTCTTTCAATTAGAGGTTTTCCTAGGAGTTTATATAAATATCCCTTAAAGAAACATTGTTAGATATTTGTCATATTATTTGTCTTACCAATGTTTCGGTTTGTCATATTGTCCTACCAGCGTTGGCAAATGGAGAAAGGGTGTTTCATGAAATGTTTCTGAATTTGGTAGGAAATATTTTTGCTTTCTGGGATGCAAATTTTGTTTCTGCAATAAAAGCCAATGTTTCCAGATGTGGGAGACAGGGAAACATTTGAGCAAATATTGAAAATCACGAATATTTCCGCGACAATGTTTCTTACGTTTGGCCAAGACTTTAGTTTAGTGAAATATTTAATTTGTTCCTTGATCGTGTGAATTGTATGTATATTTATATGTTCTCCGTCCTATTTGATACAGGTGGGTTTTACCTCGCACAAATTTGTATTGAATTAGGATGTTGATAAGTAGAATTAAACGTTAAAACGGTATTTTGAAACAATAGCCAATGAATTGAAGTGATTTAGCATATGAGCAAGCAAAATGTACAATGTGTTTTAAACAATATTTAATGTGTGTGTATTTATTCGTTAATATTACAAGGTTTTATCTCTATTCCGTGATTTTATTTTGTTGTTTTTACGGGGAAAACCCACAGGGAAAATCCATTTTTCTGTCTGCGCGTGCGCAGTTGACAAGCGCATGCGTATTTGCTACCAAAACAATGGCGGTTCGAATATTTCGAAGCGCGAAAATAGCAAACTTTGGAGGGATTTTTCTCCCAATTGTGCACCTGTTTCGCTTGGGGAGCAACGGATTCTGATAAAGTAAGTTTTTATCTATTGATTCATGTGAAAATTACGTAGTTCCACGAGGGGTGCAACGGAATTGCATCTTTTGGATGCTCATCCTACGGCCTATATGGAATGAAGAGATCAGAAGAAGATGTGGGGTTGTAGACATTGCAGATGAGGTGAGGGAAACAAGGCTGAGACGGTATGGACATGTACTGTAATAAGAAGAGAATAAGGAGAGCCGGTCAGAGACATTATGGAATGAAGAGATAAGAAGATGTGGGGTTGTAGACATTGCAGAGGTGGTGAGGGAAACAAGGCTGAGACGGTATGGACATGTACGTACTGTAATAAGAAGAGAATAGGGAGAGCCGGTCAGAGACATTATGGAACTGGAGATAAAGGGGAACAGAAGACGGAGGAAAGAAAGAATTGGTGAACTGTGTGAAAGAACATTCAAATATCAAGGAACTGACGATGCACATGGAAAGTGACAGGAACCGAATGGAGGTCAGTCAGTGATTAACGCGAAGGGCCAGAGAATTGTAGATGACAGGAATCGAACCCTGGTCTCAGGGGTGAAAGAAAGTGCACTAACCACTGTGCCACATATAAATTAATTAATTCCCTTATCACATAATACTGAAATGAAACAATTCCTCGATATTTTAGAAACAACAATAAACGAAGAATTTCAAAGCATGTCACGGAATGCGCGCTTCGATCGAAATAAATTGCGTGCATTAAAGATAATTAAACGTATACTGTATTAAACATCCGATTGTCATCACGAATGCCGGCAGCATTTTCCAAACGCGCAAATTAATAAGCGCGCAAAATTGGTTAATTTGCGCGGGTATTCGCCAACTGTTATACCTGAAATTGCGCTAAGAGTTTATCATAAATCCATAATGTTTTTTGTTGTTTCCCGGGTATTTAATATGATCCGGAAATTTTAAAGCCCCGTTGATAGAATCACCAGAATCACTCTACAAGCGCTTTGGCAAAAGACCGTGCATTGTATTATAACTTTCTATAAAATTAGAATAATTGCATTAATTAATTAATTAATTAATTGGCATGTTTTGTAACTCAACTACATACCAGGCAGCTGGACGATGTCATATGAAAAATAATTGCAGAAACCAGCAAATTTGGTCTAAAAGACTCAGACGTTTGCGTTCGAAATTTTTGTTTTCCTTTAATGGACGCTGATTGATTACACATTCAAAACAAGGTGTGACCTGATTCACTACAATTGCTTGTTAGGCGCGTTTACGAATTACAATGTTTCAGTATGAAAACTCTGATGTGATGCAATATCCCAATTCTTAGTGTCTCACTGCGGGCTAATAGAAATGCACCGCGAGTTGTTCGATATTCCAGGGATTAGACGAACAGCTTGCATTTTGGTTTGCACTACAGGAAATAAATGTGTTTACCTTCGCCCTTGATGTAACTGGATTTAAATACCATGCGTACGGGGCTGTTTCAAAGAGGAAAACAGCAAGATCTATAAACTTGATATGCCCACGATGACTTTATTTGTTTATGTTTACGTTTTGGTGTTTCCGTGTTCCGAATGCGCATGCGCATACCGCAGTTGCAACTTTGCTGGCAACCTCGTACCCAGACTCCTATATTCGCCCCCAGCTCACCATACAATTCACACAGGTTTATTTTGAAACCTGACGGTTACGGTTCGCCTCTTCTCATGGCTAATAAAGCAGTTATAAAAAAACTGCCCTCTGCATGACCCATGGATTATACAGGTGATAATTAAAAAAATGTTTTCCATATTCCAGAACATATGGTACCTGTTTCTGAAAATGTGCAGATGTAATGCGATAGTTAATGCTTTTCCGGTAGCTCAGACACAAATCAGGGTAGCTTTATATTGTACTTGTAGAGCACAGTGACCCAAGCCATTAACAGAACTCGCGAATACAAAATTATAATCTACTGCATTAAAAGCAAGGACTAAGCTTATTTTCAAGTTACCATATTATGTAGATCGTGATTGATGACTTGAAAAATGTGTTAAATATGGTGAGGGAATTTCTAGGCAAATTAGTAAGAGCGAAAAGGACAAAAATTAGGTACGCACTGCATGCCTGAAGGGTAATAAGTTGCAGATATGAATTTCATTAAATGGAAAAATAATAAAATCTCCTACCTCCATAATAGATATCAGAATACAAAGGATGTTTCGTCGGGTATTGAGAAGTTTCCCCGGGTCCCTGTGCCATCATGTCGTCGGCGCCTGGTGAATAAACCTGCAAAAAAGCAAACAGCCCGAAACACTTGAGCAGTGGGTCGACCAAGTCTTCGCATATAGGTCCTGCTCTGCAGCAGTTGGTGGTAAAACGGCAGTTATTAGATCGAGAAAATATCGGCGCTAATTATGTTCATTAAATGAAGAAGTCTTGTATTTCGAGGCATGCAAATTGAATTGAGCGATTTAATTTAACAACTGCTTGCTCGTGAACAGCATCTGCTGCCTGCAGTAAATGACCACTGCAGGCACTATACTGTAGTAGCTCGATTAGGGCTTGGAATTCGGCAACTCCATAGCCATGGCCAGAGGTAGCATTTCAGGAAGATTTTCTTTAGATTTTCGAAGGATTAGCTAGTAGCTCAGAGCAAATTACTGTATGTGGTTTATTTAGGATAAGGATCAGATATTTAATAAGGATTAAAATTGTTGCTTGCAGTACCAGCTCTATCAGACTATGTCTTAGAAATGTATTAGGATTTAGGGTGACATAATGTATCCGGCATAAACGTTTTTCGTTTCTTAGCACTGTCAGTGTGACGTATTGACTTCAAAATATTTGAATTTTTTCCTGCATTGAAAATAGACATATTTCAATAATATATATTTGCCCAGAAAGTATAAGTAGTTTTCAGATGCAGACTATCACCATTTACAGATGATACATAATTCACAGAAGTTAAAGTATAAAAGAAAATATGAAATCAAAAACCGCAGGAGACTCGACTCAACTCGACTATAAAATTGTAGTAAGAATATTTTTAGATGGCATGCCGATTTAGACAAAGTTTCCTAACCTATACTTTAACTATATCATACAAATTGGAATCTGTTAAATCTACCATTACAAACACATAATTACTATTCTCCTTGGAATGAAACAGACAATTTTATTTATATTAGATCTGTTTTGTTCAGTGATCTTCTTAGAGGTCCAGTAAGTGCCTATTCAGTTGTTAACCTTATACATGTATATAAACATATTCTTCAATTCAAAAGCAAATCATGATTCAATTACAAGGCATGAAAATTTAAAACAAACGTTCTCGTTGGGGAATATGTCACCAAAGTTAGCTATG
Source organism: Trachythela sp. YZ-2020 (assembly GCA_016169945.1). Classification (NCBI taxonomy): domain Eukaryota; kingdom Metazoa; phylum Cnidaria; class Anthozoa; order Malacalcyonacea; family Clavulariidae; genus Trachythela; species Trachythela sp. YZ-2020. The sequence continues at coordinate 8,245,378 of JADLSH010000389.1, forward strand.
GTTTTCATCCTAGGGTAGACTAGAGTAGGTGAGGATATCTCGCTTGTTATGCGCAAGTGTATTTACTCGTGCAGCTGTGTATATGTGCTATGTCTGTCCACAAGAACGCACAATCGATGCGCACATTTCCTCCTGATGCACTCAAAATCCAGCTGCAATTTTCAATCTCTCAGTTCAGAACAGATGTCTATGTTTATGGAGTAATCAATGCGGGGTGCATCGCGCGAATCCTGTAATACTCATAAAGCCATCTGTTTTACTGAATAGGCACATTCGCCTCACAAAACACAGATGGAACAGAGTGCAGCTGGTAACCAAGCTGCTTTTTAGGAAAGAAATACGAAGAGATTACTTGAGGTAAAGGCATGAAAGTACAGTCTGTCAGTTCATAGGGCACTTGGCGGGAAGGCAATCTTGTCAGGAGATCGTGTCAAAATACCATCAAAGATCTACCAGTGCTTTCAAATAGTATACCAAGAATACATATGGTAGCCAGGCAGTCTTTGCCACAAAACTATGAAGATTGTACGAATTAGAGGCATTCGAGGTAAAGACATGAAAGTAAGCAATCTGTGTATTGATGTCGAGGGTCGCTTGGCGGGAAGACAGCCTCTTTCTGTTTCAGTGAATAGCCACATTCGTCTCACAAAACACAGACGGAACAGAGTACAGATGCTAGCCAGACTGCCTTTTGCGATAGAAATACGAAGAGCGCGCAACATTTTGTAGCCTAATGCTAAGTATGCTGTCGGATTTCGAAAGGCAAAATTGGATCAAGAAAGCAAAGGTCATGGCAAAGCCCTTTGGTCATACCAGAATTCTAAAGTAGGAAGGAGCACAACTTTACACTCGAAAGGTAAATAGTGTGTCCTTATGAAAAGCTTGTTTTCACAAGCCAATTCCAAAGATAAACTTCACAGTTATTCGTACTTAAAGTAGCAATTTATCCACCCCATAGGCCTATATACGTCGCACCACCGGAATTCAAAAGTGTGAACAAGAAAAAAACGACAACTAACAAACTAACCCCTTTTTCGCCCCACAAGAGGATTGGAGCCAGAGTTTGTCTTATGAAGAGGTGTTTGTTTACAAAATTTTCAAGGTTCGTTGAAGATGTCACCGGCGTTAGAGAGCTCAATTCAACAGAGGGTAAAGAAAACATGGTGAAGTAGCTGCACGTAGGAGCTGCACAACCGACCAAATTTTACTTGGTAAGTCTGTTTTGAATACTAAACGGTGTTTATATTTGTCCAAACTAAACTATATAAGGCCACTTGGCTTAGTGCCTTAGCCATTTAATGTATTTCATTCGCTGATGTACGTGTCAAAGTAGACAAGATATATTCAATAACGTTCGCAACAACAATATACTATTAACAGTAGATCAACTGTCTCGAACAGACTCTAAGTAGCAGACACATGCGTCCTTATTCCTTAAAGCTATTAGACTACTAAGACTGGATTAACTGTTTTGCTATATAAAGTGAATACATTTGATCATTCCGGACTCCAGTATAAAAAATCTTTAATCCATAAACCAATTTACTTTTTGTAGGCTTAAATCTTTAGCAGTCCAACTTGTGAACTATAGCAGAATTGCGCAGCCTCAAACAAAAATGCAACAGTTTTGCATACGTTAGTCTGCGTTGCAGCCTGACTTTAGCAACTCGAGAATATTTCTAAGTAGCTTCGAGCTAAGACATTTGTCCGAGATTTTCTACAAGGTGAATGCTCCGCGAATCTCGCAAGGCGCGCATCTCGGGTTTAAACTCATAATAGCCCTAGGAAGTTACGCATAATGAAAAATGCAACAGCTTTGCATTGGACTAAGCGGCTTGAAAATGACACATTGACCACAGGGTAAGTCCTCTATGAATTTCAGAAGGCGCCAGAAGTGCGCGTCCAGGGTTTAAACTCATAATGCCCATAATATCTCTAGGAAGTAACGCATTTCAGTGATTATTACGTCGTCCCGACAACGTGAAAATACATCTGTTTCGTGTTGTAAACAGTGCGCAAACGGCTGTCAAGGATCCTCGTAGAAATCAAACACACCTGACATCTTTATTTTGTGTTCGAAATTTTATTGTGTTAAAAGATGCGGTCGTTAAGCCCCCACAATGTTTACCATAACTCTTCAATATAACAAGGTTTATTACCCCGCCATATTATTTTGCGCACTTTGTTATAAAATATCAACTACCCTATAAACTATAATCAATTTCTTTTATGGATTTGGGTATAGTAACCTTGGCTAGTATACTATACGAAACAGTCAGTGCGCGCGCCAGTAAATCGCAAAGAAAAATTTACTTTATTTTGTCTACGTTAATACAAATATATTTTAATGATTATTATATTTAATAGCTGGAAGTAAAATGGCGACTTGAGCTTACTTTGATTGCTACCTATCCTATAACCTATCTATAATGAGCCAGAAGATTTGAGCAAAGCTTAGGACAAAGTTATGATTTTACAGTCCTGTTTAGGATCCAAAGCTTTGGCATATTTATATTAGCTTATCAAGGAATATTTAATATGCGCCTAACTAAACGAAGTGCCTGATTGTTTTGCTTGCTCCGCGGCGCTAGAGGAAGAAAACAATAATCAAACTACAAACGGTATTGATAAACAAATTACTTACAAATGGTCAATGGCGTTTCCAAACAGCAAGCACGAAACAGCAGGATAATAATGAGCGAGGAATTGAGCTTTCTACACAAACGGCGGCGCTTCCAGCCAGTCGTAGACGTTTCGAGTGAAAACTGAGCCGCGTGGTTATCAGCGCACTTATCTGGTTTCCATCAGCGCTGCGCAATGACAGGCGCGCCGCGAGTGGTGCGCGCGATTTATGCAATAAATAAACGCTTATGTCTTCTGGCGCGCTGCCAAGACTGATCAAGCTGCGCTTGTGCGCACAGTAGCTTTTCAGACTCAAAGGCCAAAGCTACAAACATGCACCTAGCAGTGGGACTGAATATTTTGCTTCCGCATTTACTGAATTCGCATTCTTTTATATTTTTTGTGCATTATAATTATTAGACTACCACAGCACCACGTTAATGCACGAACTGGTTGAAACGCAAACAATACCACACATTCACCTAGCAATACTGTACAACTAAATATCTCACTTGCGCATTTTTCGAATTTGCATTCCTGTAAGAAAACCGCGATATGGGCTGCAGACTTTAATAATTTTTGTGCGTTTTAATTAGACTACATGTCTTGTTATCAGTCTGAATATTCACAAATTCCTCATAGTATAAAAGTCAAAATAGGTTAATGATATCTCCTTATAAAGAGACGAACTTCGATTGGACACACTCAAATTTCCCGCGCATGCTAATGACTTTCTTATTTGGGCAGCACACACAAAAGTTATTTCTTTGGGATACCGGATACGGCATAATCTAAAGCCCAAAAGTAGTTCGCCAAATAATAGATTGACCGATTTCTCTTTTTAGAACTGGAGAAATCGCGAAGGATTGATTATGGATTGATATTGTCGAACACTCAAGTATATATGTTCGTTGATTCCCCCTTGAAGACTAAAGCAAAGTCGAAAGTTAGAATATATATTAAAATCTTCACAGTTGGAGTTACCAATGCTTAGTATTAGGTATTTATGCATGTTGGTAGTTTGTCAGAGTTCCGATGTGTGAAATGGTTTGTATGTAAGTAGATTCTACACTTGATTACTCTGCTGCTCGACTCTGCGAGTAAAATTGAGTAGAAATTAAAAGTTTCTTATCACGTTAAATCTATAGTTTAAAGAGCGAATAACGAGAAAAGACGTATATAAAATCTAGAAATCGACTAGATAAGTGCGTAAAATGTTTGTTTTCCAAGTTTTAACCTTCAACCTGATTTATGGCTATGCTACAGTCAGTATTTGTTGTGATTGAGCAATTTATTTAGAAGTATAATCTACTGTGCAGGCAAACTACTTTCTACCGTTTCTTCACCTTCAGGAAACATGGCAGTAGAAAAATGTTTCTGCAACAATCAGGCCAGGGCCGGATTAAGGCAGCGCCGGCCGGTGGCGTTTTTTTTTCGCGCGGGACTCCGCCTTTGGCTTTTTCCGACTGCTCTATAACCTTAAAAAATTAACCCGTTTTAAGTATATATGGTTGAATTGCGGAATGATCACGCACAAAGAAAAATTCGCACAAAGCAATTCCAGACAAAGCTCGTGGCGTGCGGCTACGAGTTCCTACGTCGTGCTTCGAATCCTGGCAAGTACATTATCTTTTTTTCGTATTTTTTTTCTATTTTTCTTTCCAGCCTAAAGCGCGGGCCTCCTTGAAGGCGCGGGGCCCGTGGCATATGCCGCTTCTGCCATGTGGTTAATCCGGCCCTAGCAACAATGTTTCCCAGTTTGCCCTGGGCCTCACAACGAGTGCAAGTGTTTTTTATAAATCATGTTCGAAAAACAGCACAAACGCATTATGTTACAGGAGGATTTTTACAAAATATGAAACGGCGCGGTAACCGGCTGAAAATGAACATTTTAATATTAAGATGTTCATTTTCGGAGTTACCGTTGCCTTTGCATTTGCCTATGAAAGTTTCGAAAGTGAGCGCCCGATATTTAGAAAATTTAATAGTAGATACATAGCAGAAAACATCAAAACTGCGCAACCGGTATCTGGTGGAAGTTAGTGAGCCCTATTAAATATTTGGCATGGCCCACCCCTTCATACTCGACTTTCTCCCAGTGGTCCACCCTAAATAATCATATTTTCCAGATGACTCCCCCCACTCCCAACCTTCTCTCCTAAAAAATCCAAAGTACATGTAACATTAAAATCTCGTTTGTGAGAGCAATAAGCTTTGTGATCATTGGCTAACATTTAATACGTACTGTCAATATATTTTCAAGTTATACCTAGCAACAAATAGAAAAGCTATAACTATGTTGTAATAATATCTTGCTCAAGATGTGTCAAAATCTATTTGAGCAGCAGTTGCGAGATTGAACCTAACTGCGTAGTCTACGTAGTCATTATGTGGGTCTTGGATAGCTTGGAGGGTTCGGGAGCATGCTCCCCCGGAAAATTTTGACTTTTATTAGCCCAGAATGGCCATTTCGTGTGCTTTCAGGGTGACATTCTTGCAACAGAACAACAACACATTGTATCGTTTTTTGCGTGACCCACCCCCTTTTGCAAATATTTTTTCGCGTGGCCCACCCCTTTAAGGCCATCTTTTTTGGATGGCCCACCACCTATTTCCACCAGCCCCCCCTCCCAGATAAATATATGAACTGTCCCTTACGAGGCCTCGAAATTTTCGAAATTCTGCAGACCTTCCTGACCTTGCAAGCAATGCATGCGTGCAGCGACCACCCATGGTTTGAGCTGTAGCCAGTGCTGACATGACAACAACACAAGCTCACATGCGGCCGAAATTTGAGCCGCCCGCGATGCGGCAACTATAAAGGCCAGTTGTCATCGCGAGGTGAATAGGGCAAATAGTGTTCTTAATTTAGTTTGCGAGCAAACGTGTTGAGTGGCGGCATTTCATAAATATGATAAGATTTTTCAATCTCATTAATTTTGAGTGACGTTGTATTATTACATTATCTCTATTTTTTGAACGTTAGTTGCTTGAATATAGCACAAATGCACAATGACGAATTTGACCTTTTATATATACACTCAAATAACTTGTCGGAAATTTGGAATGACCTTTTATACACCTAAATAACTTCCTACAGAAAAAGATAGCCTAAGATCCTTCATTAAGAAGAACCATCATTTAAATAAACGAGGTTTTGCAATCTTGAGAAAGTAGAGTGCTCAATAATGGTTTTTGTAACTAAAATTTCACAAAGCGATTTTATTGTGTTTCACACTTAGTGCGATCCTCAGACAACTGTCAGTTTATATTATTATTATTCTTCTCTTGCCTAATAAATCTTAATTTGTTTTGTCCAAACTGGGCGCTCTATTTAATAGCATGGCTGTGAATGAATGAAAGGTAATTTTCTTCTCGATTTTCTTATTCTCTCGTTTGCAACCGCAAAGAGGAAAACTAGACTGTTTTTCGCTTTCTTTGCTTGTTCATTTATTTATTTGTTTTTTGTTTTTATCTGTTACTTTTTTGACCATCTAAAATGAATGCATGTGGGGGGACACAACCATGGGACACATTTACAAATATGATTAATCCTATTTGCGCGTCCTAAACTCCTATGAGCAATAATCTTGTTAGAACTGATGTCGGCTCTCAGGCAAAGTGCGGATACCGAGTCTAAAGTGCTATAGGAAATTGAAATTTATATAAACATACGAACAAATAAAATTAGAAATTAGTTAGGAGGTTTCGGGGCTAAAAATGTCAATCAAATCTGGTTATGTCAGGCTATGTCCAACATTGGCGCAATGCTTAGAAAATATGGAAAATCTAGACGTTGCCGCGTAGAAATGCATATTAGAGAATATACACAATGTCCATATTTACATTTCTGTGTTTTCCGTAAAAGAGGTTTTAGCAAAATCCTAACCTTCAATATTTATAGAGTCGTGTGGGGGCTTTTAAGAACTTCATACATTGATTTTATCCGCAAAATCATTCGCCTATGGCTATGGGCTATGGGCTATGGGTATAGACATTTGCTGAATTACTGGAGCGTAGCCAACCACATCCCCATGAGCTTTTTGGTGCGCGGTGGGAGAGACATTATCGGAGTCTTAGGTATTCTTACCGTTGATAAAAGCGATCCATCATTCTTGCTCGAATTTTTATATTTCTTCCTTCTCGCTGACCCTGTTAATATTAAATTTCACTGTTAAACTACGGCTATAATTTCGGTTATAAATATATAAATATATAAATGACATAATATATGGTATATATAAACCATTTGCAGAATTCAGTACTGGAACGTAGCATTATACACGCATAGCTTTAAATTTTATTCAGTCTTACGTAATGTTTGAGATTTCTGCCTGTTTTCAAAAGAATGAAGTCGAGGCTATGAGTGTATAATGCTATACGTTCCAGTACTTATGCAAATGGTCTATATTTTCTTCAAGTGTTAAGACAAATCTTAAAATCTAATCTTGCTTTTGGACGCATGCTATTTTGTACAATAAGAGATCGACTACCGTTTTTGCTAAGAATCAACTAATATAGCTCAGTGATATAGCCTTAATTCCGTAGCAAATTCAATAAATTACATCCGTCAAGAAGAGATTCAGAACCTAAATATTTGCATTTAGACAATAATGGTTTTTCTCCGCATTTTTACTATAAATGTCGAAAACAAATCGACTTATATGCCTCATTTATAAACTAATAGCTATCATATATTCAACTAAAATACCGGCAAAATTGGCAAATATAAATATTATTTTATTTTCAACACTATATTTTGAAACGTTTTCTAATCCGGCGTGCCGGCAAGCACACCCGCATAGTCATAGAACTGATTCAAACTGTGCTCCTACGGTTCCTGTATTTACGACTAATGCTTATATTATAATGGCTGTCAATTGTTGATAAACAAAATCGAATGTTCTAGAATATGGACAAATAATAAGATTGGTCAGTCTTTACTTTTTCTTTGTGTTTCACTTTAACGAAAGGTACATCCCACTATTTGCTCCTGGGGAGTCTGCCCTTCCCACTTCAAACTTCGCCTACCATAAAACTACTTATAAACCGAGTATTATAACTTCTGTTTCACACATAACAATAACTCGTAGTTCTTAAAACATATATCTTGACTAACTTTTGTCTGTAAAAAGTCAGAAACTGCGTTTTAAAAAACAGAGTTCGAAAATAACCAATTGTCAACGTGATGTCTTTTATATAATTATAAAACAAAGTCATCCTTTGTCAGTGTTTAATCTTCGCAGCGTGAAGGGGAAGACTATGGAAAACAATTTGGCTAACTTGAATTAAATACACAGGAACGATTTTGCCATCATTTTGTTTTTCATTTGCTTAAATTAGTTTTGTTGATACAGTTTGTTTATTATAATTTCTTAGAAGACAACTATAAAAATTAGAAGGAACTCGATGTTTTTATAAAAGGTGAATATATGTGTAACTGAAAAAGAACAATGTTGAAGAAAGAATTATTTTCTATCTTGTTTTCAACAATTCGTTACGATCCTCTTTGCAGTTACTATATTAAATACATTTTAGTGAACTATAGTCTATAGGTGTTTTCATGGAACCGTAAACGTCGTTTCTAGAAATCTAGATATACTTTGTCTCTAACCTAATCAATTTACTCTCAGAAAACCATTCAGGCTCGTTCGCGCATTTCAAGACCAACGGAAAGTAGGAAAGAGAGACAAGATTTGACAATTGAGATGGACAATTGAGTCCATTGATCTCTTAACCACTTACGTCCATGCAGTGTATATTTTTCCGAGTGAAACGCTTGCATACACGAAAAAATCACCGCAACTGACATGGTGTACATGCAGTATTCCACAATAAGCTGGTATGGTTTTAAATTACCTGACCGGCTGAAAACGATTCAAAACACTTCGATGTCTTGAGCGAAGGTGTTTCACACAGTATACTCAGTATAGTCGACTATATATAACCTCTCGAGGAAGGGCCTTCGCTCAAAATGTTTTTTAATCTTTTTCATGGCATCTATAGCGGGCTTACAGTATAGAAAAATTAAGAATGAAAAATAAACAGCAACTTACAGTCAGATTGACTGGTCCCCAAAGAAACATCTTGTTGGCTTTGCAATGGAGGAGGTAGACCAGGCTGGAAAATAAGAATTTGAAAGTTTTTGTTTCTTTTTCTTTCAACAGACATGCACACTGCCAGCTAACATGCACACTGCCAGCTAACATGCACACTGCCAGCTAACATGCACACTGCCAGCTAACATGCACACTGCCAGCTAACATGCACACTGCCAGCTAACATGCACACTGCCAGCTAACATGCACACTGCCAGCTAACATGCACACTGCCAGCTAACATGCACACTGCCAGCTAACATGCACACTGCCAGCTAACATGCACACTGCCAGCTAACATGCACACTGTCAGCTAACATGCACACTGCCAGCTAACATGCACACTGCCAGCTAACATGCACACTGTCAGCTAATATGCACACTACCAGCTAACATACACACTGCCAGCTAACATGTACACTACCAGCCAACATGTACACTACCAGCCAACATGCACACTACCAGCTAATATGCACACTGCCAGCTAACATGTACACTACCAGCCAACATGTACACTACCAGCCAACATGCACACTGCCAGCTAACATGCACACTGCCAGCTAACATGCACACTGCCAGCTAACATTGCCAGCTAACATGCACACTGCCAGCTAACATACACACTGCCAGCTAACATGCACACTGCCAGCTAACATTGCCAGCTAACATGCACACTGCCAGCTAACATTGCCAGCTAACATGCACACTGCCAGCTAACATGCACACTGCCAAGTAACCGCATGCTATGGACGTGTTCACTAATCGGTAAGGAAAATATAGTAATTAAGAACTGGGTCTTCTTCTAAAATTATCCACTATAAGAAAATGTTTTCCTGTATCTTGGGCCGAAAACGCAAAAATAATCTCCTTCTCACGTACCTATATTGACCTGCAACTAGTATTAAAAGTTCAAAACAAGATACCCAGGTTTAAACTATTTGTATTTGTGCTTTTTAACGTAAAACACAGCCGTAGTTTAGAGAAAGGCCCATTTAAATTGTATATTTTTAAATTTTCGTCCAATGGATCATACAGCGTTTATGACTCCAGTACTAGAAATGAGACTAGTCGAGCATCACATTTCTATGAGAGAGTCACCAGTGACTTTTGGCTGCATTAAATGGACAAAATTGGATGATCGAAATTTTGAACATCTTCGGTGTGTTCCAATGCCTTTTTCGCAAATTGCACAAGTCATTGTAGAAAAATTGGCATATTTCCTGGGTTTTAGCTGCTTATTTTTGCTACATAAGTTGGCGCCAAAATTGTCACTAGTAATACGTGCGAAAGTATGTTACTGTCTGTGTAAAATTATATGAAAATCTATGCGCAAAATGAACAGAAAAAAACAAGCAAATGATTGATAAAATACAAGCTAAGCGCATAACCAAATACTATGTTTTCGCTGCAACGTAACTGGCTTATCAAATTGATTACGACCACAACACCACATTCATTTAAACCGCGCGTCTACGCAAATTTTTCCCGTCCATTAAAATAACAAATTCCTTCGGACCCCTTTTATAGCTTGGAACAGATGTTTCCAGAATGGACTAGACAGTGGCGAAAAATCCAGAAAGAAACGTCTAATTGAATTTCTAGTATAATATACTAAGGCGACATTACCATTCGACGATTCATCCCATAAGCACAGATGCAAAATGTTCACATGTCAGAATCCTTCCACTCCAAACTACAGCGTTTAAACAGCGTTAGGTTGCCATACAAGGCAAACAGACACGAATACAACTCGGGCCATAAACTATCTATTGTTCCTTAGCTGTCATAATTCATTAGACCCCTATTCGCTTGATCGATGTAGAACTGGCAAAGAGCCTGTGTCATTTGCATTGGGGGTAAAATAAGCAGGATTCCTTGAAATTTTTTCAGTATGTGCGCTTTCAAAATTTCTTCTCCAAAAAAATGGAATATTCAGGTGATTGCATATCGTATTCCATTTTCATTTGTAAGATATGCTGCAATCAAATGCCTTTACCACATTGCGTTTACCCAATCAGAATCAATTATAATAGCTAGTTTTATAGGTTTCGGCGTAAAAAAAATTTTTCGTAAATAATGCAAAACAAATTAATGAGAATAACATTAACAATTGTAGTCAATGCTTCTAACAATTGGAAGCAAAGTATATTCCGAATTATCATAACTGCGATAAAATTTAGTAAAAAATCATATGCCAGGCTTTGGCCAGGTTTTCGCGGCTTACTGATGACAAATTTAATCAACCAACCGGCGTAAGCCAAATTAGGTCAAAGCCAGTTCTAGACACTCTTACAGTGTAAACACGGCTTAAGAAAAAGTTTCACTAAAATGTTGTATTTTTACTAATGTGGGAAAATAATACTTACAGGGCCGTTCGATGAATCTCCAAAGCCTGCAAAAGACAAAAAGCAAATGATAAATTTTACAAACTGTAATTGCTGCGAGCTAAATACTAGTAATAGATACTAATCTTCATGACGATACTCGGGTTGCTTTATTTACGATGATCTTGTGAACATGCAATATATTGGATCAGCAGCGGTCCTTTTGAAACTCTGCGCAGGGAAATGTGCGCAGCGTGGACACTCGATGCTTTTATCGAATGTCGACTCTTGTCAGCCTTATTATAACAGTTTTTATAGGGCTACATTTGATCGTGTCGAAATATCGCATTTAATACGACGTATTTTTCACTATGTAATAATAAATAGCGAGATATAACTCTTATCTGTATAGATCTCTATCTGGGGCCGGTTGTACGAAGGCCGTTTAGCTTAACGATGGATAAGCCAAAATTAAAAAACACTTTCACACATTTGGTGAATGACTGAACTTAAATTTTATGTTTAGCTTGTCCGGTTGTTCGATGAATGCATACACTTGATCAGTTTGATTGATATTTTCGAGTTATCGACCGGATAGGCTAAACGGTGTTCGTACAACCGGCCCCTGTACAGTATATATCTGGATATTGATGTTAATAAAACCGTCTGCTTGAATGTGACATATCACCTGCGCGTTGTAGTTGACTGCTCCTTACTTCATGCCTGCAATACTATACATGATCTAGGAATATATTACGCATATAGTAATGCAACGTTTTTCTGCTTTTCAATATCTGTATTATTCTATCTGTACATCCTATGCTAGATTTATTGTCTAAATGTAAAAAAGCGGGCTTAATTAAGCAATAGTTATAACAATACTAAACTATATGGACGCGTAACAAATGTTGCTGTTGTCTCTAAAGCAGTTTCAATTTGTTTTTATCTCTTCTCCTTCTTTATTTACAACGGTATAGTCCATTATAGATTTCCAGTGCCAGTGGTTGGTATATAAACCAGTCTATAGAGCCGGTTTTCGCTATGGGCGAATTTGTTCGCGCGAAGAGAAAAAAAAATTTCGCCAATGTAATTGATTAGTTAAAAAAAATCGCCGTGAAGAAGTTGGATCGGTTCCCAACTTTTTCGCGCGTCGATTCTTTTCGCTAACCAATCACGTTGCTGAAATTTGTTGTTCACGCGAACATATTCTCCAAGTGGAAAACCGGCTTAAAGTTGAAGATATTTTTCCGGTCACGTCTCGGTACTAGATTAAGCATTATTAAAGTTTGCTAATTCATGCACCTGCTGCAGTTAACAGTGAAATTAGCATACGCTGCACAAACAAAATTTCCACCTGCCTACCCAACCGTCCTATAGACAAGCAAAAATTAAAGAATTTGCTTGCAACCTTCCCTACATAAAAACCTGTCGCTTTACAGCCTTCTGGACAAGACAGCTGCGTTTGGGATTTTATCATTAAACATTTAATCGAAACCTGTTTGGAATCGCGCGCCAGTATAGTTTACACCTTGTGTTAGAACAAAACAAAAATACTCGGGGGAAGCATGCTATTTAAAATGATGAGCGTTTACATAGGGATATTCGAGCACAAAGGCAAGGCCTCTCTGAGATGAATCGTCTAAAATACGCAACGGGTAAAATATACCAAACCCAATTTACTTTGCATGGTTTTATGTGATCAAAACCAAGTAAATTTATTTCGTAAAGAAAGATATTTTTGCTAAGTTCGAATAATTTTTTTGTTATGTAAATTACTTAACTCTGTGTTACAACTGTATATTGACTTATAATAGAAAGGTTTTTCCGCCTTTGGTCACTATCATATGAAAACAGGTTATTCAAGGAAAGCCAAGGAGTAATAAACACCATATACGTACAGCTTTTTCAGTTGCCATGCATGCAGACTTTGAGTAAAAATGATCAAAAAACGTTCCGTATGTATAGTATAAAAGTCGTTATTCACTTGTGATGCAACTTAAGGTAATTTACATGTAACAAACAAACTGAAATAACTCAGAAACGAAACAAAGGAGCAAAACATTTATTATTATTTTTATTTTCTTTATTTCGCCCATGTCAATTAATGATATAGAAATTTTAGGCTACGAGTCTATAGAAACCGTTAACAGGCTTTTTGATTTAGACCCCTAGTTTACAGTATAACGTCTTTGTATTGGAAATGGAGTTATAGTTTTTCGAAAAGTGGGATAACCTCGAGTAAAGAGTATTTTTTCTTAATTTAAGGGAACACTATACGTATATTGCAAATGAACTTCAAGTTTATAATCACGTCGATCTTTCAATGTATTCAATTCAGGAAAGTGCAGAGATAAGCCCGGGTCAAACGAAGATGGGAGTTGACGAGAGTCATGCAATGAGACTGTTGCAACTCTCGCTCGCGTTTGATAGCCAACCGTCTCATCAGCTCTCATCAACTTTGAGCTGGTTCAAATTTTGATGAGAGTTGATGAGAGTTTTCCCTCCTTTGACCGCGGTAATATCCAATCAACTCTCATCCTCGTTTGACCAGCTGGGCCATAGTCTATAGAACTTCGATCAGTATAACTTAGGTGGGCATTGCTTGTCGAAGATTGATCACGAGAGAGTTATCAAAAAATCCGCTTTGATATAGTGAAAACCGACCTGTACTAACATATTGACAAAATGAAATGTTTTACCATCTGCTTTCGAATATATACAGCTGACTTTATCAAAGAAAACAGGTTGCAAACATGGATAGCGTGTATATTACTGAATGAAATGTGAATAGAAAACTTGCTTTTGTTTAAACTATATACGATTTATCTGAATGCACGCAGGGGCAATAATTCTCGTTTAACATGCACTGATGCATGGGTAGATATATAATTTGATATAAAGAATACATCCATATATACTATAGATCAATTTTTTTATAGGCGTGTACGATAATAGATTTATGTAATATGGGTCATGCCTCATGGTCTTAATTTGAATCATGTTCATTGACATGGTCAATATTTTTAGCTAATATATTCAAGTATAAGCGCGTATACCTTCTTCTCAAATTGACAAATATGCAAATTTCGTTTTAAAATCCAATGTAAAAAATACTATACTGAATTACTCAACATTATCTAAGTATATAAAGACTGAAGAAAAATATATTATTATTTTGGTAAATTTTAACATAAGAAGTAGAAGAATATCTTTATTAAACTGATAAGTTTTTTAGAGTCAGTTTGTTTTGTCGCCAATATGCAAATTTTGTTCATAAAATTTACATAACGAAGCTCGAAAAATATTAGACAATATTTTAACATTCTTCAAAGCCTCAAAGAAACAACTTAAAATTTTGCCAAAAAGAGAAAATATATATCTCGTTTCATTAACTGCTCAGCTTACAATATGATTTAGTCAATTCACCTGCCGTTTGAATGCCCCCAAAACACTTATCCAGCGATCGATAAATATATTCCTTGTGCAGTGCAGATGTCTTTCTTGTTTATAAATTTTTTAGCACTTTCATGATAAGGCTTCGGTAGCTTAATATCCCTTCGTATTTTGCTTTACGAAATAAAACCCACGTTGGACCAGCGATTTATTGATGCCGCACTTCGCACCACCAAATTTGTAGGGAATTTGTGCACGATTTTCCCTTTGTTTAAACAGACAGAGTAAAGCAATGATTAAGCTGCATTTCGCCCAAAAACAGCCGGACAAACTTTGGCTTGCCGGTGACTGCCGTATGAAAATTCTCGCGCCATCTGCCTTTGGCGCACAGCTGATATAGCACAGGGAAACAGGTTGCAGCGCCTGTTTGCGATGTATTACTTAAATAAAATGACCCCAACCCAATTTAAAATCCAACTGCCGTTTGGTTTTGATTCACTCGCGATTAAACCTGGCTCGACAAGTGTTTCGCGGCGAAGCGATGGCGCGCGCACTGTTGTTTGACTATGTACTCGAAGTTAAACTCACGAAAAATATAATAAACACAAAACTATATTTCATATCATCCTATTTCGTTTAAAATTTATCGAATGTGTTTTGAAAACAATCGACTAAAGTGAAGCTAGAATTCATAGGACGTGGAACTGCAGTGTTTGAATTGTCGAAGAAAAATCCAAATTCAAAAGTAACAAAGACAAAGTAAAAGTTCATAAAATTAGAATGTGACTTCGAGGTACAAAACAAGACAGAACCAAGATATATCGAAATACGGAAGATTATCAACTTTTCAGATCAGCAACTTTCAGATCAGCAACTTTTCATTCAATCCGAGGTATCTCTGTGAACGCCGCGGCTTGCCGAATTTAATGGCGAACGCGCATCAACGATGCCGAAAATGTACAACAAAGAAACGAACGTATCGGATAGCACGGCAATAGAAGGAACGACTCCCGTTTGTGAAGTTCCAGCTATCTTCCCAATTTCATGGAAAAATAACGTAGAAAATTCACAGAAGCGAAAACGTTTAGTGCCGAATGCGATTCATCACCCAAAGTTTATATAAACTTGTATTTCAAAGAAGATGGCATATACTGCAGGTAAAAACTTAAAACACGAGCCGTTTAAAAGATTAGAACACCTATTTTCTATCCTGGATATTGTACTGTAGATTGTCTAACGGTCAACTATTACTGCAGGAAGGGTTCCTTTCAAATTTCGAGATAGATTGCCTTAAACAAAGCCGTTTATGAAACGGGCTTAGCCTTACTTTAATAGAACAGCGAAGCAATTCAATTCCAATTGTACAACGTTCAGATATAGTATAAGCCTGAATATTTAGATTTAAAGATAGTAAAAAGACACAAAAACTCTTCGATTGCAATAGACTAACCTGCACTGCCGATCGAAGTCGAATTGGTAAAAGGATAGGAGCTCTTTCTCGAGATGTAGTCGGAATCATCTTCCAAAGGGTCTAAAGGGTTTTCGGAGCCGAAACCCTAAAATGAATACAGAAAGTTGTAGCTGTTTTCACAGTTTCTCAAGAAAGCATGTCAAAGAATCATTAACGGGTTAGTTTAAATGTCTTTGTAAAATAATAATGCTTAAGCGAGGCTTTTAAATGCATACTATACGTGTTTAATGTGAATACTGCATGTTTTGATGTTGTAGTTCATAAAAGTTTTCACCTACTCCTGCACTAAGTAGCAAATTACATCATCTTTCAGAACCTTTCACTTTTGATAAGTATATTATAGGCTTTCTTATGGAGCATTTCAGACAACATTTGTAAGAATAAGTAAGCTATTTAAATGCTCAAGAAGTTTTATACTGCATGTATAATGTTGATGTGTGACCATGCAGAACGCGGGGTAAACAACGAACTTTAACTTCGGGAAATTTAACCCTCGAAACTGAAGCCCGCCTTTTCCTAAATTTTATAGCATTTACAGGGCATTATTATATAGTACGGAAGCCAGCTAAAGGACGTATATATATATAAATATATAGACTGTATTATATATATAAATGTATATGAAAATTTGGCTTCGAGCAGGAATTATGCTAAGCGTTTGTTATTGTCTACAAAACGTGGTTAGCGGAACTAAGCGAATAACGAAGGCTTAAATGGAAGGAAACTTGACGCGTGCGAGGGATTTAGTCGTACTTATAAAGTCAGGAAAGTAAATTAGAGTAAATAGGAACTG
Source organism: Trachythela sp. YZ-2020 (assembly GCA_016169945.1). Taxonomy (NCBI): domain Eukaryota; kingdom Metazoa; phylum Cnidaria; class Anthozoa; order Malacalcyonacea; family Clavulariidae; genus Trachythela; species Trachythela sp. YZ-2020. Next base: position 8,262,079 of record JADLSH010000389.1, read on the forward strand.
TACTTACTCGCTGTTCGAATCCACCGACAGGAGTTAATGTCGGACTGCTCTGCCACGTGCGGCCACCGTCTTCGAGATTCGCTATATACAACAATAAAAAGATGAATACCTTCAGCTCAAAGATTCCCTACATTCCTAGAGTGTTTTACAGTTTTCGCAGGCCCCTTACGTAGTCTTAGGACGTTTCCATCATTCGAGCCCAAAACCCTTTCCAGAGGACCCAAAAATTCCATGCTTAACTATGGAGCGACAGGTTGTGACTGGTGGCTGTGACTTATAAAATCTTTTGATGAATACAAACAGAACCAAATATAAACCATTTGTTGCTATACCTGTACGACTCGAGGTCTGAAGCGGACTGGGCAGGCCGTTCTCTGTAGAGCTTGAGCTCAATTTTGATCCATTCGGTTGGGTGAACATCTATTGCACAAAAAAGAGAATATTATTCGGGTTAAACTTTAACATCTCTTTCAGTGTAACTACAAAACAAGCACCGAAACGAATCAAATAAAACTTATAATAGGAGCTTTATGTTATAAAACTGTTTGGACAATCTTTACTGATGATTTTACCAATTCTTCTTTTCCTTGTTAATTGCTACATATGCATCGGTTTATTCTCCTTGAGCATGAATTATTGCTATACAAAACTCCCAGCTCACTCCATCCGTTAAACGTGAATACATTTTTGGGCATTTCGAGGGTAAAGTCGCGGCTCAGTGATCACCCGATCAAAATGTGACGAGTCACTTATACATACGGAAATCAACGCGATATATATTTTGACTATAAATATCGACAGTCGGATATTCCGAACAAAAAAGAATAGCTACCTACCGCACTGAAGTCTAACAAATCGCTTAGCTCCTTGTCTTTGTCGAATCCGTTCATCTTAGATGAAGGGAACAGAGTAGCCAAATCCCTATTGTACAAAGATCAAAGTCAATGCAGTCACTCAGCTATAGGCCATTTAATAATACGAGTTTTATACGGTGTATCCTTGAACTATGAAAATAGTAAAAACAAAAGGTAGCAGGAATCGAAGCTTTTTGTACACACTGACCCGATGTTGTCTCGCTCCCATGCCCCGAGCAATTCCGCCGGCCGACCGGTTTTAGCCATGCTTTGCTTGAAGAGCTCGTATCCGGGGTCAAGATTTCTCGCTGCAGTTTTAATACGAGAATTCTAGTGTTTGGTACGGTTTTACAACTATTCTGACTTATTCCAAATTGGTGATACGCGTGTCAGGAAGCCATTGGAAAGCCTGGAATAACTCCCTTGGGAGTTGATTTCAATCGAGAAAATAGTTCATAGTCTCAAAAGGATTATTTACAATCCTTAGACAACTGACTTTATTGTCAACTGTCATATCGTGCCGGGAACAACCAATCAGCGTGCGGGAAGGCATAGGCGCGTGGGTTGTGATTGGTTGGCAACCGCGTTTTGCTTCTTAAATCGTGGGCAATTTGAATAATCAGTAACAATGCTGAATGAATGAACCTCGCTATAGCTTGCAGCTCATTGGCTGCCCTATGTCCACAATGCGACCTTTTCATGTGATTTTAAATTCGCCTTTGTTTGCCTTTGTGAGTGTCGTTGAATACATTTGGATGTTTTAATTCAAAAGCGGCTTTAGTGTTAAATATATATCATGCTTAGATTGCGAAAGACAATTAAAATATATAATATTTCTAATTCCCAACTCTTCTGTTAGTCATTTCACTGGTTTAGGTCGATCTACGTTGTACTCAAGTTCCCAAAATGCCTAACTTCGAACGTCTCATTAATGCAAAGCACCATTTAAGATATCTTAATCCGATTATTGGGTGTAGAGTAAAGAAACATTTTACAACTTAACATTTTTTAGGCATTTTGGGCGTTCACACAATAATTTTAGAATCGTAGAGGATCTCTAATATGAGATGTTTTGTATCCAGGACACATCGTAAGAATGGATGGGCTTTATAAGCTTCATGTCTAGTGAGTGTTCATTAGCATGCAGGTGAAGACTGAAAGGTCTGAAAGGACCCAAATTCTAATGAGATCTTATTCATTTACGTAATGACTAATAAAGAGTTATATATATTCATTTATTGAAAATTGTTGTTGTTGGTATGAGAAACCATGGAATGTCAGCCTGAAAAGATGAAAAACACTTCGATGTTCCGAGCAAATATATGAATCAAACAAATTGAGTTTTTAAGACAGTAAATTTTCGACTTTATAGCAGCATTGGACATCATCATTCTTTTAATGACGACTTTGTCTTTGTAATAAAGGGAAAAGTTATATAGAAACAGTCTCAAAACTCGTCTTGTTTAATTCATACAAGATGGCATTAATCTTCAGAATCAGTTACGTTCGATGGCCGTGCTTTTGGGGATATACGTCGTTTACTATTGCATACTAGCTAGATTACGTTTACAGTTTTTAATAAGCTTTTTATTATTGATATATAATTTTCTTCTGAGTTATATTTCATGTTGCAAAAACAGGGTTGGCTTGTAAAATGGATCGGCTAAAATTTTATAATTTCGGGTAGCTCTCCAACTTTATACGAAACGCACAAAAATAGCGAGAAGTACGCACTTTTTGTCTACCAATATATTTTCAGTTCTCTGCCAAGGAAGTTTAATTAAATCCAACAACCCAAAGATATTTTTAGAACTACTATTCATGATAAAAACGTCGGCGTTATCTTGAAGAAAGGCATAACCACATCACACCATTTGATGGGAAATGATTTCTACTTCTCCCATTCTGCAGCAGCGAAAGCTTAATACAGCTTCTGTTTCTGTACAAGTATTTGAGAGCGTTCAATTTCACATGGAATATCAGCTATGGATCGTCCACTTGAGTAAGATGGTTTATTATAAGTCAGAGGGAGGCCGGAGCTGGTAGGTATGGACTATTCTTGTATAATTCGCGGAATAGGAGAAAAATAGCGAGGTTTCCTAAACTTCAAAGGAACCGACGAAGAAGAAGACAGCTGTATACTATTAGATTATATGCAACACTTCTTAAAAAATGCCTAATAATTTAATTGTTCTGCAGAAATGGGACGATCGGCAGCTAGCACCCACACAAGCTTAACAATCAGCAGCTACCGACACGCTGCTCTGCCCACGAAGAAGTAAGAAAACAATTTAAATCCCACTTCATATGCGTTTGTGTTGTGATGTAATATTGTAGTCCAGTATTGTACTACCTGAATATCCCAGCAAGGCTCTCCTTTATCATTCTATTTCGATTTTAGAGGTACGTGGCACGAGGGTTGTCTTATTTGAAAGAATCGTCAAAAGTATACATTAACTTCTTCCACTACAGATTTCCGTTCGTAAGCTTTTACCCTCCTCTACTCAGGCAATTCTTTTAAATGGAACAAATGGAAGAAGAAAGAAAGATAAATAATAGAATAAGAAGATAACATAAGGAATTGGATGGGCATAAACTATGCCAATTGCATGCACGATGATAGTGATCAGATGGTGGTGGTGATAATGCATGGTGATGGTGATGTAGTGGTAGCAGTGATGGTGATGATGATCATGGTTATGCTGATGATAATTGTGATGGTGTTTGTGGTGTGATGATGATGATGATACATTTTGCCTTTTCTCCAAACAACGATGAGTGCTTAGTCTCCTGTCTAACGCATGACAACCAGAAGAGAGGGACACGCTGACTATAAACAAAAACTCATGCTGGGACCGATGAACAAAATTGGTCCTACATATTTCACGCACCTAACATACCTACATATTAATTAGAACATCCATAACTATAACCAGACAATAGCGGAAATTGGTACTATTTAAAAAAATTATACCATGTATGAGGTGTTTAATCTGCGATAACGAATTCAATAACTATACTTTATCATATATTGAAAAAATATAAGCATAAAAATGACGGCGTTTGCGTACAATATAGCGGAGTGTTCTAAAATAGAACAATCATACATCAAATAAAACAAATAAACAATCAACATTGGTGAAAAATTGGGATTGTTGTAGCGGCATTCACAGAACCGCGTATGACAATCACAACCATTGTATATGGTACCTCATAATAAGATTGGTATCTTAATTTACAAAGACACTTAAATTGGGGTTAGGCAACGAAGTACAATAGATTTTAGATTTGTAGTTCTATCTGTGGGTTTAAGTGTTAATTCATAACAAAGGCACCGCAAGAATATCCCTCTACCATACCTTTGTGTCGGCCTGGTATGGTGCATTCACCATGCAGTGAGAGCCTTGGAAAATGCAGGATGTGAACAGACACGAACGGCATTATATAATATTGAACGGCGCACTGATGCTTTGATATTGAGGATTTACTACAAAAACTCAGTTGGATTGCACTCAGTCAAGACTTAATAATAATATATCTGTAACTGCTAATGGTCTATATAATTGTATCAACATCATCATTATCATTGTATTATCATATAGTCGGTTAATTTGACCCAAATTTAAGGAGTCACGTGACGATGTGAAAACGCCGGTAGTGACAAATAATTTGGGGTAAGCGAAACTATATACCACATTTTAGTATTCTTCTACATAACCTGAATTACAACGTTTTAACTGAACAAATTATCAATAAGATGAAATTGACGTTTAATCAATACTACATACATCATTTGGTTGCTTTATATTAACTTTTAGTAAAAAATCGTCACACAGTCATGCATACACACTCTAAAAATTGCAATGATAGCTTAAACGAATATTGCTGACTTGGTCACCCAAAAGAAGTTTACTTCCACAGTTCCACTTTCTGCAAGAAATTAGTAATAATAATGTTATATTAATTAACAATTAATATTAACCAATTAAATAATTTGTAATTACGCTTTTCATAGAATCAACACAACATCGACATATCAAGACTATTCATAAATTCACCAGATTCACTTACCATTAATTTTTGGGCTTGAAACACCACTTTCTACCTTTTGCATGGTAGAACCAAACGGTTCGCTCCTGCATAAACATGTCGTCATAACAACAGCCTTTGCGCACGCATTGATCAGGAGTAACGGAGGGAGCTTTTAATCCTTCATCACACAGCTCTCGCATAGATGACAACACGTTACATCCAGGAGCTTGAAAATAAGGCAAGTAATACGAGAATCAGAAAATGATGTAGTAATAGTAGTAAATATTTATTTAAACACGCTGACCATGCCAACCTTAGCTGTTTTCCACAAGGGACGTGTACAAAAATATAAATTATATAAAGAACTATTTGATACTAGAAAGCTATTTACAAAGACTTAAACCTAGGACATACTGTACTATCTATTTACACAGTATGTTATGTTTCAATATCGAAAGTGTGAGTGGCAATTTTATTCCTAAAACAAGGGAGAGATTTGCCTTCCCTTAGGGACCGGTCATAAAGTATGTGTACTGGGGGGGTGGAGGGTAAGTTGGGGGGGTACGAAACAAATTATCTAACCTTTGGGGGGGGGTATGAGACGAATTGCGACATTTGTGGGGGGGGGGGGGTACGAAACAAAAAATGAGTTTAATACTATGTCTATGATTAAAACTACATACTTTAATACTTTAATAAAATTGAGTGTATGTTCTTATGATAATTAAATTGCAATGTAGCACAGTAGCATTTATCGGAAAGTGTCTCGATCGGAACCTATTAGTTTGACATCTCTGCAACCTGAACAGTCTTTGATTACGTAATTTTACCGTCGGGTAGCTGCCCTACTCGTTTAGAATGATTTAAATATTGAAAAAAATATGAAATACGTCATGACGTTCTGTTGATATATCCATAAATAATGCGCATGGCCGGGACCTCTTTTGACTCTATTATTAGGTACGGAAAAGATAGTCAGGCAAGTCCTATTAATGGAATACTGTCAAGCATACAAAAGTACGGATTGGATACATGTGCTGTAAAAGAGCACTATTAAATTTATGGAAATGCTCAAAACTTGGATTAACAATAACAATTTGTAACAGATTATGTTCTTGGCATTTATATTTGTTTCATGTTTTTTTGGGGGAGGGTGATTGGTTGGGTGGGGGGGGGGACGAAACATTTCATCACCTTTGAGGGGGGTATTCCGACGCTTTTCAGGGGGGTGCCAAATTTTATGGTAGTATTTTGGAATACCCTCCGCCCCCCAGTATACACATACTTTATGACCGGTCCCTTACTTCTTTTGGTAGTGAGTTCCATACCGATGTCCCGTCATACATGAAACTTTTTTTCATGCTATTTGTGTGAGGTTGTGGTAACGAACCGTATGCCAGTTTCACAAGAAAATATTGAGGCATGAGGGCGGGCTACCTGTAAATCTCACATATCACGCTAAATCACGAGTATTCCTATTGTGTTTGAAATCTTTTATCTTTTGAAATCCCTTTTTGAGACTCAAATGGGAATTTAAATCTCTGCATGTATGACAATGCACTGTCTATATGTATATTATGACAATATGTTTAAATAATTACAATATTACACACCTGGTGCGATTCTTGGCTTCACATGTGCTGGTGTCAATTCTAAATAATTCACAAACACGTGGCTTGCTGGTGAAGAATGAGCAGTTACGTAGGTGCCATCACCAGACTTTATATTGAGACCACATCCCAGTTTGGTGGTACTGCTCCATACGACTGCTTGGAAGTGACCAACTGCCTGACCATTGCCTAGCCCAGTCTGATAATTGTAATTGTTTTTTATTTCAGAATACCAACTTCTTACAGCCCCTGCAATGGCGCTTTCCATTTTGTCCATTCCTGTAGTAAAACAAATAATAGGGAGCTTTAGCAGTGACTACGAGTACGACTACGAGTACGACTACGAGTACGACTACGAGTACGACTACGAGTACGACTACGAGTACGACTACGAGTACGACTACGACTACGACTACGAGTACGACTACGAGTACGACTACGACTACGACTACGAGTACGACTACGAGTACTTTTCGCGTGTTGTTTGCATACGCTATCTCGCAAAAGTCGTAGTCGTCGGGCTTTTGAGTACGAGATTTATAAAAAAATCTCGTAGTCAAAAGCCGAACGACTACGACTTTTGCGAGATGGCGTATGCAAACAACAGGGCGTTTGGCGCGAAAATGACGAATCTCGTACTCGTAGTCATTGCTATTAAAGCTCCCTAATAGAGGTATGACAACAACGACGACAACGACGACAACAACAACGACAACAACAATATTCCGCGATTATAGATAGTTCATTGAACTAACAATCCTAAATCCAATATAAATCCAAGACCTACCCTTAAAAATTATGTTATATTGCACGTGATATATTTTAAGATCCTTTACCTAGCCATCCTTCACCTTTCCAAGAAATAACCTCAGTATATTTATCGGTCCATTGTCCATGATGCATAGTTCCCTGTTTTGCCTGTCGGTCCGTCGACGCCTGAGCCGACCTGGCCAGGTCTGGATCGCAATGTAACGGCGGTGAATTGTGAAGACTGCGGTAGTAGTTGTATATCTCGAGGCATTTCAGTTGGCAATCTGGACTACAAGCTTTGGAAATGAAAGGAAATATACGATAATATATTGTTGGGCTAACACTGGCACAACCTCGTACCCAGGGCCTTCTTCTTCAGTTTCGGGGTGGTTGACACTGGCAACGCCGGGCTAGCATATCTCTCCTATCCATGTGTGATTCAACTCCAAAAATTAGGATACAAGGCCGGTTTCTATACATTACTTTCTCATTAAATCCAGCATCATTAGATGAAGAATAATGGATGATTTCAAGTTTTCGCACCATGAAAATGTTCAACTATACCCGCCTATACATAAATAGACCCGCAATCACGTCCCCCTGACGCTTAACTTATACGGCATATATACGCAATTTCATCAGTAGACATAGTTGAACACTATAGAAACGACACAATTGACTTGCGCGGTAATCACTGGCAACCGCTATATAGTATATCTCTCTTTCCATATGTGATATCCGAACAAATCCAGCATCATTTATAGATGAAGAAAAAGAAGCATAATTTCAACTTTTCGCACTAAGGAAATGCTCAACTATTCGTCTTTACACGAATAGACCCGCAATCACGTGTGGCTGAGGCTTAACTTGAGCCGATGGCCAAAAATATATATAAGATACTGTTCCCATAAATCTACATTCAAACTACAATACTTACTCAATCCTTGTCCGCAGGTGCCGACATTTCTCCACGATCCTTCGTTTTTATCACAAAAACAAAATGAATGTACGATTATATGTGCACTAACATGAAGTGTAGTCAACATTACTTAAGGCCATGTTAAACGGGGCAATTTTTGCTGTGACTTGGAACGCAATTTCTGCACACAGTCTGGCGTCTGCACAGAGCTGTGTACCCATGTTGTGTAGAAATGTACGTAACGAAAACAGTGAAAATGTCCCTTGTTTCACTCCACCTATATTATCATTCTCATTCATTAATTCGTTGCCTTCTGGGCATGTTTAGCAAGAAAATATCGGCAAATTAGTAAAACGAGATTCATGCTCACATTTTCTTAGCGAATATACTTTTTACCTAACATCGCTCTGGGTCCGAAATTGCGTTGCAGTTGCAGCGAGAATAGTGTCACCTGTCGGTGAACGACACTTTATAGTCTTTAAGAGCAAAGAACAACAGCCAGTAGCTGTAAGCTAATGTAACAATTTTTCATACGAACCTGAAGAAGCCTCCACAGACAAAAAAAATAACACGATGCAATTGGCAATTACGGTAAAACTAAAAACCTAGAAAAACACGGGTTAGCTGATAAGATCTATGTTTAGTCATCGAATGGCTTCTTTTTGGTTCTGACCAGATACTTTGGCGCCAAACTGAGGACACGAGTCTTTATGCTATTTTTGTCAAAAATAATCAAATTGTTGAAATTTGCATGAAATCGTTTACTATAGGTGTATTTATATAAATACAATGCCAATAATATTTTTTGCAACATAAAGCATACCCCTATGGCACGAAATTTGACATCTCTTTGCCTTTAATTCTGTTTGTAATTGTACGACAAGTTATTTTTTTGCATTTAATTTGAAAACAAATTCCTTAAATGACACAGCACTGCCACTGGGCACTACTCTGTTTGACTATTAACCTAAGGCGTCATGTCTCATATGTTATGCAAAGCCGGCAATTCTTGCCATTATATTTATCAAATCCTTTTATTTCAAACACATTTGAAATGTGTAAAGATGGCGTGTTATTTACAAAGGAATTCACCAACTATATGTTTTCCCTACTTACAGATATATTCGGTTATCGTGAAAGCTATATCTCGTTTTGACTTTTGATTCGTGCGGGATATTGAAAAAACGATCGATCGACATAATTCGTACGTAGGTATGCACTATTTCAATAATATATATGGAGGGTCTAGGATAAACTAATATTAGTGTAAACCATGTAATTGTTGTATCGATCTGTTGAACTAAAACCAAAATATGAATGGTTTTAATGTCGTTTTATAATCGAGGACTGTATAGTATATAAGTATAAATAATGAACACCCCCAGGCTCAACGTAAACGTTAAATCTAGCTGTAAGAATGGGTGCAGTTGTTTCACATACCTTCATACTGTTTTGATAGAGTTTAGTCAAGTTATTTATCGTGCCAACACTTCACTAGTATAGTCTATATGACTATGTCTATAGCCAGTATATAGACCTTGCTCATGAACGCAATATACTCTTCAATAGAAATAGAAGCAAATCTAGTATGACACCCCGTTAACCTTGATGTCCTCAGGCGTTTTGCATATGAACAGCGAAATAGCAATTTGAAAGAAACACTGCGGTGATTAACATTTTAAATCGTCGGAAATTTATTGTTCATATATGCACGCCTCAGATCCTTTCACGGTATTGGGGATCAAAGTGCGGGGAAACAATGTTAATTACAGGTAACCTATACGGTTATAGCGATGGTTAAAGAAATTAACTTATGAACCACCAGTAAAAATCTGGTTATACCAACAGCACTTAACCATCGACCCCTTTCTTATTACATCTTTTTAAATTTGATTGCTATAGGGCATATTGTTATCATTGACATTGTTGTGTCATTGCAAATGATGGCAAATTTGATTGCAAAGATGGGGTCATGGGCACTTTTTTAAAAGTGGTAACCGTTTTCCGCACGTAATACAAAAATATAGAAAATTTACCAACTTCACAGCGCTATATTTTCCACATTTTACGACATTTCGCAACCAAACCTTGCAATTTTGCTAAACTTAGGATGCTCTTTCCAGCTGTACTGATACAATTTCCTAGTTCAAAAGTTAGTCTAATAGGGGAATGGTCCATTTAGAAGCTTTTTTTGCAAAAAAAACAGAAATTGACCGCCAAATTATTGTTCTAAGTTCATAAAACAATTAAGAGATTATCACTTGATGTCATGTCGAGCGTCGATTTTTGCAAAAAAATAACGAAATCGGCAATTTAGAAGCTTTTTAAAAATTGACTGCCATATTGTTGTTCTAACAATTAATAGATTCTATGTTGAGCTTGATTTTTGCAAAAGAAACACTGCAGCCATCAATATTTTTTTAATCATGAGATTTGTATTGTTTTACGACCACTGAGATATCCTTTGGCTTTGACGCTAATAAGCGTCATAAACCCCGCTTCAAAACGAACCCTTGTTTTAGGGAACTATTCATTATATACACCTGGGCAGGTACCGAATACCTGGCTTGAGACTTATTCGTAAAAATTGTCACTAACCAATCAATTTAACTTCGATACGAATCCCAAACATACGTGTAAATAATGAACAGTCCCTATAGGTAGTTCTGATATACAGTATTTGCATTTTTGCTTTATTTGTTAGTTACAATGTGTTTGGATTTAATGATACCAATTGAAGCGCAATGCTTCACAAAAATATGAAAACTGAACTTTCAATGTTTTATCACATTGGATACTAATACAGTTTAATTTAAACATATATTTTAAATAAGACAAAAAATGGATGAGGCCAAAAATATTATAGTTTGTTTCAGATATCATACAGGCTTGTTTTTATGACGGAAATTAAATCCCATGCCATGCCTTCGCCTTGTGGAGCATTTTGTCTATCAACTGGTATCATTTACAAGTCGAGGGGTGCATTACTCCAAAAATCCTCGTACCCCGGAATCCTGCCAAAATTTGTCGAAATATACCTAAAATTGCCATTAAATCTCCAGTGCTTGAAACTCCCGAAATTTCAGGTCGGCAAGAAATTGCCGACCTAAAAGCGATAATTCTCAATCTAGGTCGGCAAATATTTTCAAAACAAATAGACAATATCCAAATGAAAATTTAATTTGCTTGCTGCAAATACACGTATTTATAAACAGCAATTAATTGCAATCAATGTCAATAGCAAACAAAACAACTAACAAAATCTATGAACTCCAATCGAACAGTGCATATACATATAGCATGACCATGAGCAAGCAAATTCCATTGACAGCCAATGACAAGATCGTGAGCACGAAAATATGTATTTGCTTGTGCATAAACATGTCAATTTGATACTCGCAAAGCGTATTTTGACGCTACGCAAGCTTAAATGATCAAAACCTGATAATTAAAACATCATAGTTGAAAATGAGTATGTGAAAGATGCGTTCGCGGAAAAAAATGCCGAGACGTATTTGAAAGTAGGTCGGCAAAATTTTGCCGACCTAAATCTACACATATCGCTTTGCAGGTCGGCATTTAGGTCGGCATTGCCGAATGCCGACCTGAGTTTCAAGGACTGAATCTCTGAAAATCCCAAAATCTCTTCCAAAATCCGCAAAATCCCTATCAAGATCCCAAAAATCTCATAAAAATATCCAAAATGGAACCAAAATGTCCTTTAAAATCCGCGGAAAATTTGGCACAAAATCTCTGGTTATATTGCAGGGATTTTGAAATCCCAAAATCTTCGTACGCCGTTTCTCAGAGTAATACCCCCTTGTTACATGTAACCCTGCCTAAAACATAAATTATTATATCCTCCTAATGATAAGCTTCTTCATTCTCGATGTATGAGGACAAATAGACCAAGACCTACCAGGACAAAGTACTAAAAAAACAACAGGATAAAGTATAGTGAATCCTTAAGAAATAATAGTAATAAAATTATGCTGAATGCTCATCTTCCCCAAACCTTCTTAAGGCAAGAAAGTCCAAAATATACAAAGTTGTACATTCATGAGTTTTCAATTTACATTTAAGAATTCTCATTAAATAATGCATAAAATTTACCTTAAATTTAGGATAGTCATTCATCACAATTGTGACCATTCCTATATATGGTAAAAACCTGGGAAAAAGACAAGACAAGAAAAGATGGGATAAGAGGTGCTTATTAACAACATCATCACGTTAGTATAAGGAATTGCAATGTGCTTACAAACTGAAATCTAGCAAAGAGTTTACAAGGACTCAAAATAGATATAGAAATATTAAGAAATACTTTCAGTTCCAGAAAGGAGTAATTCCACAAGATATTTTCATAATACTATATTTATAAACTACATTATATACACTGTACAATTTATGAAGTATAATACGTGATGTAGAGTGTTTAAGTAAATACGTTTCATGGTGCATACCGAACAGAAACTTCTTACTACAGCAGTTAATTTATTAGAGCAAAGTCATACTCACCCCCTAGCTCTGCCTACAACATCTTTCTTTTGCAACCATAATTGTCCTTGGGCATATAGACCTCGGTCATCAACAGAATTATTATCACCTTTTGTTAAAAATATAATACTGCCATCTTCCCTGTGGAAACAATATTTAATTGAATGAATAAAATGTTTGCATGGCAATCAATTCAGGCAATTATTCAGGTAGTTATGGACAAAATGAGGACAGTTTTATCTTGCTTTTATTTGTTTCATACCATACAATTCATTTGGACTTACTTTTCATGAAGTTTGATAACTCTATGGACAATAGGAATCTCCCTTCCTTGGACTTTAAACACAACAATTTCTCCAACTCGAATGGGATCTTCTTTATAGTTTGTTAAAAATAACAGATCTCCTCTTTGAAATGCTGGTTCCATACTACCACTGAATGATGCAGGAAATATACAGTTACAACATTAAATTGTGTTTTGAAATATTGTGCTTGGAATTAATCTTTTACCACTGATATAGATAAATATAGATTTAATGCATTATGTGCAACAATCTTAATGGTTATGGTAGATGATGAGCACACCTTAGTACAACCACAATTGGACTCTCGCTTCCGGTTACAACCATCAGGCCTTTCCATATCATAAGAGCAGATGACACAATCATACCAAAGTTTAACACTTGATAAAACAGCTAAAATATTAATGAAATTAGCTATAAATAATATTTCATAATTACAGTTACAATAAGGTACCATAATAGTGCTTTGAAGATATACATGTGGTAGGTTTTCATGACATGATCCTGCTCCAACCTTGCTTGACGTAAAGGACAAATATATTTCATCCTGTGATTGTGAACTTGTTCAATGTTTGGCTAGACCCCCACTGTCTACAATCACAGACCACTCAATGTCAATTTTGCAAAGGAAATGTTATTTTTTAACAGAGCATTCTTTGTCCCACCTCCCCTTATTATGGAACATGTCTGCAATTGCAGGATGGAATTCAGAGATGGAAAGGAGATGCATGAAAAATTGGCAGGAACATGTGAGACTTCAAATAAACACTTTATATTCAAGAATATGTACATGATACACATTTTTTATAAAACTGTATATTTTGAATTTATACTAATGGAATAGGATGTATTTTATACTTGCTTAAACCATCAGCTGGAATTACCTGGTAAAGGATTTATCAGGGAAGTGTATCGATGTCTGGAAGATGTTGCTTTAATACTGAGTAATACTGGCTAATAGTGTAGGGCTTATATACTAAATAACATCTATGCAAGCACATTAAAATGATATCTTCTTGCTAAACTGACTTTGTTCCACGTCTCCCACTAGCATGCAAATTATTATTTGGTTTATTATACTTTTTACTGTCTTATATTTACATTTCAATACCTCTGACTTTGTCAAACCAAACATGCACACGTAGCATTACACACTAAATTCCCTTCTAACACACAACGAAATTAACCTTATAACTAACGCTGCGTACCTGCCGTTTATTCATACGCCTAACATCGTCAAACCAAGCTGCAATGTCCATTATTTTAGGGGGAAAATAAGAAAAGTTGTCACTTTTATACAGTAGTTCGATGTTTTGTTTTGAAGCACGTTTTGTGACCTGACGTGTTATACGCATAAAGAAGTGGGTACACTCCGCTGACCAAATATAATGGAGGACACTTTTTACACGCCATTATCACATTAGCCATAGGCGAGGCAGAGGTATAAAAACACAAGCGTTTCTGTTTTTTTGTGTAACAATTTAATCATGTATCCTTCTGCAAAACAACTGCTATATTACAAATAGAAATAAACTGAATGGAAAAGAACTAGTAAAAGTGCCTAATTAAAGCTTTCTTGACGTACTGAAACGATGTGAACAGCAGTCGCCATTGTATTGGTACGGCAGGTTTTCGCGTTCCATATTGGAATAGCTGGCATCCGCTGATGTACGGTTGGGCAAACTAGGAAACATTGTTAAAGAAACAATGTTTCTTACCTAGGTAATATTAGGTTTATTATACTTTTTACTGTCTTATATTTACATTTCAATACCTCTGCCTTTGTCAAACCAAACATGCACACGTTGCATTACACACTAAATTCCCTTCTAACACACAACGAAATTAACCTTATAACTAACGCTGCGTACCTGCCGTTTATTCATACGCCTAACATCGTCAAACCAAGCTGCAATGTCCATTATTTTAGGGGGAAAATAAGAAAAGTTGTCACTTTTATACAGTAGTTCGATGTTTTGTTTTGAAGCACGTTTTGTGACCTGACGTGTTATACGCATAAAGAAGTGGGTACACTCCGCTGACCAAATATAATGGAGGACACTTTTTACACGCCATTATCACATTAGCCATAGGCGAGGCAGAGGTATAAAAACACAAGCGTTTCTGTTTTTTTGTGTAACAATTTAATCATGTATCCTTCTGCAAAACAACTGCTATATTACAAATAGAAATAAACTGAATGGAAAAGAACTAGTAAAAGTGCCTAATTAAAGCTTTCTTGACGTACTGAAACGATGTGAACAGCAGTCGCCATTGTATTGGTACGGCAGGTTTTCGCGTTCCATATTGGAATAGCTGGCATCCGCTGATGTACGGTTGGGCAAACTAGGAAACATTGTTAAAGAAACAATGTTGGTAATATTAGGTTGTATTAGGTTGGCAATCATTGTTTCTGAAATCACACTCGTGAAACAAAATATGTTCTCAGAATTTGTAGGGAAACATTTTTGGGAAGCAAAATTCTTTTCTCAGACGTTCCAACGGTGGGAAGTTAAAAAAGAAAAACATTCGAGGAAATATCGAAATTTTCCAATGTTTCTGGAACAATCTAGTTTTCCCAAAGCGTTATAAATCTATTACAAAAGTTACTCTAAAACAAGGTTTCCAATTTCGAGTTGCGCTTTTGATTCGAGCTCGACGAGTTATTTGGCACAGGTTCGTTCCCAGGATCCACGAATGAAACATGACCTTTTTCACGGCCAGGAGCATGAGACGGGAGAGTGGATGGTGGCGGGGGAAATATATCTCCGATCGGCGGATACTTTCCGGGACTTCGGTCTATCGGGGATCTGTTTATCTTCGACGGGCTTTTGGGTCGAACTGGTGAAAACGCTGTCGGCTTATGGATACTTGGGGATAGATTTCTCCGCTCATTTGTTCTTGAGGCTGCAGAATGGAAATCCAACGGTGGCAGCAGTGGTGGAGACGGGATACTTGGTGAGGAATGTCTTGAATTGGATTGGCCTGGTGTTGTGGTCTTAAGGTTTGTGGGTGGTAATAGTGGTGGTGTAGAGATATTTTTGGGATGTTGCATTAGTGGGTTTAATTGGCTGGGTGACATGGGACTTCGGTGTGACTTAGGGTCTTTTGCTAGGGGTAAGTTTGTAGGCGAAGGAGTATTTGGGGCACTTGACCTGTGGTGTATGGGTAAATTAGTCGGAGGGTATGGCCTGTTTGGAGATAACTTAGGGTTTGGGGCAAGATGTAAATTCAGGCTTGAGTTTGGGTCTTGCACCTCGCTTGGATGTTTTCTAGAGAAATGATAATGCTCTGGTGGTAATTCCTCTTCTTCATGATGTGTGCACAGCTGGGAGTCATGTTTTTCATGACGACGAGGTTTGTATCCGACCAACTTAATCCCATCTCCCTCGTGGCAAACGTAAAAGGCGTTTGAGGCGTTAGAAGCGTCGGAAGGTGCCGGAGATACGACGATCCGTTCCGGAGCGCCATCGGTGGAAGTTTTCGCTGGCTCTTCGACAATGGTTGGTGAGGACCGTAAATCTGGTTCCACTTCTTTGACAGAGGTGGCAGAGTGGTTTGTTTCTATGTTTGGGGTTGGGACTCTCGTTTGACAGCCCTTACACTGAAATTTCTCGATCGGCTGTGCCATCTTCAGAGTAATTTCAGGGTAGATTAATTCGTAGCCGGTAAGATAGCCATAAATCTACACCAAATAACAAAAGAAAATTGGCTGGTTGCTCCTTTAAGTGTGAACAGTTATTCCACCTACATAAGCACTTCGAAATTTTACTTACGCTTTCAATCCCACAATACACCTTGAGGTGCATTAAGAAGGTCTCAATACCCAACAATATTGATAATATAGCGACGACTACCCACGTTCCACTATAATTCATAGCACTCATATATGCAGATTCCGACAGTGGACGATCCCTGCCAAATGCTGCGCTTGGTTTCAACATAAGGTAGTCTATATCACTTGAGTGCGTGTAGTATGAAGACTTTGCAGCATACTTCTTCCAGTCAGGACCCTCCACTATGATTACGAATATTGCAATGTTCACGCAGATGAAGTCGAAGCAAATACACAGCTTTAGCTAGAAATTTTTTAAAATAGCATTCAGATATATCAGTGATTGCTGGATGATACGGGGGAAAATGACCTGGTGAGGATGGAGAATGTATGTGAGAGGAACTGACGACGTACATTAAATGGGAGCCAACACCGGGTCTGTCTGGGATTAAAGTTTGGTAAAGGGAGATGAGTTGATGTATAAATGACTCGACTCGTCCGTATGCATGAAACAAGAAATTTAAGAAAGTATTATTTTCCAAATGGAAATATTTTTCATGACCTTCAAAAGGCTTCAATTCTACTTTTATCTAAGCGTACTTACCAAAAAGTTGAGCTGGAATATTAGGAACGACACAGAGATAATGGCAAGAAAAACAAACTATAAAATAGAATTGATGAATAGGAGTTACATTGCATTGTAGGAAAGTGCTAATTCCCTGCACAAAATAAACTGTAGATACAAATATGAATATTTGCAAAACTTACAGGAATTCCAGCCCAGTAATGCACTTGATCCTGACGATACATCGTCTCTTGATGTTCAGCGAGTTCCGTGCTTCCATTTTCAAACAAAGTTCCACATAACAATAAGATGAGTCCAAATATTAGAAATATCACTGCGTAATATTTTAATGATGTTTTATGTTCTGGATACAACTTCATGTTGCTAAAATCTATTTGGTGGTTGTCTCTTCTAATCTCGTTTTCTTTTGATTTATAAAACTTTCTTGATTAGGATTTTCCTTTTTCTTTTCAAGATATATTTGTAAATTCGGTAGAAAGAAGCTGTATATGAGGATACGACGCATTTTTATGCAAAACAACCCGTTTTGTGCAGGTTGTGCTGTTTTTGTTTTGTAAACATCAAGTTTCATTGATATTTTTGCACTACTGTTAGGATCGACTAACGTTACATAACTATATACGAGTCTTCCTCTCGCGTTTCCTTATATTTAGGGCTCAAGCCTTCTTAATGTGTATCGTTTTCGAGTAATTCGACCTCTTGGCTCTTCCTTGTCTCATCTTATAGACGGCCGGCCAAAGACCTGAAAGTTAGACTCTGATGGCGAGTAGTACGGTTTTCGTAGCCTATTTTGAGATTTTAACGCTCAAAATGTGGAAAATGACCTAATTAATGCACTAAGTTACTATTTTGCCAACTTTAACCTCACTAGTCGCTTATATGTCTTATAGCTATATACTTTTTTGCGAACTTTCTTATGGTATAGTTTATTTTTGTTGAAAGTGAACTTGAAATTTTACATTTTTAGTCAACATAGTATTAATAGGCAAAATGTCGAAATTCTCAAGTCTTCGGCTGTAAAGCCAATATCAGAAGTGCCAACACATATAATCTTGTTCACCAATTTTCAAACTGTAAGAAAATGCTAGTTGGCAGCTTGTAACAAAAAATGCCATCACAAAAATTTTTTAGAACATTTTTAAGTGTTGGCCGGCCGTCTATTATCCTTCGTCTTCCTATGGACCTTCTCATCTTACAGGTTCCTTCTTTAACTTAGAGAAGACAATTTTCTATCATCCATTCTAATCAAATGTTCACACCATCTCATTCTTGCTTTTTAGCTTTTTTCTTGACTATGTCTTTCTACTCTATCTCTTCTTCTAACCTCCGCGTTTGTAAGAGTCTGTGTACGTATATATGTACGAAAACGTCCAGTCTTTTCTGCAGCATTTATTTTTTCATTTTAATTAAATTTTACATCAGGGAATTTGAATTTAAGTAAATATAAACTTTACTCTACTAGTTTTACGTCTAATACATACAAAAGACAAATGAAAAAAATTACACATAAGGCTACCTTGTAATACGACTATAAGCAAATGTATGCAAGTAATATAACAGAATATCAAACAGGTCTATAGTCTTAGGCCCTTTCTCACTTAGTTATAGCTGTAATAGGGCAACACTGGATATTATGATTATGAGAAGACTAGATAGGTAGAAAATTTGGTTGCATTTTTCTAGTCGTTCTTTTATATAGAAGCAGTACTTTACTAGCCTCGTTTTGCGGAAGTAAGCATTGCCATTGATTATATTTTTGAAAATTATTTTCCTTCAACTAAAATATATTCTTCTTTAATTGCATTCAGTAATGCATTTCAATTCCTGGATTAATTTATTTCTGCCAAGGAGGGTGGAAATAGGCCAAGCTTCACATAATCTTCCAGAACCTTAAAAATACAAGAAAATTGTAAAAAAAACTGTAAGTTTTCCGAATTTCAGTGTTTTAAATCGGCTCTGTACTTTTTAATATAGATAGACAAATCAAAAAACCTACTTCTTTCAAGTTATCAGTAGTTAGCTTCCCATGCTCACACTTAAAGCCTGTTTCTTCCAGCTTACTGCCATCTAATGAAAGATGTTTTTCGTAAAGCAACTCCTGTAAAATATAAAATAACATAATCGATTCGATGTATACACCATACTGAAGTCTTTGTCCCATTATTAATAATGTTACCTGATCCAAATATGGACTTAGAGGCGTATTTTCAATTTTATCACGCTGGCAAGCCTCGGACCAAGGTTCCAAATGTTTCTCGTTGGATTCATCCACAATGTCGGTCATATTTAACTAAAGAATGATAAAAATATGCAATTTGCACTTCTCAGTGTTTGAAAATTGAAATTAGGGAAGATTAAAATTAAAGTATCGTAAAGAATTCTTCCTTGCAATCTTGCCATAAAATTCCTGTAGTTTTAAAATGATGATTTTATCCTCGTTCTTTTCTATTATTTATCATACCACAGAACGTACACAGAACGTATACATCTTTCAAAAATATTTCTTCTCATTTTCACAAATTCGAGGACTTGGCAGGACTGTCAAGGCTCATGCGACCGTAACAGCAACCGCTGCATGTATGTAATTATGTTTGAAAGAAAATTGACATGCATCTGATTTGCGTTTACATGCACTAATGTAAAAAAAGACATAGTTGTATATAAGGCATACTTACACGAGCGAAGCTTGATATAATGGTACCGTGATAGTCATGTTCGATTCCCAGTAACTGGCAAACAAGCTCCGAGATCATACCTTGAGCTAATAAGAGAAATGCATGGTAAGTAATGCTTCCGTTCAAACCAGTCCAACATGTAATTGGTCCAACATTGTTGGGTCTATTTGAATGTTATATATGTTTGGATAATGTTAGCTGATGTTGGATCAGGTTGGGTTTTTTTTCAAAATTTTCAACCAACATCGGCCAAAATTTGAACGGGCTTAAAGGTTGAGAATTAGGCACAAGCAAACGTTTGCCGAATATGTCTCCTATTTGGGACTTTTGGAAACCGTACTTTCGAGTCTATATTTATAGCACTTACTCGTTTCTCCTGTATCGACCAGATTATAAACTTCTCCATTATTTCCATTGGTAGTCAAATGCCAAAACGCTCGACATACGTCATCAACATGCACTGTGTTCATTCGTAAATCCTTTGTCCATAGCAGCTGCAAATATAGACGTATGTCTTCGAAATTCAGTTTGCCAGTATAGTATGGGAGCTGCCTATCAGCTCATAGTTGTATAAAAGTAAAGGTATATAACTAGGAAACCTATATATCCATAAAAGCCTTGCTACTGAATTCCATTGACTATTGAGTATATTCGTGAAATAAGATTATGTTTAGTTGACACTGTATGAGAAGCAATAAAGAAGTTATGTTTTGTTGTTTCTTTGAGAACTATCATATAATTATGGTAAAAGGAGGAGAGAGGAAGACCTACAAGGACTTAAACCAACAAATACAGGAAGATACTGGAATTCCACTCAAAGGAACAATGTGGGGATATGATGAAAATTTCTGAACAGTTGTCCGATCCATGATGATGATGATGATGATGATGATGATGATGATGATGATGATGATGACGACGATTGAATATTGTAAATGACATTGCGAAATAAATGCAACTGTAGTATACCTTCATTTTTTCTCCTAATTGCTTATACACGGCACCAATTATGAGTCTTGGCACTAAAACATAATAAAGCGGTATAAAATAACAAAATTACAGAACTTGTGGTGGCCAACTCCTCGCCCAAATGGAGTTGAAACACTTGCTAAAATTTCTTAATGTTTTAGTCATTTTTCAGCAAGTGTTTCGATTTCATTTCGACACCACAGATTATTATTTCTACACTGCTGAAAACAACAAGCAATACTAAATTACGGTACTGAAACCTATTGCAAAATTGTGGTGAATGATATATATCCAAACTTACTTAATCCTTGTTTATCTCCCAAACCATACACTATGCCAGGTCTAACAATCACATAATTTAATCTACAAGAGAACAGATTAGATTATAACTAAAGGAATGTAATCATTCGGAATGTAACTGTTCTTCAACAACAAAAACAACAACCAGGACAGGAACAGCGACAGCAACAGCAACAGCAACAACAGCGACAGCAACAACATCAACATCAAAATATATTTTGCCCAAAAAGGCAACTAGGTACGAAATATATTTGATGATTATACGCTCTTTATATGTACATACCCTTCAACACTCGCCAATTCTTCCTCGACTTTAAGTTTATATTTTGCTTGCAACGTCCAAGGAGAAGTTTTTCCGTCTTCTTTGCTTCCTTTCTATAGTTAAACATTTTAAAAAAACCTTTAAACACTTATACGTAAAACCGTTCATGGAAAATGATAGGAAACGGTGTCTCCTACTCTTAGCGATATTTCAGGAAGGGCGAGCAGACAAGGAAACAATGTGCCAAAAAAGACCACTGCACTTTGGAACTTGATTTCTAGCTACTTCTGGGAACAATTGTTTCTGCAAAAATGTTGAAAACGGATGGCTAATTGTTAATTAAACAGTGGAGACAGTTAAACAATTGAAAGCAACACTCGGCTAACGTACCTTATCTCCAGCATAAACTTGTCCTGTAGAAATCTCAATGAATCTCTTAACGCCAGATTTTGCGGCTTGCCTTGCACAGTTTAATGACACTTTTACAACACCTTCTTTATATACCTACATAATTGTACACATTCATTCATTTCGCTGCTAGTATACACTATTAATATAAGGAATTAAAAATGGTAAAGTAGCGCTAGCAGCCATAGTTGCAAAAAAGCTGCGGGTATGCGGGTAGCATCGTGACTGAGGAAGGTTTAATGGCATTGAGGAAGGTTGAAACACTGAATAAAACATTGCAAAGCAGCAAGTACTAGACTAGTCAGGACTAATCAGTAGCAACAGCTATCACTCAGTCAGACTAGCAGTATTGCAATGGCCAACTGGCAAACTTATCTAGGCAAAAGCTTGCATGTCAGAAAATTTCCAGCTCTTTTGAGGAAGGTTGGAAAACCCCATAATAAATATTCTACCCGGAAGAAGGTTGAAAACGTGTTGCAACTCTGAGTGCTAGCAGAACATCCCTCATTGTTTCTAAATAATTGTCGCACTTTATAATTTTGTAAAACGATCACACAAAACTTAACTACCTCTTCGCTTTGTCCATATTTTGTTTCAGCTGCTAAGTTGATGCAAAAGTCAAACGACGCATCACCGAATGCCTTTTCTACTGATGCTGAAAAAGGATACAGAACAAAAGCTAAACTACTGGAATTATACAACATCAAGGCCGGCAAGGGATATTGAGAATTAGGGAAGGGACAGATCAGAGTCTTTAATTCCTGTGGCCTGTGGGTAGTCTCTATGTGGTCATTTATGTGTATGTTTTCTACTTCTAATCGGTTATAAAAAGTAGCCAAGGGCAAAGGGCAAGGGTTTTTAAACATAAATTCTATTATGCATATGCATACAATCATATCTCATTCAGGGCCTCTTTGATATATCCCATCTAAATGGAGCCAGGTTTTGTTGTGAGAATACCATAACTTTCCTCTAAGCTCGGTTTTTCCCCTTTTTGCTTATATTTTGGACAAAAGGAACCTTCACTGGGGGGGGGGGGCAAAATAGCTTACTTGGGGGGGGGCAACATGGGGGCTGGGGGGGCTTTGGCCCCTCCAGTACATTAGTTAAAAGAGGCCCTGATCTCACTTGGCAATTCGCCCCAAATGATTTTGTGCTATTTTGGTAATTTTAACGCAAAAAGACTGGGAACGAGAGTGTGAAAATATGGCGGGAAATATTGGCGGGAGAATGATCACGCATGTACAGAGGACAGGCCATTTTAGGCCATTTTAGATCACATGAAATAACGAAAGAGAAGTATAAATCGGGTTTTTAAAGTGTTTTCGTCCGTAGAAAAACAAATCTTGAAAGGTAAGTAGTATTTACTTGTTTACAAATAACAAGAAGTGTTTTAAAAGTCAAAAATCGTATTATATTTACTTCTTTTTTAGTAATAAAATTTCGATCGATACTCAAAAGTCAAAACATTTGCGAGGGTGTACAGTATAATATATTAAAATACCAACTCAAAGCTAGTCTCAAATATACTTTCAACATGACTTATGCCCAATCTAAAGTAAACAATACAACTCACTGAATGCTTCTATCTATGGTGATGGATCTATCATACGAATTTTCACACAAACAATTATTAAACTGTATCCTTTTTGCCCAAATTCATATCCCAAGGACCCAAATCATCTGTCTTAAGTATAGATAGGTGCAATTGAGCCAACAGTTCAGTTTAATATGTATTTTATATAATTACTTACCTTCATGAACAAGATTTGCACTCCTAAATTCCACTACACTATTTTCAAATGCTTGCTAAAAATAAACATGATATTCATGGTCAAATTCAACAGAACACCAAAGGGATGATCTCAGAGCGAAGGGGAAGACAAACATCCCCCCAGACATGTATTTTTTAGGTTGTTTTGCTGAGATTGTTTTTCTACGGAAGATAACTTAACCATGGTTGAAGATCTCTGGTGTGGAGTTTAATAGGTGATGTGTCTTGGCATAACGGTAAGGGATTATATTCTCAGGCCAATCTGGCATATTGTTATATGTGTTCTTGGCATGTCGTTTTTGCCATGTGTAACATAAGTTTTGTTCCTGTGGTGAAGTTGGGTACAAGAAAACCCTGAGAATCAGGTTGTGGCGAAGACTGAAACAGAATCATACTTTAAGTACATTATTAATTCTTTTTATGGTACCTTATGTCTTTCATTGAGCCATGCCGTCTGTGGTGGTACTTTATCAACAGCTCTTATCTAAAGAACACACACAACTCAAAATCATCACATTTTCATTCAACTCTATGAAGCAGCAATGCCACTTTTTAATGTGCCGGCCTGCTTTGCTTTTTTACTTTGACTGTCAAACACCGGATGATTTTGCTAGATATCCATGCATGTGTGTCTCTTGTTAACACATCAAGCTGCATTATACCCTAATGCATCCTACATTTCAGATAATTTCCCTCATAAAGGACGGTTAAGAAAAGTGTGGGGAGTTAATGGGTTAATTATGTGTTTTGGGGGATACCAGGCAGGCAGGTACAGTTTATATAAAGTTTATCTTATCGACCAGGAGATTAATCTAAGGAGAATGCAATAATAATAACAGTTAATTGGTGGACTTTCACACTTCATCTGGCATTACTTGCAACACAAAACATGATGATAAGATTACCATCGTGTTAGTTCATTGTTCTCACCTTTGAACAGAAGTCATTTTCAACAAGATATGTCACCAAATTTCTGCCAATAAAACCAAGACCTGCACAGGAAAAAGAAAATACGATAAGAGTTTTATGGCCATGCTACAGGATAATACCATCAAATATATTGAAGTTGAATAACACAAAGAAAAATAGACATATTTTAGTGATACATCAAGTGTTGAACATAAAATATAAAAATATGAAGTATATAAGAGACAAATAGTTTGTCTTATTTACAAAATTGCAATCATGCAAGTATACACAGATTTCAAGTTGTGAAAGGAATAAAAAGCCATTTAATCTAATGATACATGCAGAGAGGAAGTAAGGAAAGAAAAGAAAATTCAAGTGCTTTGTTGACGTAAATCCGGGGTTCCAATATCAACTGTATTAACAAAAGCACTCTTGTTTGAATGCCAAGTATTGACTGACATTTTGAACAAGCAAATGAAGATAATGGCATTGTTATGATGGGGTTGTTTATGTATAAACAGTCCCAAACAAAGCTGGTATACAATTTAATATAAGTGTCAAATAATGTCTATGTCACAGCTAATTCAAAAAAATGGAGAATTGATCATTGCATTTAGCAAGAATTTCATTTTATGGTAATCAGACTCATAGTAAAAAAATAAAACTTATGTGAGCAAGTAAGCTATATTATTTATATTTAAATGCAACTATCAACTTAGAGTTCACGTATTTCTGATACATCCAAACTCTTTAGATGACAATGTCACAATGCCAATGGTTTGACCACCAACTGCACACCATCAAAATTAAGTGAAGAATGAAATTAAAATACAATTACAACACTGGCATGGTAAATTTGTTCTGAGAATAGTGCATATTTATACCAAAGATGGAATGGGTCAACTTCTTGACTTCAACTATAAAATATTTGTAAATATATATAAACTATAAATATATTGATTGTTGGTGCCAGAATTTAATCTCTTCTGAAGTTTAGATAAGGAATTTACATTAGAGAATTCTTCTCCCTTATCCTATTAAATCATTGTTTTATAAACTCTCAGACTAAGCGAAGCCTTTTAGCGCTAAGAGCCTAAGATGGTAATTAGTAACTTATTAAGTAATTTGTTACGTTGCAATGTTCATTTCAGGGTTAATTATGTATACAAAAATATTGGATTTTCAGTGACTTTTCCCGTTGCGAATATTACCCATTGTTTCGTACATCATTGTACAATTACATTTCTTTAGCAAGAAAATTAAGAAAAACATAGAATAGTCTAATTTAAACGCGATTAGATCGTTATGTATAATTACATTATTCAGTTAGCACGCGTGTTGGTTTATTTAGTCTTCTGCGAAGCGAAATTCAATATGTTTGACAAGGTGTCCATTTAAAAGCAGGTCCTGACAGATATGATACTAACAATGTTGTTTTTACGTAAAAACTTTAAGTAAAATGCTACCAATATTAAACTAGATGTATACGTTTATTGAATAAGCGAAGTTCAAAATATATTAATGCAGGAACGGGTAGTACGCACGCCAAAAATTTGCATACAAAGGCTCTTATCTTAGCGTTAGCATGGCCATAACCCTAAATATTCCCTATTTCTAAACAAATATACACTTTAACATAAGCTTACCTCCCAATATAACAATGCTCGGCTTTCCAGACATGTCGAAATTGATATTCAGAAGGAATGTTAATTGTTAACACTGCTCTGTCGAAACAAGCGTGTGTCAACTCACGACAAAACACACAAGTGTGAACAACTTCGAACTGTGTCAGGTGAGAGCGATTTCCACTCGCAATTTCCCCAAATTCCGCTCGAATATGCCTCAGATGTTATTCTTGCTGCTTATACAGTTGTATTAAGACTTTGGTTTGTTGTGTTACCAGGTTATATTTCAGTATTATTCAGATAGTGCTGTGTGTGTGATAGTTGAGTGCCGGTAGCTTGCTTCGCAGACTTCAGACAGGAAGTGTGCATATGATAAATATTTGGAATGTTAATGAGGGAGGGGGGGGTGTTTAATTCGCCATACGGGGGTACACCATACAACATTTTAGGAGACTTTCCAGATGAATGACCTCACAAAGATTACCGTAAGGGTTAGGATTATGATTAAGACAAGGTTTTGGGTTGACATTAGGATCAGGATTTAGGTTATGATTAAGGTTATGATTAGATTTGGGATTAGGATTAGGTGAAGATTATGGTTAGAGTTAGGATTAGAGTTAGGATTGCAAGGATCTGGACTAGGAATAATTTCAAGTATTAAGAAAGCCCTGTATATGATTTGAAGTTGTAATATGGAAATCGACGTATCCTGCGTTTAATTCAGACAAGGGTTCATCTTTCATCTACAAGGAAAACTATTTACATAAGTATATTGTCTGCTACATATTCTACATTTTTATTAATTTCTTTTCATCGCCTTTTGTTTCTTTTTCTGTTAAACTTTATCCTTTCCAAAACCAACTGCTAGGCTATTTCCTCTCAGTTTTCTTCAAAACCCATATTCGATGACCCTTCTTTGTTTTCATCTTTCGTTTTTGCTTTTTTGTTATTTTCTTGAACTGTAAATGCAGGATAATCTGGCATTTTGTACGCCATCTAGAAAAAGCAAATCTTGTAGGGTTAGGGTATAACGATATAGGGTATAACGATTAGGTTAAGTGCAACTAGAATTTCCGATATTTAAACTGCAGTAATGAAAAATATGATATCGGTTATGCCACAGCTATTACCTGGTCTTTTATGGCCAACCATACATGCAGTAAGATAGAGCATACACTGAAGTTAATGAGTAAAACGGCAGACAACATAATAAAACCAACAGACCATGCATAAGATGTTCGCCGCTTGCAGATATACTCTGAATACTGCATGTCTATAAAAATATATCAGTAGAGAAAGACAATTGTCAGTGTTAAAATTTCATATTTGAGAAAAATAAGTTAATAATTTCACTGCTGATATTGCAATCATTAAATTGGATTACATTTGTTCGAGATATAGACTAAAATATTACCAAAATGAAATTCCTATCTATCCGATATAACATGCAATCAAGGACGACACAGTCTCGAACAAAACT
Source organism: Trachythela sp. YZ-2020 (assembly GCA_016169945.1). Lineage (NCBI taxonomy): Eukaryota > Metazoa > Cnidaria > Anthozoa > Malacalcyonacea > Clavulariidae > Trachythela > Trachythela sp. YZ-2020. The sequence continues at coordinate 8,289,806 of JADLSH010000389.1, forward strand.
TCCATGTTGAAACTGAGTATATAAGAAGAATTTGCAATCACTTTGAAACATTTGTCTTAGACACACTTAAACACTTTATTTGGGTAACACAAATTATACTGGTCTCCCTATAGTTTACATTATCTCCTCTTGTTTCTCTCAAACGTTGAGTTTGAAGCTGGAACGACTTTTACTCGGAGTTCGTTTCGTCCTTAATTTTATGAAGTCTGTGCTTGTGTCTTTTTCAAAGTGCTTATAGTTGTTTATAACTGGAATTAAACAGAGGATAAACGTATCTTATACCTCTTTGTAATCCAGGCACAGCGATCATGGCTAGTTTGCAAGATTGATCAGGTGATCGATTATCTGAGAGATATCTCATCCAGTCCGGAGCTTCGAGAACAATACTCACAATGGAAGTAATAAAACAATATATACTCAGACATACTCGTATGATTTTCTGAAAACAAAAAATAGATACAAGTGTATTGTAATATATTTCTTCCCTATAATGGCTATATATAATAAGTTGCCGAATTACGCTACCGATTTGTTTGACATTTGTCCTCCACCAAAAAGGACAATTATCCCAATAATTATTGCCTGTAAAGAAAAAGGTATATGATAAGAAAAATAAAGATCTATTTTAAAGTCTGTAAATTCAAGGCAACCAATTTATTTTATAAATTCTACATCTTTGTTGGCTCTATAGAGTGCCAAATTTTGAAGTGTGATTTATGTATTTTGAAGTGTTCAGAAAATATACCATTTTGATTTGCAAAATTTGACTAAGGAACTATTATGGGTTGTCTATAACATTATCACGAAGACAACATCTCAAATATAAACGTTGTCAGGTTATCTCTTGTTGCCACATCAAAATGGATCTAAATTTGAGGGGTTACTGAACTGTTTCGTTATATCGACATTGTTGTACGGTTGCGAGACTTGGCTTGTGAAGGAAAACATGAGGAAAAAACTTGAAGCAGCTGAGATATGGTTTATGTGAATGTTATGGATTGCCTGGACGGCAAGAGTGAAAAATGAGAAGGTATTATGAAGAGCAGGACGAGAGAGAAGTCTCGTGAAGAACTTGTTAAAGAGAGTGAAAGTTCCTTGGGTATATTTTAAGACAAGATGAGCTAGAGAAATCCTGCTTGCGGTGACAAATTGTAAGGCAAAACATCAGGATGGCGGAGGACTAAATATATGCATCCGTTGTTGCAACAAATTGGAAATGGAATGAACATACGTAATGTGTGATAAGGAATGTGTGTTTCTTGGTAATTATATAGTCTATACTCCTACCGGTAATCCAAGCCAATATTGTGCATGGTCTGTACTATAATGTACGTCCTTATCCGTATCCGCAAAGTCAAGGAAGAAAAACAACGCTGTTAACATGGAACCAAAAATGAGATAACCGAGCCCAATTGTTGCTAACCCCCATGTACTTTGAATCGGTATCACGGCTGCCATTATATGTGTTGAAGTTTTAAAATTATTTATGTTTGTGTAATACAAAGCAGCTATGTTATGCTATTACACTGTAAAGTATTTGGAATTGTAATAGTTGTTTTCTAAAATACAACAGGTGTTTTTATGAGGTAATGGATAAGAATGCATATTTTGCCGCAAGTAGTATGTGGGTAGACGCTTGCTGGATGCGGTGTAGAGAAAGTTGATGAAAAGTTCCTCAAAGTAAGCTATAGAGCACGAAGAGATTATTTTAATTAAGCTTTACAGGAACTCGGTATTCCAAGTATACTGTTTAATATATTGTGCCAACATATTGATCAGTTTAGGACTACTGTAAAATTTAAACAGTTGAGGAAAAGTTCCTCAAGGGAGAGGTTATGCTTACATCCAGGATATCAGTATTCTAAGTACTGTTTGTCGATCAGTTTAGGACTACTTCTCATTTTTCCAGTTAAGGAGGAAACATATTTCTATACTTACAATAAAAGTTCAACAGATATAGGCCCTTACTTACAATTCTGAGTTTAGGTGAAAATGTTCTTATGAGAAAATGTACAATTTCTGATTACAACCCTATAATTGCAATCCCTATAATTGCAATCCCTATAAAACGTATCCTGGCCATCTTCCTGAGTCGCTTCTTTTCCAGGCGTTAGTGGCTGCTGTTTCGTCTCTTTATCATCAGTCCAGCAAGTGTGATAACCTTGCGTTTTGAAGAAATTATCAGAATCCTCTGTCACCTGGGTTGATGCCGATTGTTGCTTTCGATTAAGTCTCGCGAAGTCCATTTCGGGCGTCTCAACCGACATCTGAAAATAGAAACACAAGCAGAAAGTGTGTAGCTAATCTAATGAATGGAGGAAAATACTTTATTTGTAGCAAGAGGGAGAAGGAAATAGAAAACATCTCGACTCCATACATTGGTGTCATTAAGTAGAATTTGCATAATTATATATTGAACTGCTATTGCATGGCTTTTCTGTATCCGCGTTCTTTTCCATATAGGGAAAAAGATTGGCAACTGCATTTAGTTTGTCGTGAACTGGAATTGCTTTTTCAATTATATGAAAGATTTAATTAAGGGGATAAGGCTTTCTATTTATCAAACTCGATGTAGTAAGAAGCAAAACTGCTACAAGCTACATATGCAGTTATTAAATACGAAATGAAACGCATTATTACCCTGAACAACAGCCAGTTGCAAACGAGGATATTGCTGATACAAAGTAAAATAGCGATTATCGCAGCCACAGTGATTGAACCAAAAAGAGCTGACAGACCTGACGTTTTATTACATGTACCTGTGGAGAGAAAACAAATTTGTCTGGATCACCTTACAGTATTGTATAATATATTATATACTTTATAAATTATATTAACATTTTACTTTCTGAATTATATACTTCTATTTCTTAACTACAAACGCGTACTGTACAGAAGTATGTTTTACTCGAACTGCCTTTTTCACAGACATAGTTGCCATAAGTGACGTAGTAATTCCAGTCAGGGCCTTCAAATACCACAGCCACCATTGACAATACGAAACACAGTATGCTAACTATTCTGCATACTTTCACCTAAAACAATAGAAGAGAAGTAAAATCGCCAGATTGTTATGGACGTAGCAAAGCTAATGATGAAAAGCAAAGAAAATGTTAAAACTCATGAAGTGGACGAAGAACTAAGTAATACGATGAACGAAAAGAAAAATAATCAAATTTAGGTTGACTACCAGGTTTTGCTGGAATGTTTCATCAATATAGTATATTTACTTACATGCATTGTTTTCTGATCTCTGCTTAGATATATCATGAAGAAACCCAGAACGAAGTACTAAAATATAATGAAAAAATACTAAAGGTATTTTCGTTCGGAAAATGACAGAATAAGATATCTCGAGAACACAACATTTTTGATGAGCAATTGTATATTTCTTAAAGTGTCTAAAATAGTTTTCTGGGGTAAAATAGCCACCAATCCAGGAGTCTTATTTGGAGCTACTTTCACTGTCTTTCATTACTCATTTTCAAATACACTTTACTTCCCTTTTGCGTTTATTGGTAACGAGGAAACTTTCAAGACCCAGGATTTTGTATCAGAAGCTTTGCTAAATAAACATGGCGATTTTTCCAAACCAGAATTAAAGAAAAGTGATAGCTATATATGCATATGCGAACATACAAAGCAAGGAATTAATGTTCAAATTTACAAAAATTCAATCATCCCACTTCAAGTCTATATTCAACTTATATTCTGCTTTCAACTTACAGGTAATCCGACCCAAAATGTTGTTCCACTCTGCCGTGGTTTCAAGCTATCTTCCTTTTCCGCATGAGTCATAGAATCGCAAATTATGACCACAAAACCAAGAGGAAGGAATCCAATACCAGAAAATAGAATGTATTTCTTCAATGCTTTTGTGATATCCATTATGATAGTGATGGATGATAGGTTGCAGTATGTTTGTTGTTGCCTCGATGGCGGTATGAGAACAGATCGGATTTTCACATTGTTTATGTTTTGGTATAACATGCTTGTGGAAAGCAGGTATTAGAGGATAAAAAGGCAGAAATCAGTCATAGTCCTTTAATTGGGTTGGTTAATTATGCTAGGTTGTAAACAAAGCGAGGTCTATTGACAAGGCTTATCTGTTGGGAGAGGGATAATTCCTTTATTTACTCTGAGCAGTCTGGTGGCAAACATCAGTATGGACATTATTAGCGTCTCCACAGAGCATTATAACCACAAGCCGGTGTTGGTGGCTGAAGAGTGTTATGTGAGAAGAGTGCTTCAAGCTTGACTCCACCAATTAAGCAACGAAATTTTCTCTGGGAATCCTTGTTTCTTTCTGTAGGAACACTCAATCAATAAAAGATGGGACCTTATATAAGGAGAATGGTTTAAAAATCGTATGAATAAACTTTAGTTTAGGTTTCCTCAATAAAGAGGAGAGATAACCATAATTAAGGACTGTTTAGTACTGATGAAGCTATTCGGTGTAAATGTTTCCTTGTTTCCGAGCTTGAAAATGCTCTCCACTGCCTATGATTTGGGCAATGCATCAGTGGCAAAAAGATGGAACTCATTTCACATCGTCCCCTTACAGCGTACTGGTTTGTCTGGCTCAATTGCCGAGTTTGACAAATGCTCCACTACTCTTTTGGGTAATGGATCAGACACATGGCAGTCCTTGAATTAACATACACTAAGCGTGGATGTCATTGCCCTCGCTCTGCTGCCCGGGCATGACTTTACCGCTGAGCTTGAAAAAAGCTCTCCATTACCTTTTGGGTAATGGATTAGTGTTGCAAGGATCGAGTGCGAACTCGTTCAACTTTAAGAAAATTGTTTAAAGCCTGCAGGGGATTTCCTCCTGCCTGAATCAGACCCGATGGCCTCTGAACTGGGTGGGGGAAATCTTCCTAAACGACATCGCCTCAGCAGGGACTGGTTGTGCCAAACGACATAGTAATATCGTTGATGCCTCACCAAGCTTCATAAAGCGAGTTCGATGTTCTTTGGACAGGACTACTGTAAAGGTATGTTGTGTTTTACGTCTTAAAAGTGCGGGCGTAAAAGAGCTATGGCAGTATTAGGTTCCTATTAGAGTAAGGGTTAGGGGTAGGATTGATACTATAGAAATTCTCCCAAACGTCAGACCGAAATTCTTAGATATCTGTTTTGGTCACGCGTACCACGTAGGCGCCCACGCAGCGGCGTAGCAAACCATAATGGCGCCATTTTATTGATCTTATATTTCTCTAGGCACAAGATTTAGTCTATTGTCCATCTACTATCTACATTCGCTAAAATTGGTACAAGACTACTATGGATCGAGTTGTCATAATATTGAGAGAATGTGGTCTTAAAAGGCGTTAATAACTGCTTTTTTCTTGTAGTTTTCTAGGTTTAAATTTTGAAGTAGGAGTAATAAAATGCCACGAAATTGATTAGACTGATTAGTGACGCCAAAACATGTCATTAAAATAATTTAATTTTTATACAACGATATTAAAAATAAATTGGACATGATAAAAATAGATTAGCCTTTGTTCATTGCTCCTATAGATTTACAAAACCTAAATAGATTTTACACTAAATCCAGATAAATCAGATGGTACAATCATGTAGCTAGAAACCAGCACTTTTCTGTCCTCACTAATGAACTGGGCGTCGCCACAGTTAAATATTCACAAAGCAGTAAATCCTCGATGGAAAATTTCCTCGAATTTCCACCAACAGTTCTCGCTAAAGCCTCATCCATTGCTAATCTAGCTATGAATTCACCACGTTGTCGATCTAGCCATTTTCTCATTCTACTTTCACTAACTATAACGACATTCTCTTCGAGTTTGAATGGCCCCCATAGCAACGCCTGCAAGAAACAAACCACCTGATCAGGGATGGTCGATCCGTCACGAAGTCTTTCAGACGCTTTGCGAAGGTGTCCCGAAAGAGACGAGTAGCTGGCTTTCGATGTGTGTGTACCGTTTCCGTTGTGGTCCTGATGTAACATGGCGGTGAAAATTTCCGAAATAGCTAAGAAATCGTTTTTGTTACCACTTAATTCCGTCGGCGAATCATCGATCTTCGTGTACAAGTGACTAGCACGGCGCTCTTTTGAGAGCGTCTGGGACTTTCCAAAGTTTCCAAGCAAAAGTTGAAAATCATGATTATGCTTAATCAAAAATAAATTGTTCAAGTTCAGATTTCCGTGGGTGAAACCAGAATCGTATAAATGCGCCACACCTTTAAGACACTGTAACATTAACATGCATACTGTTCTTTCGTGAGATAATGGGTCCTTGGAATGCGTGTCCTTGGACTGCGCGACAAATTCGGCGCAGGTTTGAACAGGAACCTGGTCACTTATTGAAATGGTTGTGTGAAGAGGCGATGTGTCGTCCCCCATGCCTAGTACCGGAGATCGGATTTCCCCACGAAAGTACGCCAGTACACGCGAGACATTTTCGTGGGATTCCACGCTCGTACAAACGCTGTAGTCTTGATCGAAGAGTGACTTTGTGCTCCCGTTTGGTTGAGTTTTACATTTGATCTAAAAATATACAAACGTTTTATTAGTGACTCTTTATGTTACATTGTACTGAGTACATTACATTCTTGTGCAAAATAGGATGAAAATCGCATAAAGGTATGGAAAGGTTAAAGGCTTGACAAGAGTCACATCAGATAACTCGAAGGGTAATGGAAAGAAAGGAATATGGAAAACAACCACACGTAGACCACGGAAAGGATGGGTAGAAAGAGATAATATCAAGAAAGATTTAACAATGGATCGTGAGAGATGGAGCGTTTCCATACAGAGACCTAGCCTCTCGTGAGAAAATAATGGAATGATGATGATAATCATGATAATAATGAAGATAATGACCCATTGCCAAATTGAAAAAGATACGCCAAAAAGAATATTACGTTACCTTGGCAATATACTGCCCACAACAGTTATTGGAATCCAAACTTGTCGACTCTTTCCTTAGTCGTACCGGCAGAGAGACACTGCCCTGATCTTCGGAAATCTTCGGCCACGATTCGGACTCAACCGTCTCAAAATCTTCCCAGCATGCACCGGCCAAACTGATCGTGGGCTTGCGGAGCATATTTCGCCAACATCGTAGCATGTCCTGCAGTACGGTCAAGTGCATATCTGTGACGTAATTATCACGCTGGACGTCGTCATCTAGAGAGTCGCAGCTGCGGGACAGTCCCGCGGATTCTTCTAGAGGTGTGCTATGTCGGCGGTCGTTATTCCGACCTACCGATTCTTTCCGGGACTTCTGTAGAGTTGCTGTGTCCAGTGTTAAACTTCGTGGAATCGGCGTTGGTTTGTCACTGGACTAAAATTGCAAATAACGAAGTAAGTAAGATTGAATAAGTAACTTCCAGCTCAAAAAAAAAGTTAACATTTAATCGGTATTTGCGCCAATTTCCCAAATAAGCAGAGTACTAGTGGGTGGTGCAACAAAGTCATTTGAATGGTAACTTTTTTGAGCCAAAAAGTCTTGATGAGAATTGAGATTGCAGAAACTGAGATTTGGAGCGTTAAAAAAGGGAGGGAATTATTCGCACACGCGAATTCGGTTGTGCCCGCGAAAAAATCTCCAATACTAGCAAAAACAACACAAGAGTATATGTATTGGTGCTACCGTGCTAGCTGTATTTGTACGTACTTAAATGTGTTTCAACATACTATTTAACTACAACAATTCTACCACGAATTAATTAGATGCTTTATTAGATGCTTTAAAGAAACCATAAGGTCTTGTATTTTCTATGTGAGGTTCTTTCTTTTTATAAATTTTCCCAATGTTGCCTCAAATTTTGCTGATATAGCCGTGCGAACTAAACCCTACTTTGCGTACAGTCCCACTCAAGTCCCATTAAATATCAAAATCCCTGACCAATTCGTCATCATAAGTCTACGCCGTCAACGCCTTCACTAAATACGCAATTGTCAATCCCTCGAATGACGCAGATCCAAGGCAGCCGAACACGCAGAGGGCACATTTGAAATCCCACCTACTGCGATCACAACCTACGTTCTCGCCCTCACCCAAACGGAAAAGCTTTGTCACGAAACATATAAACAGTTTTAAGTGAGCTAGAAGACTGCAAATTGAGAATAAAAGTGAATGCCAGCTCAACGTGTTGGTAAAGGTAAACGCGGTGGAGACCCAGAATAATAATCCGGACTGTATATCGTCTTTGAAAACTAACTCCGCCACCGATATAAACAATTCTGCCAAGATATATCGGGGATTAATCGTGTTTCGTCCATTTTCAATAAATAGCGAAACGTTTTCGCGATGGTCTGGAAACTGTATACTGGCGCTTCCTTCAAGAGGACCTACAGGCCCGTAGTCCTCGTAGGCTGCGATATAAGCGCAGAGATAGTGATACTTTATGTAATGAGCATAAACCCAGAACAAAGCTGCTGTAAATATTGTGCAACAAACACAACTGAATCCAAATAAAATTGTGACAGCAATGCTGTCGGCAGGAACTCCAGAAATCGTCCCATTCGTTAGTAAAATGTGAAAACTGTACCAATCCATAATAAAGTCCAAGCCATGATAAAGAATCAGTATTAAATAGTAGACAAGCTTCAATGAAGCACATAACAGGTCGAGATTCATAACTTGATAACTTTCCCTGTTTACACTGGAATCGCAAATACGATTGAATCTGAATAGCTTTAAATTGCAGGCAATCAGGTCTTTAAGTACAATTGAAGTCTATCAGTATAAAGATCCCAAATTGAGGCCAATATTATATTGCGAGACTAGACAATCTAGACTGACTCTAGTCGAGCATGGCGTGTGAAATTCTACACTGTTTTGTATGGGCAGGTTAATTAATACCGGAAGTTGGGCGCGTTGCCTTACGCGATGAAGAAGCCCAAACCAAATACAATTAGTATAAACTTAGTAATAGACTATCACTTTTCCTGCGTTCTGATTGGCTACGCTACTCGTAGACTATTAGTGATAGTCTACTAGTAGCAAAATTCAAAACAATGGCGTGAAAATTCACGTTTAAAATTAATATTAATACTTTTGTTTACTTTTGTATTGTGTTCCCTAGTTCTCAATAAATGCTATAGTTTATACTAAAACAATTAGACAACTCGGCCTCGTTGGCTATGAGCGAATAGTCAACTCGGCTTCGCCTCGTTGACTATTCGCTCATAGCCAACTCGGCCTCGTTGTCTAATTGTTAAATATACGAAATATAAACAAATGTGTGAAATTTTATTCCATCGGCATTTCTCCTATAGTTTTTCTTGTCTAAAATTAATTTTTGATACTTTTATTGCTGGCCCTTAGTAAATTCAAAGTCCTAAATAATAATAATTTGACAATGAGAAATGACAGATATTATTAATATTAATAATCTGACAATATCATTGGAAAATGTTCTGCGTTATGATAATACCAAACCGATATATTGGCCATGAAAATTCAAAATGCATATATATTTGTAATGTTTGAACGTGTATAGAAAGGACCAACACTACAACAAGAAATATCTGTTTAGCGCAAGACCAGAAAAACGATGAATAGTGCAAAGCTATTTATAAATTGTTACGCGCTGCAGAGAGCAAAGCAGTAAAACATTATTTATTCAAATGTTTTATATCTTGTTATTCTAAGGATAGATATTATTTCTGCTTATATCTTCACGATAGGATTATTTCACTCGATCCCGATTCATTGGTCGCATTTAAATGCCACAACTTAGATAACGTAGAGTGGCATTGACTGTGGTGGAATAAATTTCATGGTATATATAGATATATATATATATACGTGTAGGTTTAGGTCTACGAAACGCAAAGAGTGCTCGACAACATATAGTTTGAGCAAATTATAGATTTTCGCTTACCTCAAAACTTGTCTGCACCAGCTGTTTCATCTGTAAAAGAATCATCTGTTACAGATGAAACAGCCTGTTGCAGACAAGTTTTGAGGTAAGCAAAAATCTAGATCTAGATATATATATATATTTCAAACAGAAAGAAAATTTACAAATCAATTTTTTGATTATTCAGTAACACTAGACTATTCAGTATGAAGGCAGCTAGACTATGAAGGCCACAGCTTTTTGCAACACCTTTTGCGTCCACGCGTGTTGCTGTGATGAAGGTAAGAAATTGTGCATTCTCTCCCACGAAAAGTATATATTAAGTACATCAAGTCACATCAGGAGGACAAGGCAAGTGGCAGATATGATATGCTTAGAATTTCGGAGACGATAGAACCAAGAGAACCGAGTACACACCAATACCATTTCGCACTCCCGCAATCTGGCATTTTCTCACCGCTTCCTAAACCGCAGACTTTTGTCGTGAAGCAAATGCACAACTTCAAATTGGCCACGATACTGCAAACTGCAAAGAGAATATCACGCCAGTCAGGTAGGATCATTGAAGACGGGTCGTTTTTCGAAACGAGGTACATGCTTATGAGTAGTACACTTTGTACTACTTCTTTCAAATACAGCTCAATGTTGGAAATGACCAGTTCTGCGAGAACAAAATGACGGTTGCAAATCGCAGCTTTAATTTTGTCACCATCATTGCATTTAAGCAATCTGTCGGCTTGGAAGTCAACGTTTTTAAGCAGGCGGTAGGATGCTTTTTTACTATTTTCAGTACATTTCCAATGAAAATGGATATAATAAAAGTACACTACCACCATAGCCAGACTACAAAAGGACCCAGAAGCGCAAGTCGAGACAAGTATACCCTTGACAGCGGTGCTGTTGGTTGAGACACCAGCAAATCTGCCATGATCAATAACTTCATACCCGAATTCGATCCAATCGAAAACAACATCGACGCAATGATAAATAATCAAAGCAATATAGTACATAATCTTCAGGTAACAATGCAACATCTCTGCGACTTCGATGGTTCAAGGCTTTTGAGCTTAGCGACAGAGCTATTTTGCTGGGTAATCAAACAAAGACTAAAACAAAGGCATGATATCAAGTTGCTGGATTTCAGAGTTCAGCCGGAAGTGATCAAGCCGATTTCCAAGAATTTTGTTTGCGCAATGTTTAAAAGAGAAAATGAAACTAAAGGGAAACTAAAACGCACACTGCGAGCCGTCATGTAGCCTGCGTAGCTGGCGGTTTTAAGGGGTTGGGGGTTGAGGCGGAGGCAGTTTAGGCGAGGGCAGTTGTGGCTGCCGCGTCTCAACTGCCCTCGCCTCAACTCCCAACCCCTTAAAACCGCCAGCTACGCAGGCTAGCCGTCATGCAGTATAAATGTGCGAGTGTTTTCTTAGTTTTAACTAGATGTCAGTGGCAAGTAATAGAATTAAATTCAATAATCGGGTTCATCATGAAGTTTTTAACACAAAATAAAATAAAACATAATCAACAACATCACCATCATCATCATCATCATCATCATCATCATCATCATCATCATCATCATCATCATCATCATTGTCATCATCATCATCATCATGCACAGCCACAACAACAACAACAACAACAACAACAACAACAACAACAGCAACAGCAACAACAACAACAACAACAACAACAACAACAACAACAACATCTTATCTCTATCTCCCTAAAATATTTAAGATACTAACGTGTTTACCTGGAGTACAGGCCGATTTGGAATTTTCGGTTTAAATTTCAAGGTATTCGGCCGACGTGGGACCTCTGGTTTGGGTTTTCTCAATGGTTTGTTAACTTTACCATTAATTTCCTTTTGATCATCAGAATCCGGTGTCGTTACACTGTATATGTGGTCTTCTGGTGTGACCACAATAGACTTGTTTTTGTCGCTTGTCGTCAAAGTGGGTGCATCATGCTCCGGGGTTGGGATTGGGGACGCGTTTGGGCTTCCCGTACCTGATGAACCTTCGGGTGGTGTTGGTAAGGGTCCAAGTTCGGGTAACTTATTCAGACTAATTTCTTCCTCTCGCTCCTTAGTAAGTTGCGACAAAGATGGTTGCACATAACCACTCCGTGGAGGTTTTTTGGGGATCGACACTTTTTCTGTGCCGTCAACCAAAGCTTGCGAAATCGGAAAATTGTAATAAAATTGTTCATCGGGGTGGTTTGCATCCACTATTGGTAGTCCGGTGAACTCTGGGTGGAAACTAAGTTGTTCCATCGGTTCCTTGGGGTCTTCCGTTGTCAGCTCGCACTCGTCGTTATCGGGTTCGGCTACCTCCGTTGTAGGTTCGCACGCGAACGCCGAGACATCGGAATCAGCAAGTTCTCCACCATAATCGTCAGTGGCGAGAAACGAAACAGTTTTTTGTGCACGGTTCGAGTAGTCAGTCGTTAATCTAGTTTGGTACAGGCTTGTGAAGTCACTCGGGGGACTAATAGTGAGTTCTTTCTTTGCCGCCTTTTTCGTACCCGGTATTTTGAGCGTACTAAGCGCCTTTTTGAAAAATGCGCCCGTTTTCGATCCCTTAGTCGTATCTTCTTTGTTCTTTTCATCAATGGGTTCAGTAGAGGAAAGTGTTGTAGAAGGAGTGTTGGAATTTTGAACAGAATTTTCACTGCTTGTTTTTCCTTCACAGAGACAGTCCACCGGACGTCTATTGAACGGCGATTGCGAAAGCGAGACAGTCATCGAACGCTTCAATGCCATGGGTGAGTTTGGGTTGGTGTGGGGCCTGTGGGCCCGAGGAAACATCTCGGACACAGGCCTACTGGAGGAAACTGGAGCAGGCCTACTCGAGGAGACTGGAAAAATATAAAAGTAGGGCGTGTTAGGTAGTGAAAGTTATAAGATAGCAAAGATGAGCGAAAACTATAATATTTTAAATGCTATTTATGGTAAATGCTACATCGTCCACCATTCAACTCCGTATAGCATGCCAATGGGGTTTCGCTGCTGGACAAGATGACGAGTAAAGAGATTTGGAGAGGTAAACGTTGCAGAGAAAGTAAGAGAAACAAGGCTGAGATGATATGGAGCCGTCATGGAAGAGAGCTAGTCTATGTAAAGTAGAACAAATAACGTAGGGGGGGGGGGGGGAGAAGTGACGTATGCATTGTGAAAAATAAGATTAAAATACATAGGAACTGACAAGGGACAAAAAACGATGGAGGACAGGAATCCGAGCAGCCAAACACGGCTAACTCTGGGACTAGAGCAGAGTTAAAGATTATATAAATATTCGTACGTCAGAAATATTCATACGTCAGAAATATACCCACCTCTTTGAGCTGGTGATAAAGATCGAGGTGGTGGTGGTAACGGTGCTGAACGCATTGGTCGAGCATTTTTGTGTGGTGACGTCGAGCTGCGACGAGTTTTTGAATCGTGTCCGCTTGGAATACTCTTTCGACGGGATACATGGCCACTGGCTGACATTGATCGTTCTGCCACTGTAAAATATGGAAGGAATTTAATGATTCACTTGGTATCTGAATTTTGTTAACTCTAAAAACGTTGAGAAGCTGAATTATTATATCCATAGTAGAGCTAGTCTAATCGAGTATGGTACTTCCACAGTAAATAATAATTTGGTCAGTATAGGTTTAAAAATTTATGGATTGTGGATAATTTATGGCGTGTGGATACAGTAGACTTAACAAATTTATATCGAAATTATACGAGTAGCGCTAAAATCGTTTCTGCATGTCCTTGGGATAAAATAATAAAACCATTTTAGATTCTTGACTCGCTGCTGAGAAAGAATTAAGCTATATATATGTAAGATAATTAAAATAATATAATCTAACCCTGCATTACCTTCCTTCATGTTGACTGAAATGTTCGTGTACTATTCGACTTAGGTATTGACTATGTAGTAAGTCTTGGTATTGGGTTATTCACCCAAATGTTTTCAAGTTAAGGCCATATTTATCCTATGCTCCGTTCCGATATATAAGGTTCTCTATTTTATAGACGTTAAATAGATCGCCATATTTCTCTTCATAGGAAAATACACGTTAACCTCATCCCGTCGCACAGCAAGAACCGCCTATTTCCTATTCATTGCTTAGTGTGCTTCCCAGGGTAGTCACCAATTGGTCAAAGAAGTCGCACTGTTATATATAAAATAAAGAATTTAATCCGATAGTAATTAATCTACCTTATTAAAGGTGCAATTCCAGGAGCTGGTCAATCTGATTTTTCGAATTTACAAAAACAAGGCGAAGCTGACCCTGTCATAATAATGACATTGTCATGTTTGGCGGTCGTGCACTGAAATGTATTATCAAATGCTCTAGCTCTAATTTAGAAAAGGCTTTCGTCACTAATTCTAATATAAAAGACTTTTTATGAACTAAGTTCCGCGACTAATAAAATCCGTGAAATTGGCTACTTGTTATTCGGGGTGCTAAAATACGTTAAAAAATAGAAATCAATAGGACAATAGCATAGTGTGAAACACCGGATCGGAGAAGGTCAAGAGCAACCCCCTTTGGCAAGCGATCAAATTTCTCTTATATTAATTTCAGTTTGCATTAGAGTGCAGTATAATGTTTAACGTATATTTGAACGATTTTGATTTTCTACTATTTAACTCTCATTTTATACAATGTAAATAGCACAAAGTCTTTGTTCAAGAAAATGTGATGATACATCTTTTTGGGGGGATGGTACTGTATCATAAAATTGGGCATGATGTTTGTATAATAATGTGAAATGTAACGATTCTATTCCACGAACAAGCAAATCTAAGGTATCATTGTTATGGGCAACGCCCGTTCTCTAACAATACCAAAGCTAGCACATAGATAATTGCCTAATTTGTTTGATATATAATTATACATTGCTGAAATTCTTAGCGGTTTTTTATCAGCGTGAAATTCTGGCTTCACAACTTTACAACAATGAACTATAGAATGAACCTTGGAAATACCCCCAATTTAGCACATTAGGTAAATTATCTGACAATTAGTACATAGTCATTAATGTTTTAACGACGTGTCATTAATGTTGTAATGACGTGAACGCTCCTGTACAATGCTTTCCATAATGGATTAACCTCAGCAGGTTAACCTAGGTCAGCAGCCAAAAGTGCGCACGGCGGTATACCTACTCGTACCCAGCAATGTTTGCAGTACGTTTAGATTGTCTTAAATACGTCAAAAGCCCTGCCCGCTCTTGTACAATACATTCATCTCTTGACCTTGACTGCAGGATAACAAAGAAAGCAAAACATAGCATCTTGCCAAAAATTTGTGATAGAGCTATCAAGTATATATTATAAAATCAGTCAGCAAAAGTACTTACTTAACATTTTACAAGGTGTAAATATTAAACCATGGCAACGTATTGTCATGACAATTCATTTAGAAATGAAAGTTTAAAATAGCAGAAGCTATATAGTCTATAGATTTGGCGAATAGGACTAACTATGCAGATTTGACATTTTCATATCAAAGTTGTACATTTTGCTTTAATAAGCAAAGATATGTTCATTGTTCTTAAGATATGTTTTTGTGGAAAACACCACTTTATTAAACGTGATATTTTCACGAAAACAAATCAATTACACTTGAGTAAAGTTACGTTGAATAACGTTGAATACTATACTATAGACAATGAAGAGACATGACGTTATAATCTTCAGACGGCAGTGCTTGAATAATGCAGAAGGTTTTCAACGCGGATATATTTCCTTAAAAAAGCTCTTTATAACGACCTAATATTAGAAACCGGAAAGTCTGTTCCGGAGTTGATAAGTGTGTTTGTCTAGAATGTTCTCGCTATTTCATTTTCTGGCTGGTAGAATGAATACTTGATCAATTAACTTCTAAGGGCTTTTACGTCAAAAGAACCATGTGCTCCTTTGGAATACATCATAAAAGTTGAAATGATTTAAAAAAATTTTTGCGCATATGAGATCGTTGTACATATGAGATTACTTGATTTTCCAAGTAGTACATTTGTGTTTGTCAACCACGACTAAGTAGAAAATATAAATTTCTTATTATATTTCTTAAAATTATCGGTACAAAGACAGTTATCCGATATACAAAACACGTAAATCGCAAAAAAAATCGGGAAGTAGACAAACCCAAGACCAAGGAAAGCTAGTGTGACATCATTGTGACATCACTGACTGGACTAGAATAAATAATCTTTTGAAGTGTCAGGAAAAACAAAATAGCGTACTGGAAGAAGAACACGTACAGGACGTACGTCTTTTTAAATAATTGAACTTTGAGATATTTCAAAAATGCAACAATCGATATTCCGGGCGGAAACGAAGTTTTGTTAAAATATTATAGCCCATGCAGACAACTAGTTTAAAAACTAAATTGTTTATGGCTCTTTTTAAAATAGTTGTTACAACTTGATTCTTTTCTATTTCAAAAACGTCTTTCAAAAAAGTCTTATTAAAGCAAATATATTTGTAAATGTTTAACCGTAATCGTTCTTAATCTCAGTATAACAGCATGCACATAGGTCATAGGAAATACGCTTATCACCATTTTAGGAAAAAAGAACTAAATTTGTAAAATGCACACAGTACATATATATATACTCTAAATGTACAGCTTACTATAATATATGTATAGCCACATCTTATAGCGATTGAGTAGGCGGAGGTCTGGACATCAGATAATTCCACCTTTCAATGTCAAAGTCATAACAAGCAAGGGTCTATTTTAGCTCAGTATTCGGTAAGGGTAATCTATACCTCAAGATAACTAAAACATGACCCTTCTAGACCATATGATGTACGTATATGGCTACAAAAAGCGACAAAATCGCAGCTAGAGGTCGCCAAACTAGACAGGCGTCACGCGCAAGGGCAAGGGGCAAAAGCACAATAATTTGTCAGATTAACCGCTATCAAGATATGACAATGTCAATGACAATCAATGATATAATTTTCTGATAACCATGAATGTATTCTATTGGCAGTATTGCTGTTTCGACGCCGATGGCATACAACATGAATCTCCAGAAACATTTTTCAACAACCTTTGCTGGGTGGACACCAAATAGACAATGCCTTCTTGGAAAATGTTGTTTTGTTCAAAACTTTTGGTGTACACAAATTTATCTATAAGAACGATCCGTTTTGATATTTTTGATGACGTCAAACAATCAGCCTGGAGATTTATTGGCATGTTTTCCAAAGGCGTAAGAGGAAACGTTTGCTAGGGCTAGATTTGGTTAAGTAAATAAATTGTTGTTTTTATTTTATGCAAGGATAATAGTTCTACCCTAATAAAACCGAGGATATCTATCTAAGGCTAGGATAGATATATAATACATTGCTTTCAAATATAATACATTGCTTTCTGTGGTGTAGTACATTTTATAGTGCACATTTCAAATGCACGATTTGTACAGATATATTCAGACCTATTCTGATAAAAAAGCTATATATAGGTTTGTTGATGAGTACTTCCTTACTTTCAGTATTAAAATGAAAAACAATATATATGCACTCATATTACACGTTGTCTATGTCAAAAATGAAACTATTACAAATTTGGCAGCCACTTAGTCTGCAGATAAATTCAGACCTATTCTGATAAAAAGCTATATAATATATATTATAGGTTTGTTAATGAGTACTTCCTTACTTTCAGTATTAAAATGAAAAACAATATATATGCACTCATATTACACGTTGTCTATGTCAAAAATGAAACTATTACAAATTTGGCAGCCACTTAGTCTAAGATTTTCTAAAGATGATTTGCAGCCTTTTGTTGTAGAGCTAATCCTAGGATTAAGACAATAAAGGGGAGAATATTGTCTAATGCCAATGACACACCTTAGCAACATAACAAGGAAGTCTAGTATAATCTGGTTCATAAACTAGTATTCTTGACTTGCAACTACTTGCACGTCGGCCATGTTGGTAGTATTTCAACAAAAGAATCTCATTATCCTTCATTGAATTTGGCACCAACATGGCCGCCATTTGATTGTCTTTTAATTCTCAAGGGATTGATTGCAAGTCAAGAATATGCTTCAGCAATTAGTGGTAATATAATGTACACTGTCACTGTCACAATTTACTCGAAGCTAGAGTATATTATTGATACTCAATATGGTAATATCGGCTTTAAAACTTCTTCTAATGCATAATATATTGTTTGTTTGGGATTTTATACGTAATTGGATTATTGGTGATTTGCATGTGAATAAAATTGGCCAATCAATTAGTCATGCTTTGCTTCGCCCACATGTAGTCGGAGAGATTGAATTTTGGCTCAGATGTTATGAAAAATACAATGTTATAAGGGTATATTTGAACACAGTGTACAGGCAGTTACATTGTTACTCCATAAAACAGAAGCAAAGTAGTGATTGATATTAATTTTTACAGAATTGGGCTAGAATATTTAATATTGTGACTATGTCTTTGATATAATTTTGCATTGTTTAAAATTCCAAGTTAGTCTGCTGCAGTGTTTACATATACTTGAATTGGGTTAAGTTTAAAAATACTCGTAAGGCATCCCAATGTAGTATTGAAACGAGAATATTTCTTGCTAATTCGCTGTTCATGTAAAGCACGTGGCAATATTCAGTTAGGTGGAAGATGGCCCAACGACACATTGTCGATTAACACACTGAAATGTGATTAACACACTGAAATGTCTTAAAATTCGGAATAATAAATTGCGAAACTCTGGTTTATATTTTGTAACTGTTAAAACTAAGTAAAGTTTCTTGATTGAAAATAGACAGCTTTGAGTTGTGTTGTGAGATGAACCAAAACATTAACACGACGGAAAACATAGTCAAAGGCATAGCAAATGTTTGCACTCATACTCCGCATGAAAGAATACTATTGTTTGCATGTTGGCACTTTGAAAACTTAAAACAACACCGACTGTCAGATGTAAACATTGCAATTGAGTAATTAGAAAAATAACGTAAACAAAACGGTAAAAACCTTTTGGATTCAGAAATATAAATGCATGCAAATGGAGCTGAATGTTTCGTTTCATATGAAGAAGGATTTTCAGTTTAACTTTTTAACTTTTTCATTTACTTCTTTGAGATATGTAGATATATTCAACTTTATAGCATTTTGTGCTTTAACAGAAACATTTCTCATTGAGTTTCTCAGTTAAGATTTATCTGTGCTTGTGGAAACATAAGTGAGCATTATTGGAGTTACAATTTAATAGTGTTTCATAGCCATAGCCATAGGGCATAGGTACATTTGTTTGTTGGTGATTAGGTCATTCCATGCTGCATTAATAAAGCGGTGTAATACCCTTGCCTATTTCCTATGAAGCAGACATCTAATACTAGCTTTATACTGTCGTAAGACTTATTTTTAGCATTGTTATCATGCAAAAACAATTGTAAACGTGCATAATTATTAAAGACCTGCAGATGTTCTGAAACGGATGATAAGCTGTAACATGGCGTAAGTGAACAATATGAATATATCATGAAAACGAAGATGCTTAAATTTTCCTCTTAGAATTGCCATTCTGCTAAGCAACATTACTGTAATATACATCTTTAAATATTTTTGCAACATGCATTACATATTATTTCTGAATAGATTTTTCATTCTATATACATGTCTGTGTTTTCAAAGAAACATTCATTAATTTCTTATCATTTTGTGCTTCATCAGTGTTTCATATAAAAATTATTCACACCCAAAATACCCAAATAAATAAACAAATAAATAAGAGCAGAATAAGAAGCAACTGTGATGAAGTGACTTCTAACATGTACAGAACATGCTATACATTAACTTGATATTATCAGTAGCTATATTGCAACCTATTTAATAATTTATTACTAATTTTAAAGTAGCATATTCCCAAGGGAAAGAGCTATCATCAGGCAACACTGAATTAAACCAGAGTTCAGCCCCTATATAATGAAGGAAATGCTGTGATGCCCTTGCATGGAACTCAGCTGATACCATTAAAAAGTAAGGTTGCCCTCAACATTTTATGATTGATGTCAATAAGCACAAATGCACCCTTACCGGTTAATGTTTAACCCATCAGGCCACAATGCACCCTACTCATAGTGTACCCTACATTGCTATTTTACTTTAATGTCATGTGATTTTACCCATCGAGGGAAAGTGTTGGGCTTAACTGGGTTATTAAATACTTTTTTACAATTTCTTTTATGAGGGTCTAGATTGATCAGGTTCATTACAATATTTTGGGAGCTGGATTTCTGCTATTAGTATTAAGGACCAAGTATATAACTAGACTAGTGATTTTCCAGTTAACCATTAACGTCATTAACTAGTGGAGGGAATTCACCATAAACCAGCATTATGTTTACAAGGTAGTATAGGGGCATTCTCATGAAAGTATGGTTTTATGTAATCACAAAGACACAAACCATTTTATTCCATCTATAATATGACTCCTGTTATAAGGTACACTGCACCTTACTCCACAAATAATGGATCCTAACCCAAATAAAAGGCTCTGAAAACACGTTTTATCTAACCCTACACTTTACTTTTTTTAGTGTCATCAAAATACAGCTCATTTGAGACATTTTTATCAAGTAGAATCGAACATACCAGATAAAAAGGTCAAGAACAAAATCTGCCACTAAACTATCATTAAATATTCAAAATAATAGAATGTTATTAAGTACGAATAATACAATTTTCCACACTATTTGCAACTAGTACTGAAACGCATGAAACATAAAACATGTACTTACGATCGGTGCTTTCATCTGTTTGAGTGTTCTGTACAGTACCATCTTGTTGTAATTGTGCCAAATCACTCAGAATTACACTCTGTCTGGGCCGTGGAATTGGCCTTTCTTTAACGAGTAAATCTACTGCATTCGCCGAGTTGAAACACACGGAATCAGACTGGCTATGCGATAAAGTTTTTTTCTTCGGTGGTAGCACCGGTCGAAAATCACCATCTACAAATTTACCGTTTAACTCCACGTTTTTATCGATAGGGTCTGATACATCGTTATAGATATCTCTACCGACATCTTCTGAACCGTTGTGTATATAATACGGTTCTATATCTTCCAAACTCCTTTGCAGCTCGTCCAAGTCTACAACTTTATAGGGTAAAATCATTTCGGGTTCTTCTTTAGGCGGGGTAGAAACCTGTTGCTGATTTTGTCTGGTTGGAAGCGGTGGCGGTTCATCGTGGTCTGTGACCTCCATATGATGGGGCTCGATTTTTGAGAATCTCATAAAATTATCCGGTGTGAAAGATCTAGTGTTCTCATAGACATGTTCACCAGATGGTCGTCTGATAGAAGAAACCACTGCATCACTTAGATCGAAACTATCTCGTATTTTCCCCCACGATTGCCTGCCAGAATCCTGAGACGATGCACTGCTCGATTGACTGCTTCGCTTGCTCCCTACACTAAAACGGCCGAAGTTCAACCGACCAGCAAACGAAGCGAGCGACAGAGTATCAGGCGAAATATTTCCGTAAAACGAACTCGTGTTACTACTTCGGTTGCTACTTGAATTCGAAAAGCTTTCCGGGCTGGACATACACTCATATTCATTTTCGTATTTGATTGAATTTCGCGGCGAATTTTGCCCGTCCGTCGAATCAAGAGAGTTCGTCCGACGCACCACGATTGTCGTACGATCATTATCTGTCATTACTATACCCTCGTTCACCGAGATATTTGTATAGACAGGTATTATATGATTCGTTTGTATGCCATCGCTTAATTCCGGCGTTGGATATCCGAATTCCTGCTTCCTGATTTGCCTACTTTCGATATTATGGGCAAAGTTGCCGAATTCTGGCCTTCGACGTTCGAGTGCCGTTTGAGTGTCTGAAGTAAGGAAACTAGACGTGGCCAAATTAGCATTGTCACGCTCGATTGGAGTTTCTCGATTTCCTTCAGAATTTTGCCCAACATCCTGGCCGTGTTTTACGACCATACTACAAGCCCTGGTACTCTTAGGTGTTGTCACTAATATGTGTTATTCTTTCTTGCTCGTTGGAATTGTTCCCAAAATTCTGACTATATCGATTTGTTTATTTTGTAACCTTATTGTTGCTAGCCAGAACTCTGCGAAATCTTGCGGCGCTTCCGCTCGCTAAATTACTATCCAAACATCGAGAATTCCCACCGCATTTTGGCCCGGTTCCCTTATTCTTTTCAACCTTGATTCTTCGACAATAATAGACCCAAAGGACAACTTGACTTCTTCTTAAACTCGGTACATCATACTCTTATTAGGTCTTCTGAGCTTTATAACGAATTTCAACGCCAAGTATTGAGTATTGTTATTTGATACTGATACACGCTACGTGAGTATATGACGCACTTCATAAAAGAAAGAAAATAAGACAACCCTTTTTCTGTTTGAAATTCTTGGTTTGTGTGGCTTTGTGTCAAGAATTTTGCTCGCCCGTTAACTCGCAGACACCTCTCGAGCTAATGCGCGCGAATGCTGTTTTAGACGTCTGTTAGAGTAAAACAAATAGGCATCATATTTCGAGTTGGTTAACAAGGCCTTTAGGCTGTTTTTCTAAGCTTAAAGAGTTATCAACAACTCGCACACGTATCCTAAGCGCTTTCGTCTGTCAACGCAAATTTGCGTCGAATCGCCTTGAATACTTCTTGTCTGACTCTTAAACATGAACCTCTTCATCGTTGCGGACATGCATCTTAATTTGTGAATTTTCGCTTTGTCAAATTTGACATAAGTAGATAGCGTGTTGCTTTTAATAACGTGAATGCGGTATTTTTGATCAATTAATGAGTGTCATCTTGAATTAGAGTTTGGCTTCTGAATTAGCATTAACCATATGTTAACGATGTTTTTAGTGATTAAAGCAAATATTGGTGCATTGATTGTACTGTCTAATCCAAGCTACTGTAACCTTGCTGCGGACCTAAATTCACTGAATGAGTGGTATTTGTGTGGTCAATCCCTTGATTGGTCAAGGTCAATAAATCTTACAGCAACAATATCACTTAGTATACCCTTAAATCAATTTCTGTGATCACAAAAACCTTTTCTAAAGCATGTTTGACAAAATTCACTAAAAGAGGTTTACACTTTGATGCAGGGCATATTTTAAGGATTTCTAAGTGGGGGGCCATTTGTGAAAAAGGGCCCTTAATCTGAGTGCTGAAGGCGCGAGCCCTGTAGGGGTCCGGGGGAGCTTTTCCCCAGGAAAATTTTGAAATCTGGAGCTCTGAAATTGCCAATTCTGAATACTATAAGATTGAATATTTTACTTGTAATCCAATAGTATTTCAATGTTTTAACTAAAACTTTAAAAATGTCCAACTATATAAGCCATAAAAACAATATTTCGTTAAACACAGACAAATCGTTTACTCTGTAAATGACCCAATGTATAAAGGGCCCAGGGAGTGGGGGGCCAATTTTGTGTGAGTGGGGGGCCATCAAGAGGGCCTGGGGGGCCAAGTGGCCCCCCAGTATATATGTTAAAATATGCCTTGCTTTGATGCATCATAAAACTTTAATCAAAGAAATATCGATAGTGTAAACTAGTCAAGGTCAGGAGTATATTCATCTCAGACCGTCTGTGCCATCTGCCTGATATAAAATATAGAAATGTTTACGAGGGTGGTAATTCATATAATAGTGAGAATGTGACCTAAGGGCTAAATTTCACTATCCGTCTCACTTTATTTTGTTTGCTTCAATCTTCATTTCAGTATTTTATAGTTCATTCATTTGTCTATTCATTCATCAAATTATTTCATTTCATTTGCTGCATGCTAACGCTGATTGGGTCGTGAATTTACTTCTATGTATCCTAACCAACCAGCCCTGTCAACATTCCCTGTGTGCAGGAGAAACCGGACCACTCGGAAAAAAACCACTATCACTGTAGAGCGTTGACTATAACTAAGATCTTTCACATGAATGTCTT
The DNA here is from genome assembly GCA_016169945.1 of Trachythela sp. YZ-2020. NCBI lineage: Eukaryota > Metazoa > Cnidaria > Anthozoa > Malacalcyonacea > Clavulariidae > Trachythela > Trachythela sp. YZ-2020. The sequence continues at coordinate 8,313,602 of JADLSH010000389.1, forward strand.
AGTCTACTAATTTTAGCTTAGCACTGGAAGGAATTTTTTAAATAAATTTTCCAAGTATTTAATTACACATACTTATTTATCAAGAAGATTTTTTTTTTTTTATATATAAACAATATTTAATGAGTATAATTTGCGTTTGCTCTAAGAGCATCATTGCTCATCTAGAGAGCTCACGCACATTACATTTTTACATATTTGCATTAAACCTTCTCAGTTTACACTAATGAAAAGTTGTACATTATAAAATATAGAGCAATTTTGCCCTTCATTTAATGTATTTGAACCGAAAAGGAACAAATCAACTTTTTGGTTATCTGATACTAAGTTGCAGTAGAACAGGTGATTCAAGCTGGTGACCCAAGTCTAACTAGTTGCCTCCGATTAGATAAAAAATCGCATATCCGTGGAATAATTAAGGGATCTTCGAAGCCCCAAATCAATTAATTTGGTAACCAGAACGTTTAAATCAGTCCTGTCGAAGGCTTTACTGAAATCCAAGAAGACAATCCTAAGAGAGTACCCATGCGCTCGCATCTAGGCTTGATAACCATGAGTGAAACATATCGAGTAAGCATGTGGTGGTGAATGAACCCGGATCGGAAGACTCCAAATAGTTTGGGATCAATATTATGCCCAATGTCCTCCAATATTCACTCAACTACAAATTCTTCTAAAACTTTTGATACACAGGAGGTCAATGAAATGGGGCGTAAATCATTTTCCTCCTTTGTCGGCGACCCTTTAGGTATTGGCGAGATATTAGCGGATTTCCATTCTATTGGTGTACAGTATCGGAAGACAATGAGGAGTTGAAGATCTCAGCAAAAGGGTTCGGATAGCTCGTAAGCAAACTCTTTCAATATTCGGGATGGGTCAAGACTAAGTAACTTTTAGCAAACTTGATGTGGATAAATAATAGGAGGTTGGTCAGGAGCAACGAAGACATTCTGTCGTCTCACGTCAATACATCAAGGAATCAAAATCGGATCAAAATCGGATCAAGATCGGATCAAGATCGGATCAAGATCGGATCAAGATCGGATCAAGATCGGATCAAGATCGGATCAAGATCGGATCAAGATCGGATCAAGATCGGATCAAGATCGGATCAAGATCGGATCAAGATCGGATCAAGATCGGATCAAGATATACAAATGGAACATGCGCACTATAAATGTAAAATTATTATTATTATTATTATTATATTATCAAGATCGGATCAGTCAATCACGTTCAACTAGCCTCACAATGACATTGATTGGCTATATAAGCAAACTTTGGAATGCTTTCGAATACGAGTAAATAAGGTACATTTGTTACCGGTCCCTTTGCGCGTCCTGACCGCGTACGGGTGTCCAGAACATTGTATTGTGTGCGGGAGTCACAAACCCGTCACTCCGTGACAGGTAGTTGGAGATGTTTAAAAGATCACTTGCTTTGAATAACACAAAGCAAAATAAACTAAACTACAACAAACCATAATATATAGCTGTAAATAATTTTGAACAGTTTTCATGTGGATTTCTATTGAAACTGTAAGCCAAGAAGTTTAAACAAGCTACTGATTAAAGAGGTAGTGTATATTAATTCTTTTAAAGACTGTAAGTAAGTCGATGGACTTTACAAGTAAATATATAGTATACGAGTATTATTATTAAGCTTTGTAAATTGACTAAAAATGTCTTGGCTAAGGTCACTTTGGTGTATATTGTTTCTAATCATTGAAAACGCTTAAATCATTATAATTTTTGACGGAATTCTGACTTAAATAAATGGTTAGAATTGAAGAATAACTATCATATAACTATGTCTCAGACTTTAAACTGGAGGACAATATAGGAAACGGTATTATAACATAGTCATGAAATTAGAAGCAATGCAATTAAGTCAGACATACAAATAAAATAAATTATGGCAGCAAACAATAGTCCTATAGTATAGTTTTCACGTCTTCATCAACGAAATCTCAACTAGTGGTTCTCGAAACCAGCTTTAGTCTATTGGCATTAGTCTAGTATATAATTCATCACAAACTCCCTCTGTCAAATTCACTAATGTTTGGTAATATACATAACTTTTTCCACAATTATTTTCAAAAGTTTATTTGGGAGTAATATAAACGCATTATGTTGGAGTGACATGTGGACATGTACCTTTCACCTCTGCAGCGACAAACGAGGTTCGATTCCCTGCAATATACACTTGTCTTATTATAATTTCACCTCAGTTGCATGCGAGGAGAGTGAGTCCAGTTTGACTCTACCAAACACCGCAGGTTTTCTCCGGTTTCCTCCTGTATAGTAGGGAACTTTAGATTTACCGACGGCTACGAGAACGACTACGACTACGAGATTTTTCCGTTAAATATCTTCTAATACAGTACTCGCTTTGGCTCAACTGTTGTTATAAAGATGTGCTGTGCCAAAGAGAGGATGATAGCAAGTTTGTATTAGCAGATATTTAACGGAAAAATCTCGTAGTCGTAGTCGTTCTCGTAGTCGTCGCCGTTCTTGTAGTCATCGTCAAATATAAAGTTCCCTAGTAAACTAGCCATGCAGGTTTCCTGATTTGGTCATAACTGTCGTGAACAAGTCATGTTGGACGATGTGAAATAGTCCGGATCTATCTCATCCTTTTGTGCTGTATACAAATCAGTCTTAATCGACTGTATTAGACTAACCTAACCGACACTATTAGATCGGCCACCTTGATATTTTCACGACAGTTAGGACTAAATGGAAACCAGGCTAGCTTAACACTGTATCACTTTAAGTAAGGACGGCCCCCAATGGACCTCTAGGGAAGAACAAGAGCTGAAAGGTTATCTAGTATCAATAACGTTCACATCTTAACTGAAAGCAAATTCATTCCTTTGCTTAGAAAACAGATATCATACCATTGGACAAACTTTGAGAGCGAACGATTTAAAATTATTGCAATAAACGTGGGTGTGAACGTGGGAATACATTTATAATTTAACTGGAAACAACGAAGAAATATACTCGGCGATAAAATGTAAACGAAAAGGAAACTAGAAGAAAAATAACCTAAGGAATTACTGAAGGAAAAGAAATTAAATTAGAAGAAAAATTACCTAAGGAATTACGGAAGGAAAATAAATTAAATTAGAAGAAAAATTACCTACGGAATTACTGAAGGAAAATAAATTAAATTAGAAGAAAAATTACCTAAGGAATTACTGAAGGAAAAGAAATTAAATTAGAAGAAAAATTACCTTTGGAACTACTGAAGGAAAATAAATTAAACTAGAAGAAAAATTACCTAAGGACTCTTAACTCCACGAACGTCAAGTATGGCATCGCTCTGGCCATCACCTTCGGGAAAGTGGACGAAAATTAGCTTTTCCGACGACGTCAACTCTCGAGCGTATCGCGAAGACGTGACGAAATGTGTCTTACATAATGACAGCGACGCCGACAGTGACGAAGACGACGCATGGATGTCGCAGCTCGAGAAAGACTACGACAATTCGCGACGATGCCGAAAGCGTCGGACATGGACGATGTATGAACGACGCGTTACGACAGCTTTAAGCGTGTTTGTAATGACCACTATCGCGTTGACGTTTTTGATTCTCTATAGGAGTCACCTCAGGTGAGTTTGGGAAGGTTTAATCTCTTTCAGAACTGTAGTCAGACATCTCTTAAGGCGGTTTTCCATTGCGGTCGCTTTGCCAGCGCGTATATATTTGCATTTGCTTGAGTTTTACGTCCGCTCCTATGCTCGCGTACACGCGATTGAAGTTGAAATGTTTTCAACTTCCCAGGCGAACTCCCGCGTTCCCGACCGTTACGGAAAACGGACTTAATACGAGCACTGAACGGACACAGTAAAGTGTCCGTATTAGAGAGATGTGTCCGTGTTTATAGAGACACACATATTATAGAATAACTTGTATTATGTCGGAACCAGTTCTCAAAGAGAAGTAAGAGGTGAGTTGTGAGTCTATATAAGACCTAATGGTCTATTTAATTTTTAATTTTCATTCGTGCAAAACCGAAATATTATTAAACTTTCAGACTACCTTTCTTCCACAAAGACGACCCCGTTTGCCTGACTAGAGCCTGCGTTCAGGCAGCAAATGAACTTTCAAAATCCCTCGACGATCGAGTCAATCCGTGCGATGATTTTTACGAGTACGCGTGCGGGGCATGGGAACGAGACACATCTATCCCTACAGGGTCCTCTAAGTTCACATCATTCCATCGAATTGCCCAAAAGAACCAACTGACTTTAAAAAGGATACTGGACCGTGGTGGACTGCAGGCTCACAAAAGTTCAGCAGTCAGAAACGTTGCTATATATTATACTTCATGTCTTGATCAGAAGATTATTGAATCTAGAGGAGCAAAACCGCTGCAAGATCTTATCAAGCTTGTGGGCTCGTGGACAGTGACCAATATGGCATGGAATCCTGAGGGATGGAATTTTGGTCAAGCGCTCACACAGATTCACAAACTCAAGAGCATGCCGCTGTTTTATATGTTTGTAGGCCCGGATGATAAAGATTCATCGCGTAATATAATACAGGTAAATGTGTTTTGCGCGCGCAATAGTCCCTTTTCCTAAAATGAGAACAGCCAGATTTTCAAAACAATAAAAATACAATCACTGGCATGAATCGTGACTGGATGGCACTGTCTATAATGATGGATCTATAATGCGTATATCATAAATGAAAATTCTCAATTTCATTTATTTCATATAATATACTATAGTAAAGGTATTATCTATATATATGAATAAAGAACAAATCATAGGCAATCAAACGCGGGAACAATAATGAAAATGCATGGAAAATTATTATATATAATTGTTTTATTTTCATATAGATTCAACAAGCTGGAATAACACTGCCGGATGCAGAATATTACGAGCGAAAAGACAATGACAAAGTGCGTCTTACAGTAAAAAATTGAAAGTAGAAACGTAGAGATTAGACATGGAAAAAAGATATCAAATCTTCATTTGAAAATTTGTGAATTGTAATGTAATTCGAATGTTAGTTACAGCCTTTGTTTTGTTTCAGTTGATCGTAGCGTACAAAGACTTCATGGTGAAAACGGCCATGTTGCTTGGTGCAAACAACAAAGCGAATGTCATGAAGCAAATGAACGAAGTTCTACAGTTTGAAAGAAACTTGGCCAAAATTTATGAGCCAAAAGGAAAACTGAAAAACAGTGAAAATATTTACAATAAAATGACGATCGCGGACTTACAACAGATGGCGCCTTCGGTAAGTTTTATTGCTGAAAATTGTATTTGTATTATTGCTGAAAATTGCCTGACAGTGTTGTCGTTTCTCTAAATTTCCAAATGCATGTACATATTTCGAATCGGTTCATAATGTAATATTTCAATATGACCCGCTCTATATCCTAAAATATACAATTTCATATACGGAGGAGAAAAGGATGTGATAATTATGTTGTGAAGAATAACTTTGTACTATGAACGAAATTCTACAGTTTGAAAGAAACTTGATCATTATTCAGTAATATTCACGTTAAAACTTTAGATTCCATGGATGGATTACATGAACAACATATTTAACAGTCCAGTCACGTTTTCCGAACCTGTTGTTGTCTACACACCACATTACCTCAGGAACATGTCCGAACTTGTTACAAAAACTGAAAGAAGGTAAGAACATTGATAATTAATCGATAAATGTATAGTTATTACGTAATTACGCTAAATTTGATAAATGTTATCAAGAATTCTAAGAAAATAAATTGTGCATGAGATATACATGCGAAGTGCAAAGTATAAATTATAGTAGATTAAATAAATTAAGAATTTTCATTGCATAAACAAAAAATTATCAAATTTTGTTGGCATGTCACTCGATTGAATAATAATAGTTGAAGGGTTTTTGGAACTTGTGGTTAGAGCTCGACAGCTGGACTCCGTAGCTCAGTTGGTTAGAGCGCTGCACCGGAATCGCAGGGCCGCAGGTTCGATTCCTGCCAGGGACCTATAGTTGCATTTTTCACAGCTGTTCCTGGTTAGGTCTAATATAATGTATATAATTTACACTCGATAATTTCCATCTACAAAAACCCTTCAAACAAAAAATTAGAAGTACTATAGCACTTAGTTCTTTAGAACTAAAACAGGTTAAGTTTTAATTGAAATATTTATCAAACTTTTTACTCTAGAGTGTTAGCAAACTACATGGTATGGCATTTAATTAAGCCGTTGGTCCATTTACTGTCCCAGCCATTAAGAGATGCATATGATGCGTTTGAACTGATTGAGAAAGGATCACAGCCTGCTTCGCCATCAAGTTCTGAATGTGTAGCAAGGAGCGAGTCTTTGTTTGGTTTCGCGACTGGAATGTTGTATGTAAAGGAACGATATGGAAAAGAAGCTAAATCTGAGGTATATACTAACATGGACCCTCTTCATCGTCACCACCCCATAATGATCATCGTATCACTATCATCTCCATCATCACCATCGTCACCATGATCACCATTACCATCATCATTACCAGCATCACCACCATCATAACCACCATCACCACAATCACTATCATCATCACCATCTTCATCATCATCGTCATCATCTATGTTTTGCCTTTGTCTTTCATTATGCTATTACATTGTTAATGAAAACCAACATTTGTATACGAGAAAAAAACAATATTACACACCAATATATTTGATTTCCAGTAACATCATATTCAAATTCAGCGACTTAAATGCTATGTTAATAGGCTTCAAAAATGATTAAAACTATCAAACAAGCATTTGAACGAAATATACCAAGAGCTGACTGGATGGACGAACGTACTAAGGAAAAGGCTTTAGAAAAAGTAAGAAATGATAAAAAAATATTAAACACCTTTTTCAATGCTGAAGGTTTTTGTAAATAGAAATTTGAAGTGAAATTTCAATAAATTCTTATTTTTTTAACCTCACTTGACAGAGTATATTTGAGCATTCATATAACTATATGAAAAATAAGATAAGCTATTTTTTCTATTTAGTTAAATGCTGTCATTGAAATGATTGGTTATCCCACCTGGATTGAAGATATTTCAAAACTTGACAAATATTACTCAAATGTAAGCCTCAATGATCTATATCCATCACAATAGACGGCAATTCTCTTTGCATACAAGTTTCATGCCGCGGAGAGCATAAAAAGAAAAAATAGTAATTTGACTAAAATATACAACTCATATCTGATTTTAGTTAACAATGAGAAAGGATTTGCATTTTGAAAATTATTTGGATGCTCGAAGATTTTATCATGCCAAAATGATGAGTAAACGTTCTAAGTTAGTGGAAAGAAACGAGTGAGTGATTTTACTGATTCATAATGTGAAAAAAGACATATTTTCCTTCATTAAATGATGCAACGAAATTTTTACTTTCAATTTTAGATGGCATTTGACACCATCTGAAGTTAACGCGTATTACAATACGCCAAACAACTATATAGGTAATTTAGTTATTCAAAATTAGCTGTCTTAATTAGCTGTCTAAATTAGTTGATCAATAAACAATATTTAATTGTTCTTCCTAGCATTTCCACTTGGTATATTGCAGAGACCATTCTTTGAACCTTCGTGGCCCAAGTAAGTCAGTTGCTTCAATGCTTTTAAAACTGGCTTATCTATGTTGAAAACAATAACCTTAAAATAAATGACCTATTTTTCTCTTTTTTTTTTTAGATATTTAAACTATGGAGCAATTGGAGTGATAATGGGTCACGAACTAACTCATGGATTTGATAGTCATGGTACTGCCTTATGCTGTATAAGTATTACGATATTTTAACCATATAAGTATACACTTTTTACAAGTTATGTTATAGCATAGGCAGCCCAAAAATTGGTGTAGAATGCTCTAAATGTCGATCTGTGGCAAAACTCGCCCCGTTCCACTTAACTTTGTCGCGCGCCACATGCGCCGTCCATATTGAATTGCATTGAATAGTAAAGGTTGGGTCAAAAATAATTTGAAGACCCACTGAAATGGTTGGACAAAACAAATTTTGTTTTAGCAATTTTCAATTTCTCTTCAGTTTAACCTGCATGAGATATAATAAAGAACTGTCCCCTAGATCAACAAAATCGTCCCTATCATTATAACTGCTATATGTGTTAAGAAAATTAATACCTATATAGTAAGTAACTATAAATAATCATTCTAAATCTCCAGGTAGTAAGTTTGACAAATATGGCAACCTCAATAATTGGTGGAGGAATGGATCTCTGGATCGTTTTCAACAACGAGCATTGTGCGTGGTGAAACAGTATGGGAACTTTACTTCACAAGGAAAGCAGGTATATAGAATTGGTTGTTTCAAGACTGTGAATAATTTTAAATACAAATGGGCCTAGTGCAGTGAGTGCTTTACTTTAGAAATATATTGAGAATTTGAGATTCAAATCTTCCCGAGATAAAATCAAATGTCTATGAGGTCTTCAAGTGTCTACATGGTACTGCGCCTATGGCGTTTCATAGCTATTTTACAAGATTATCACACTCAAGAAACAAGCGAGGAAACAAAGTCAATCTTAGTTTCCCTAAGGTCAAGACTGAATGTGGAAGGAAACGTTTTGCATATCAAGGAGCGCTTCTTTTTAATAAATTGCCTAACGAATTAAGTCATTGTCTAAGTCATTGTTACGTTTTAAGAACAAATGCAACAGAGTTAGCTTGGACTTTTGAATCAGCTACTGCATTACTCTTAAGCATTTTAAATTGTAAATATGCTGTACAGTAGTATAGTTTTTAGCAATTTATACACTCTTATATTGTAATAATAATAATAATAATAACTTCTTTATTTAAACTGGTAAAAACCGATCAGCTAATTAATATTAGCTGGTATAAACCGATGACTAGACTTGCCCCAAGTCGACTTCTTCTAATACTAAGTTGAATCGCGTACTAATTGAACCACGTACTAACGACGAAGTCGCGAAGCCCTCTCGCGAAGCGACGGACTTTGAGAAAGTCTAACCGATGACCAGCATTAATATATTATATATACAATAATTTACATCTATAATACTATATGTTATCTAAAAAAAAGTTATATTACATGCAATACAAGTATAGATATATTAATATATATTCGCATAATCTTAAATATATCGAAAAATATTTAGTACTAAGAGTCACTATATGCTACAGCGATGTTCGTGAGCATCAGTTTCTAAAAGAAACTTAAAAATATTGTTTTTAAAGGAGGACGATGTATTTAAGTCTCGTAAGTGTTTTGGCAAAGCGTTCCATTCTTTCGCGGCCGAACATTGAAATGACGACTCGCCCATTTTCGATTTGGTTGGAATTACGCACAACAACGTCGTGTCTCTCAGGGATCTATTGTGCGTTTCTGATCTTTTAGTTAAATAAACAATTAGCTGTTGTGGACAGCCGATGTTGTATATGATTTTATATACTAATTACAGACGAAGAAAGCGCCTTCTGCTGTTCAATGACAATTTGCGATTTGCTGATAGTATAATACGCATCGCTTGGTTCTGCAGACGTTCCAACCGTTGCGAATTCCCTTTTCCGCATTCTGCCCAAACCATACAGCCGTAATCCAGTACTGGTAAAATGGTTTGTTTGTACTTACAGCTAAGAAATGACGATATTCGGTTCAGTATTTTAAGCTTAGGGTACATTCGCGCTGATAAATTCGATACGTGTTTTATCCATGTCAAACAGCTATCAATGTCGACACCTAGGTATCTGAAATGATCCGACTGTTTCAATATATCTCCCCGCTTAATTTTACATGCAAATCACGCGCGTTAGCCACTGAATGTCTAGATCCTATAACCATCACTTCCGTCTTCTTATGATTACTTATCAGCCGTTCTGATCAAGCCAATAATCAATATGTCTAAGGTCTTCATTGACACATTGTTCGGCTATGCTAATGTCTTTCGAGCTGGCATGAAGTTCAGTGTCATCTGCGTACAGTTAGTTTGCGTGTAGTGTCATCTGCGTGTATTAGTTAGTTTTATATTGTATATTAGTTTTACGACAGGTCATAATTGCTGCCGAGCGCCAGCGAGGCAGCACACTAATCTTGCTCGTGCCAGTCCCTTTTGCCGAGTTATGTATAGTCAACGATATCTCAGTTTGAAAATTTATCTGTTAGCAAACCGGGGGGGAACGGGGGGGCAGTCATCAGGCAAACGCCTGAGAAGCAGCTGCTCAACTGCGCATGTTTTGCTGGCACGTTGTATTCTCTGACCTTGTCTTCTACCAGGTTGCCTTGTCGTCGAATATTTTATTTAAAGTCGAGTCTGTTCAAGCGTTTGGGTGGATCGAAGTATAATAATGAGGAGCTATAGGATCATCTTAAAATATTGCAAGATGTAGAGAGAACTAACGTCTTCGGTTTTCTTATAAAAACATGACCTGTTTACAGTGTAATAATTATCAAGAATATGTTGATAGCTGACTCTTGAACTCTAATAAATAGAGATCCGCGTTGTTGCGCGTTTATGTCTCAATTATATTCAACACTAATATCTAGCTTCCCACAAATACAAATAAATACCCACGCATGGTACGTTCGCTCAAACTATTGTAGAGTATAGATGTTTTAGAGCGATGCGCCGAATCAAGTGTTGAAGGCTCAATGTTTGTTGTTGGAAATATAATATCCCTCATATTATTTGTCGCCAGGAATGCGTCTCGCTGAATACTGATATGGCGGTCTGTTCAAGCGTTTGGATCAAATCGAAGTAGAATTAATAACGAGGAGCTATAGGATCATCTTAAAATATTGCAAGACGTAGGGAGAACTAAGCTCTTCGGTTTCCTTGTAAAAACTTGACCCGTTTTAATACAGTGTAATAATTATCAAGAATATGTGACAGCTGACCCTTGAACTCTAATAAATAGAGTTCTTTATAAATTTGCGCGTTTATGTCTGAATTATCATTCAACACTGATTTCTAGTTTCTCTTTAGTTTCCCACAAATACAAATAAATACCCACGTATGGTTCGCTCAAAGTATTGCAGAGTATAGATGTTTTAGAGCGATGCGCTTTACGATCGTCAAGTCTTGAAGGAGCAATGTTTGTTGTTGGAAATATAATACTCTCATATAGACTGAAGTATGTCGAATATTTTACATAGTGCGTGACGAATATCAGCATGATTTGTACGTTTCTCGTTCGTATTGCATTTATCGTACCGTTTCTATTGGTCTGGTTAAAACACAATTAGTAACTCAAAATGCGCAAGTATTCTATAAAGATGCATACAAGATTGACAAAAAAATTGCATGCGTTTTGTGCGGATGACTTGGGTGACTAGGGGAGTGCAAGTTTGTGACACCTCCCAGCCTCGTACCCAGGCGCTTGAAGGAAAAGATAATTTACACATTCAGCTAATTTATAGAGATCAATGGCTAAGCTGAGCGAGCGCGCGGGGGTGCTTGGGGAGGTCGCGAAACGCGGAGGAAGTGGGGAGGTCGCGAGCTTAGCCACGGATCTCTATAAATTAGCTGAATGCGTAAAAGCGCCTGGGAAGTCTCCCAGGATTTGTTTTCAAGTAAAAAACTGGCTTCCCTTGGCAATAGGCTATGGCGTTGAGGCAGCATTTCACTTGCGATAGTAACTTCTAGTTATATGCTGAATAAGTCAACCTGTTAAAATAAAGGATTAATAATAATAAAATCTTCTCGAAGAAGGAGACAGGTACTTACAGAAATTAAACTTTTGTACTTTAACTGAAGTAGAAAGCATTCTCTATGGTATATATATATATATACATGAGACACCAGACCATTACAGGGAAGCCGCAATGCAGCAGAGGCAGAAATATCTGAATGACGTTTTAACCCATTTACTAATCAACCCAGATCTTTTTGAGAAGTGAAAACTATGTTTTCAAGGGGGGTGGCTTATCTATAACGTGCTAATATAAAAAACCTATCATGAACTACCTTAATTTACCCATTCGACCATTCTTTATAGATTGATGGAGTAAAAACTTTGGCAGAGAATATTGCAGATAATGGAGGACTCAAACTAGCCTTCCAGGTAAGGTCATCTTTGGGTGGCAGCGAGCCTATGCCTTTACCAAGTATGTCATTTTCAATCTATGTTATTCAATTCTTTAGGCTTACAAAGATTGGTTAAAACGTCATCCGGTTGAACAGAAATTACCATCATTTGACCTAACCCCAGAACAATTGTTCTTTGTCGCATTTGCTCAGGTATGTCCGCGAAACGAAAAGCTATACAGGGTGTCCCAAAAAAAGGCTACCTTTTCAAATTCAAATTAGCATGTTAATTCAAGCAACCTATTGTAGTTCTTTGAAATTCATTATCGCTTTTGAACTACGAATGCGTAAAAACACACAGTTTCATACACATGGGATATTGAATACAATAGGTTGCTTGAATTAACATGCTAATTTGAATTTGAAAAGGCAGCCTTTTTTTGGGACACCCTGTAGATACGAGTGTTTCAAATATTTCACAATTGTTGTTCTCATGCATGCAATTTCGTTGCAATCACCATTTCCCATGTTGTTTTCATACTTTCATCTCCCCCCCCGACCCTGACCGCCTCCTTGATTAGTATTGGCATTATTTTTAACTTGTAGGTGTGGTGTTCTTCAAGCACGGAAAGCAAAGCAAATGAATCGTTATTGACGGACGATCATAGTCCAGAAAGAATAAGGTGAAGTCTCAGAGATGTTTCACCATGCCAAACACCATAGCATTATGCTTTTGTCTAATAAAATAACTGTTTAAAGGTGGTGTGCAACCAATCTCAAGGGATTTAAAGGACAAAGGGATTTAAATGAAAATGAAATTTTCGTCATGTTGGATGAAATTTGAATTGCAATCAAGCAAAATTCATCCAACATGGCGGCGATGACGTACGTGCACACCAAGAATAGTATGCCAAAGGTATTCCAGTGATGTTACTTGATTTTGTTGACCACTTTCTATCAGGGTTTGGTTGTACGAAAGGTGTTCAGTTGCTTAAACCCGTGTTTAAATTGCTATCTACTAAAAAATAAATTCAAACGTTAAATCCTAACCGCCGGATGAGGAACGTCTATCGATTAGTCTAGGCAAACGGAATAACCACACAAGATGCGTAGCGTTTCACCTAAACTTACGGCATAACCTTTGACCGTGTCAGTGGCAAAGTCAATGCAAGTTTATAAATAATAATAGAGTCTAAAATTTCGATCCGCTTACCTTTGAGTTTAGCCTACGCAGGAGCAGAAGTATGTTTAGCTGTTTACTTGCCATCCTACAGAACACAAATTCCCTTTGACACTAAAGAGTTACATGTATTTTTCTTTACTTTGCTGTATTCAGTCAGTCGATTTATAACCGGGTTGGAAAATTTCGCTCATCTTTTAAATAGTAAGGTGGCCATTCAGCCATCTTGAAACCAACTAATACGCATGGCTGAACAACATCGCTCCTTAAAAGATGAATCTTAATTCGATATTGAAATGCTTCAACTATGTATGCATTGTTTACGCGAGTGAAATATGCATATGTTAAAACAAAAGTACAAAAGAAATCTCAGTACTCAAACTTTACCTTTGCAAAGACAAAGCCGAAGAAACTTGTTTTTGAATTCGAGTTTTGTCCCGTCCAGTTGACAAGTAAAAATAAAGAAACATGGAGAAACAATGAAAATACATACAATGGATGGCACCGAAATGATAGCATTTAATTATACATTATAATATTTTTTTATTAAATTTAGAGTGTTGGCGGTACTTCACAATTCACAAGATTTCGCTGATGCGTATAAATGTCCTCGTGACAGTCCAATGAATCCTGTTGAGAAGTGTCAAATTTGGTGATCACCATTCAAGTTTTGCTATTTGATGAAGATTTACATTTTCTTAGACTTAATTGTTTATACGATGTTAAAATTTATCCTTCAATAGACACTTCCCGAATTTGCTTGAGTGCACACGAAACAATAGCTTGAAATCGAGGCGGACAATGTAATCCATTGTTAAATAAGCAGTTTTCATTGTCAGCCAGCAAATTCGGGAAGTGTCTATTGGAACTAAAATTTAAGTTGCGGTCGCCAATTTGGGAAGAACAGTCCCAGTATAGTAAAAGTAACTCAAGACAGTTAGAAATTTTAAAACTTTATTATCATTAAAACTACTTGTAGATCACGAATGATTAATAAAGCTACAAACGAATGACGGTGAGGTATTTGGGTTACTGTGTATCCCACTGACCTGAATACTACGACTGAATGGAACATTCTTTTGAATTCATTGAGCTAATTTTGAAGCCATTTTAAATGGGTCGAATTCTTTACGAATCAATCAGTTAACTGTTTAAATTATTTTTATTATCAAGCAAATAACTTTTCCCCTATGGAACTTGAAAGATATATCTTCTACACCTCTTCCAATGAGTACGTTTTAGAACATATTAGTGGGTCTATATCACTAAATACTAAATAAGAGACACGATGTGCGATATATGAAAGTTAAAATAGTCCGTAAGAGTATATGAAAACAGTGCATTATTACAATTAAGATTTAGTCAGCCCACAGAATGGCCATGTATTCATGAAAATTGATTAAAATAGTGTCAGTAAATTGAACGAAACTCATTTAGTGTTCATAGTAACCACCTCTAACGTCGTCATTGGTATTTCCGGCGAAGAGGCGGTGCTCATAGCGACCTGATGGTGGTAGGGCACGAGTTGCCAGATACGATGGTCTCTCTTGAGGGTAACGTGCATCATGGTTGTAGTGCCTTTCCTGGACGTAACCTCTATCTTCGATATAAGGGTCTGGTCTCATGTAGCCTCTATCATCGACATAAGATTCTCTCTGGTAGTACGGTGGTTGTTGGATGTTTCGACCTTTGTTTGGGTAAGAATCGTTATCAAAATAACGCTTTTCTTCAACTCTTGTCATCATCATGGTATTTGGGTTTCCATAAGGTACCACGTAAGCTGGAGCGTGCATTCTACCACGGTAGTCCTGATGTAAAACATTGGAATTCTATTAGCCTTAGAGGGCTGATTGTATGAAGGTCGGAAAGCGCTATCCAAAACACGGTAATTTTTTCAAGGTTCCTAAATTTATGGTAGGATCCATATCAGTAGTTTCACCGTTTTTCAGTTTAAAAAGTCGCTATCCGGATGACAGTAGCAATATCTGGCCTTCGTACAATCGCCTCCTTGGAACATCAAATCCGGGAGCTAAGTTCCACTTATAGGGAAAGTTATTTGGTATTTGATTTAATAAAATATTTTAACACCTCGTCCGTGCTAGGATGGTGGTAACCTGAAGGTAAATCTAATGGCATTATCATCATCATCATCATCATCATCATCATTACATCATCATCATCATCATCATCATCACTACCATCATCACCATCACAACCGTCATTATCACCACGGCACCACCATCATTATCATTTTCATCACCATCGAATTAGCATATCACAAAATATTTTGGTTGACTACTTTGAGGGCAACAAGTAACCTTGTTTTCCTACCACAGCAGGGTAAGCGTTACTGTTATTCGTTGTCGTCTATTAACAACTAACCAGCAGAAACCTTAAACATGTCTCAAACGTTTACGTTTATACATTAGTGTTACACAAAATCATGTTATATGCTGTGATATTCAGGTAAGTTGTTTTAATAAAGTTCTGTATATCTATCCAAAGGAGAAAATATACATAATTACCCGTCTTCTGCAGCACGCTCCAGCACAGCCCAGTATAGATCCCACGACAGACACAATCAATAGAAGAACGTAGAAAATCGTAATTGCAGCAGTGGCATGCCGAACAGTTTTCAAGTCCGAGCAACTAATGTCGTCTAAATATATACAATCATAAATAATGATAAGTGTTGCGGTAACAAACGATTTACAGAAATGTTGGAAATGTTGCATGCATGCTTGACATAGAAAAACTCGACGACACTCGAGAGAAAGGCTTGGGAAACTGTCATAAACGTACGGGTCCAAATTTTTAGGGGCAGGGAACAATTTTCCCGACTGACACTGAAAATGTCCAACTTATAATTCAACCTTACTCTGGGTCCCCTCCCTCGACATAAGTTCCTAGTTGTTCAATTATACTTTTATTTCCAAATTACACAGAGGCTAGATTGCTTTTACTTTTTGGCTTTTCCATTTATTTCCCCACTAATTTTTTGCCTGACTTGGGTTGAAAATTTGCCCAACTTGTCGGCCTTTCAATGCTTGTTCTGTTGTCATCAGGCATGATAGCCTCGTCAGACACCTGACACTAGATATAGGTAACTACCTCAGCTCCTGACAGTCATTTCAATATTACTATCTGCCACCATTGATTGGTAACTGCCTAACAACAGATCGTCGGGGCATGCTGGAACACATGCAACTTCGCCTCGGAAGGAGCGCACGTAGTCACAAGCACGGAAGATTAAAGAAAGTTCAACTTACACGAGTATTTTATCGAATTTAATTTACACACACACTTATCAGATAGGTCAGAGCACATAGAGTCGAGGATGGCCCAGAACGCAGCACTCCAGCTAAATCCGGATAAGGCAAGAAGAGCTCCAAACACATTTACACCAATGGCAACAGCGAACTAATAAAAATAATGATATATTCTCTAATTAAGTCGCATTAGTAAATTAAGGCAGAGTTAAGCGGACAGCAGATGATGGTCAACTTCTGAAATGTGGACACTGCCTATAGAAGCAGAAAATTGAACTACATCTCTTCATTGTATTGTATTTGCCACCAAATACAAGACTCCCAAATCCATTTACTGGCTGCCAATTACAAGACTAGTACAAATTATGAAGCGAATTAATACTCTCTCACTGTTATTTAAACTGGATGATAACCTATACTGGATAACCATCGACAGCACGATGGTGCTTAGTGCAACCCACTTATTGGGTTAACTATTCACCGGAAGGCCAATTGATGCTATCAGTGAATGCTCATTGAGGACATTTCAGGCCTGATCATATACTGCTCAAGAAACCAATAAGAATACACAAGATATGACTATATATTCAATTAATGACCACATACCAAAGTGATATATCTGCCAAATCCAGCCACGAGACATATAATTGCAGGAAGTAGAAACTTAAAAAACATTTAGGAATGTCAAAAATTATTCAACTATTGGCGGTAAACAATACACAGGAAATCTGAAGCAATTTTTTTAATTGGTATAATAATTAAATATAATAATATAATAAAGAGTAAACTGATCATGTCGAAGAAACATCTGGATTAGTGACAAAAAATACCAAGTCAAAAACTCTCAGTGCTCTAAATAAAATGCCTTGTCCGGCTTTTCGACTTTTAAAAGCCACGATCGATACATTTTAGGAAACATAAAGATAAATTTATATCAGGTATAAACTTTGCTCTCGCTTTTCAACAGACGCGAGAAAAATTTTGACCCGTATACAAAAAAGTAAGTATTCGTAGATGGACGAAACTTGCACGCGGATAGTGCCTAACATGTCCGCGGGTATCCCGCGTTGTACAAAAGTTATTCCTGACCCTTTTATACTGCCGGTAGTAATCACGTAAACAACCTCGGGCACAGAAACTGCTCATTATTTTGGGGTTTATGGCAACGAGGTATATTTATTGATCTAAAGTTGTAATCAGTCAGCCCTTATGAAAACACTAGACTGTCGAAACGTGGTCAATTTGTTTGAAAATTTCAATATCTGCTTGTTTTTAGTTCGGTTACAGCTCAGCAGTCCTGTAAATGAGGAGTATATGGATGTATACTATATAATACTTACATAAATTGCCCACAAACCAATACTTGCCGCACCATCATTGTTCAACTCACTCAGGGCAACGCCTCCACCAGCGATACATCCAAGAGTTAACGCCAAAAGCATAAAGCCAATTACGACACTAGAGTAAGCCTTTCCGTTTGATAAAGCCATCTCAGTGTGTGTACGGTAGTGACACTTTAGAACAACTTTAGTCTATAATGCTTTATAACTGATGTATGTATACTGAACAACTGTCTTTCATGCATGTTTTGACTGTGTGTGCGTGATAATAAATTATCATATAACCTAAAATAATTTATTCTTTAGTATTTTGCTACAATTATACTGTATATCGTTGGCGTTTATAATTAGTTCATTGTTATCAATCGACTTATTCAGAACCCCTTTGGCTATATCAAATATATATACATTTCGTAGGAAGCAACTTCAAGTTGGGGGGTCACTTTGTCTTAAGGGCACCTCAGTGGCGTAACGTTATATCAGGGTGCCCCGGTTCAAAATTTTTAAAGGCCCCTCTAGTACGAATGCCGAAGGCACAAGCTCGGGGATCCGGGTGCATGCCCCCGCCGGAAAATTTTTAAATCTAGAGACTCTGAAATTCTATTTCCTGGCCCTTTGGGGGAAGATTTTACAGAATTCGGATGGTCAGAGAACGACATTTTAACATAACAAAATTTACAATTTGTTTGGCCCCCGGACAACTCAGTTCAGGCTCTTACCGGATAGAGCTCATAGAAGTTACGCCACTGGGGCACCTCTTCTATTAGAAAAAGGCACTTTTTCCATTGTTTTAGCTGGAGAAAAGGGCACTTAAATTACCATCATTTGACCTAACCCCAGAACAATTGTTCTTTGTCGCATTTGCTCAGGTATGTCCGCGAAACGCATCGGTAAAAGCTATAGATACGAGTGTCTCAAGTATTTCACAAATTGTTGTTCTCATGCATGCAATTTCGTTGCAATCACCATTTCCCATGTTGTTTTTATACTTTCATCTCCCCCCCGACCCTGACCGCCTCCTTGATTTATAGGCATTTATTTTTAACTTGTACAGGTGTTTTTCAAAGAAAAGCAAAGAAAATGAATCGTTGTTGACGGACGATCATAGTCCAGAAAGAATAAGGTGAAGTCTCAGAGATATTTCCCTTCTAATATTGATTAGAAGGGTTTATATAACACCTTAGTAGATTCTCGTCATTTAATTGGTTGATTATGATCACGTGACCGTGCAATAGTTTTTTCCATTTTCACGATCGTGAAAGTTGGAAAAAACTATTGCACGCTCACGATTCTTTCCATTGCGCGTTGGGTTTTCATAAATTCCATACGTCAAAATCCTAATCGTATCGTGTTCGTAAGGTTTTTTAATCTTAGTTTCACAATGAGGTGGATGGAATTTTTAAATGCAAACAAAATGGCGGATGTAAATTTAAGGATTTTTATACCATAAATTTTCGTTAAATGAATGCATGTATCTTATTCATCTTTATATTCTTACACATTTTTGGGACCTGTGTATTTGATTGGTATATCAGTTTTGAACTTCATACATGTAACCCTGGTATGTATTTGTTTTGGTTTGTATTTATTCCAATAAATCTTTTATAACATCGATATATTTTGGTGTCATATAAAAGAAATAATTCCATCTTTCACCCCATGAAAATATTTTTACCATTGGCATTGCACTCATTATTTAGTACTATAACATTCATTATTTGTATACTATATCACTAAATACTAAATAAGAGACACGATGTGCGATATATGAAAGTTAAAATAGTCCGTAAGATTATATGAAAACAGTGCATTATTGCCATTAAGATTTAGTCAGCCCACAGAATGGCCATGTATTCATGAAAATTGATTAAAATAGTGTCATTGAACGAAACTCATTTAGTGTTCATAGTAACCACCTCTAACGTCGTCATTGGTATTTCCGGCGAAGAGACGGTGCTCATCGCGACCTGGTGGTGGTAGGGCACGAGTTGTCAGATACGATGGTCTCTCTTGAGGGTGACGTGTATCATGGTTGTAGTGCCTTTCTTGGACGTAACCTCTATCTTCGATATAAGGGTCTGATTTCATGTAGCCTCTATCATCGACATAAGATTCTCTCTGGTAGTACGGTGGTTGTTGGATGTTTCGACCTTTGTTTGGGTAAGGATCGTTATCAAAATAACGCCTTTCTTCAACTCTTGTCATCATCATGGTATTTGGGTTTCCATAAGGTACCACGTAAGCTGGAGCGTGCATTCTACCACGGTAGTCCTGATGTAAACATTGGAATTCTATTAGCTTTTGAGGGCTAATTGTACGAAGGCCGGAAAGCGCTATCCAAAATACGGTAATTTTTCAGGCTTTCTAAAATTGGCCATTGTTTTGAACAATCCAGGTTAAAGTTTAGTTTTTATAGATTAATGGTTCCTAAATTTATGGTAGGATCCATATCAGTAGTTTCACCGTTTTACAGTTTGAAAAATCACTATCCGGATGACAGTAGCAATATCTGGCCTTCGTACAATCGCCTCCTTGGAACATCAAATCCGGGAGCTAAGTTCCACTTATAGGGAAAGTTATTTGGTATTTGATTTAATAAAATATTTTAACACCTCGTCCGTGCTAGGATTGTGGTAACCTGAAGGTAAATCTAATGGCATCATCATCATCATCATCACTACCATCATCACCATCACAACCGTCATTATCACCACGGCATCATTATCATTTTCATCACCATCGAATTAGCATATCACAAAATATTTTGGTTGACTACTTTGAGGGCAACGAGTAACCTTATTTTCCTACCACAGCAGGGTAAGCATTACTGTTATTCGTTGTCGTCTATTAACAACTAACCAGCAGAAACCTTAAACATGTCTCAAACGTTTACGTTTATACATCAGTGATACACAAAATCATGATGTTATACGCTGTGATATTCAGGTAAGTTGTTAAACTTCTGTATATCTATCCAAAGGAGAAAATATACATAATTACCCGTCTACTGCAGCACGCTCCGGCACAGCCCAGTATAGATCCCACGACAGACATAATCAATAGAAGAACGTAGAGAATCGTAATTGCAGCAGTGGCATCCCGAACAGTTTTCAAGTCCGAGCAACTAATGTCGTCTAAATATATACAATCATAAATAATGTGCTGTGGTAACAACGATTTAGAGAAATGTTTGAAATGTTGCATGTATGCTTTACATTAGAAAAACTTGTCGACACTCGAGAGAAAGGCTCGGCAAACTGTTATAGGTGTACGGGTCCAAATTTTTAGGGGGGGGGACAGAGAACAACCTTCCCAACTGACACTGAAAATGCCCAACTTATCATTCAATCTTACTCCCCCCTCCCCCGACATAAGTTCCAAGTTGTTCAATAATACTTTTATTTTTAAATTACACATAATTATATAGACCAGATTGCTTTGATTATTTTTTGGCTTTCCTTTTATTTCGCCCGACTTGGGTTGAAAATTCCCCCACCTGGTACGCCTATGCAAAATGAGTTCTGTTGTCATCAAGCATCTTCCACCGACCATCTGATAGCCTATCGGACACCTGACATTAGATACAGGTAATTATATTAGCCCCTGTCAGTCATTTCAATATTACTAGTGAAACATTGATCTGATACAATCTAACACTATCTGACACCATTGATTGGCAAGCGCGATGTCACGAGCTCGGAAGAGGAAAGTTCAACTTACATGTGTATGTCTTCGAATCTAATACACATAAACAGTGATCAGAAATGCCAATACTACAAACGTCGAAGACGGCCCAGAACGCAGCAGCCCAGCTCATTCCGGCAAAGGCGAGAAGAACTCCAAACACATGCACACCAATAGCAATAGCAAACTAATAAAAATAATGATATGTTTTATCATTAAGTCGCATACACTTGGAAAAAAGAAGTAATCGTATCAAAAAGTAACACAAGAAGGTCAATTTGTCAAATTCATATTAGTATCTTCTAATATTGGTAGGTTTCAGTTAGCGTTAGCAAACAGAGTAAATTAGGGCAGAGTTAAGCGGGCAGAAGAGGATGGTCAACTTAAATAATTTCTGCCCGCCAATTTTAAGGCGATGCCTGCGGAGGAGGCTAATCTCTTCCTTGTATGTTATTTGCCACCAAATGCAAGACTCCCAAATCTATTTATTGGCTGCTAATTACAAGACTAGTACATATTATGAAGAGAATTAACATTTTCTCACTCTGTTATTTGATTAATCCTACTGAGTACTGGTTGATCCTGCACGATGGTGCTTAATCAAACCAACTGATTTAGTAAATAGGCTAAGTATATTCGCCGGAAGGCCAGTTGCACAGGCCATTTCGAATGATCATGCTTATTTCAGCAGTTCTGATTATGCTGTATATTCAATTGATGATAGCTTACCAAACTGTGATATCTGCCAAATCCAGCCACGAGACATATAATAGCAGGAAGTAGAAACTTCAAAAAAATTCAGGAATGTCAAAAATTGGCGATAGACAATACACACGAAATTGTTATAATAATTAACTATTATTCATTTAATTGACTAAGAAAGAGTAAAGTCATGTAGAAGAAACATCTGGAATTAAAAAGAATACCAGCCAAAAACTCTCAGCACTCTAAATAAAATGCCTTCTCTTTTCGACTTTTAAGAGTCAAGATCGATACGTTTTAGAAAACATAAAGATAAATTTATATCAGGTATAAACTTTGCTTTCGCTTTTCACGGCTCATTTCCTTGCCACGAAGGCACCAGACGCCAGACAAATTACCGGTATACAAATAAAGTAGGTTTTCGGAGATGGTCGAAACATGTACGCGGATAGTGCCGGGTAAACTGAAAGCCTCAGTCCACACGAATATCATTATCTATACAAAAATTATCCCTGACTCCAGTGATCATGCATGTAAAAAACTATGGGCACACTGGAAACTGCTCATTATTTTGGAGTTTGCGAGTTTATGGTAACGCGATATATTATTGATCTAAAGTTGTAATCAGTCACCCTTTATGAAGACAATAGACTGCATGTCGAAACGTGGTCGATTTAATTATTCGAAAATTGCATTCATTTATTTAAATTAACCGGACTACTAGCGAGAAAAAGTACATCTGCTTGTTGTTAATTCTGTTACAGTCTGTTCATGTAAATGAAGTGTTATGGATGGGTATACTATAATACTTACATAGATTGCCCACAAGCCCATGCTTGCCGCACCAATTTTATTCAACTTGTTCAGGGTAACGCCTCCACCAGCCATACATCCGAAGGCCAACGCCAAGATCATAAAGCCAATTACGACACTAGAAACAGCCATTCCTTTTGATAAACCCATTTCAGTGTATGTACGGTGGCGAAACTTTAGAACAACTATAGTCTATAATAATGCTTAGAATTGCTGTATGAATGTTGAACAACTATAGTCTTGACTGTACTATAGTATTGACTGTGTGCGCGTGGCAATAAATTATTATAGCCTAAATGAATAAATTATTCTTTATCATTTTCGGAACCCCGTTGGCTGTATATAAAGTCTGTATAAAGCTAAACTCGTAGAGAATTGAACTCAGGAAGCAAAATAACTAACCACTTACATATTAAGCAATGCATTGCATGTTCAATAAGAAATCATCTACAATATATAGGTGGTGGATTAATTTTGGCATGTTTACTGTTTACTGTTTAGTGTTTAACAGACTGCATGATTGAATTGTTGCTTTCTGATACACACAACAATGTATATATACGTAAGTGGTATTGTGCATGTGCGACAATCGTCCTGCACCATACTGTGCTTTTGTATAAGGAACGCTCTTTTTCTGGGAGAGTGCACGTTTTCTAAGAAAACACTGCGGCATGAGACAAAAGCTGATTTTGTAGTAATACGTGTCACTTATAATTCTCTACTCTAGACATTCTTTCGACTTAAAAGACCCCTGATAATACTAGTGCAATATTGAATGTTACTTTAGCGTTAACTTTAAGGGTTAGTATGTCATACACGAGAAGGAGTTTATTATAGTGATTTGAAACACCGAAAAGTGTGCTGAAAAACAAGGCGCTAGCCGAGTTTTTTAACATACTTTGAGGTGTTTTTAAATCACTATAATAAACGACTTCGAGTGTATGATATAGTTTCTCAAACAAACCAGTATTTAAAGAGAAATTCAGCGCGAAAGTGGAGTTAATTTATGGGTGTTTATTGCCGTGGTATCAAGACAACGATGTCCATACGGTGGTGATTTCCTTTGTTTGAGAAATAATAATAATAGTCTTTGTTTTAACTGTTGGACCGTCAGCTATAATAGCTGGTGTTAAATTTTATATAATGAGGTTACATAGTAACCAAGGTTAATATCATAGGAACCGCGCGCAGTCTGGGCACGACTCATGCCCTCAAGGGTCGGATATAGAGAGTGACAAGCAGGCTCATTGCTCATTAGCTAACATATAGCCAACCGCGGTATTACTCTGCTGGGAGAAGAATACATGCTAAGGCCAATTTTTTTTTCTCATCAAATAAGCGAATTTCGGTTTTCTAATTTCCACCGAACACGTTGTTCGGTGTGATAAGGTGCAGACGTTCGGTGGTCAGGTCCTGACTGGACATGCTCACGTGATATGGACCTGAATCCAAGTATATAACTCAAATCCCTAGACTATTCGCGGACCGCGTCTGCACCTAACCATCCACACGGGTAAGTATGGTAACGACAGATATTAATTAACTTAAATCTAAAAAACCTTCTTCTATTAAACAAAATTTAAATGTTAAGCTCATTTCGCAATTCTTGTGTACATTTGTAATTGTTCTTTCCCTTTTTACTCTTTCAAGATAATTCCCACCGTACGATTTTGTACGTACGAGTTCAACACATTTTGTAAGCGTAGATCACAATCGCATGCCATACATGTTTAGGGTTAGGTTTTGGGTTAGGATTTGGATTAGGTTTTGGATTAATAATTATATAAGGGTATTGAAAATGAATCATGGGTTTATTTTCGGAACTTGGGTTTATGCACGCAATATCGAGACAGCATCTCTTTAATATAATGTCTCCAATACTTAGGCATGAGAATATTTTACTTCACTCATTGGTATGGATCTAGCACTGGTGTCGCTAGTCCAGCATGAAAAGCATCCAAAGCAAACCTTCAAGACAGCAATAACTATAGTAATAATGAATAACGCTCCACCAAACCCAACACCATATTTCCATCCATTATTACCTGTTGAAAAAGAAATTAAAATTCTGAGCGTGATTGATGCCGATTCTGGAGAAGTCTGAATAAGTTATTAATTGTTTATCTTTAGTTAGCAATTAATTTGTTAATATGTGTGAAGGCAAGTTTCATTCGATCTCAACTTTGTCTCAACACAGTGAAATTTTCCTCCCATGCACGGCCTTTTGAAAAGCATGTAAATGAAAGGCAAGCGTGTTGAAATATTAAAAATAACGTACAATGTAAAATGTTTCGAAGTTCGACGTTTCGAAGTAATAACTTTGCTCGAAAGGTACCGATGTATTTTTCGTAGTTTTCAAGTATAGTTATATCCTTCAACTAAGCTCGTGAATATTGTTCATCGCTACCTATTGGCTCGTGGACTCATGGAGTCACGCGAGAATATTACGTCATGTAATATCGCGAGAATATTACGTCATGAGAATATTCCCTAATTTGGGTGGCATTATCGTGGATTTCATCGAAGTGTCGTTTTCGCTTATATCTTGCGAAAAACTAAGAGTTATAAGACAAACTATAATCACTAGAATCCTTGAACAACAAGGAGTATTTTGGTGTAAAGTTTGTTGTTTTAACACTGTCTAGTACTCGAGTTATTTTAAGGAAATTTTGCGACGATTACTGTCAGCCATGTTGGATTTCATTTTAATTAGCTTGAATTCGTCCAATGAAAATGGTAGAATTTGCCACTCAAAGTGGCTAAAACCAAACGTATTACGTGTTGTGACATTTTATATTGCATGTATATTTTTATATTTAATAGTTGTTTTTATCGTTTGTCCTTGGTCTGTTTGTGGTATTTGTCTGTCATCACTTACAATAGCTTCAGCTTAATTGTCTGTAGCCTTTGTACATAATTATGGCATAATTTAATCTACCTCCATTTTCAAGCACGGGTGACAGATGCGGTTAGCGCGCTGCCCCTTACTTCTGAGTTAAGCCGGCTATACAGCAGGTCGACGGCAAGGATTTACTCAGGTTGGGTAACGCCAGTGTCCCTGATAAACTCATGTAAGTTGAGATTGGTTGGCTCTCTCCTGTGCTTCGAGGGTTTTTCTCCGGGTACTCCGGTTTTCCTCCCTCACTAAAAACTAACCCTTAGGGATTAACCTTGACTAACTAACTAACCCTCGAAACCTTTGTCAATTGGGTTGCAAAACCTGTTAAGGCTTTCCGTCCACCTCAGAGTGGAAAACACAATAAACATAAACAATATAAATAATCAAATTGGCAACATAAATATTCACCAAATGAATGTCTATGGTAAGGAATCAGAAATGCTACGAAAAAAACCAGCTGTTGCATATAACGTTGAAATTGTTGTTGTCGTCGTTGTTGTTGCTGTTGTTATTACTGTTGTTGTTGTTATTGTTGTCGTTGTTGTTGTTGAAGTCGTCGTTGTTGTGGTTGTTGTTGTTGTTGACGCTGTCTTGTTTTCGTGGATTTTGCTGTTGTCGTTATAGTAGTCGTTATAGTAGTCGTTATAGTAGTCGTTATAGTAGTCGTTATAGTAGTCGTTATAGTAGTCGTTATAGTAGTCGTTATAGTAGTCGTTATAGTAGTCGCTGTCCCTATTGTTGTTACTGTTATGTTACTGTTGTCGTCGTTGTTGTTGTGCTGTTCAGTATTATCGTTATATAACCATATATTTTGTATGGTTATATAATTATACGACTTGACTTACTTGAACTGTCGTCTCCCGAATCTCGATTTCCATCCGGAGTTCTTTTACAAATGGGCGGTAACGCGGTGTAATTGCCATGTGACGTGCACCTGATTATCTCTGGACCAATCAACTGATTCGTATAATAACCGCAAGAAAACCTCGCAAATATGCCGTCGTGTACTTCTATTCTGCTGGATGTGGAGTAATACCAAGATAGGGTGGAGTTTTCTTTCAATTTCTCATCTACAGGAATAAAATAACAAATTATCTAATTACCTAATTTCAAAGTTCGTTTTCGAGGACTCTTATTGGATGGAAAACATATGAGTGGCATGTGAGAGCGAAGAGGCATTACCATTAACAATCGTTATGGCAATTATAAGATATAAATACGAATCATTTTGCTTTGAACAGGGATGACGTACGACATCAATCACTTGACTCTAGATTGGAGTGTTGAAAGGTTGGGTAATGCATGCTATTTGTTCGGGGATGGAATTCATTTACTTAATTGAACCAGAGTAGCAAGCGAATACATGTTTTATGTTTTACCGTGAACGCAAAAACTTTAAAATGTTCATATTGGTTCCTAATAATGTATGCTCAAACATGCATTGATGAATAAACCATTTGTATATTCAACACCAAAAAGTTGTCAACTGATTTTTAACCAGCTGAATGTGCAATACGTGCCATCTTGTGTACCTAGACTCCATCGTTTTAAGCTGCGTTGATCAGCCGTTGAACGGTGCTGAATAGCGTTGAATAGCATTAATAGGCCTATTGCCTAATGCAGTTTGGCGCAATGCATGCCGGTAGAGTGGTATCAAAATCACTTCTTCGAGAAATTTTGTTGTCATGGCGGCAATTTTGTTTCAAAGAACAAATGATTAATTTTCTATCAAATCTACGTCGCGATCGTTGTTATTTTTATCGCCGTGTGTAAAGACAAGCCTTGGCTAAATTCTGTGCAAATTAAAAGGAATTTGCTGCACGTATTACGGAGAAAACAGCCGTGAAAGGACGCCATGAGTGAACACAATTCGAACATATTCATCGTTTTAGAATCGATTTGCTCAACGTTTTCAGGTATTGTAATGTTGTAAGAGACCGTCAGTACACGATTTTGCTCTAGAAATATTCTGTTGTCGTCTATCAATGCTGATCATGTATTTTTACCGATTAATCGTACGTTTTATACCCATATTTTGCGACTTAAAATTGATACAAAAACTGCCCTAGAATGCTGTAAACAATGGCCTTTGTGACGTACAAGAACAGAGCTTCTCTTGTGTTTTGGCGCGAAAATTTGACTCGCATTTAGGCAAAATTTAATGTATTTTACAAAAGCATTATTTAAATTGCATATCTGCTAGTTTTTGCACGAGTTAAAGCAGTTTTTGTAAATGTTTTTCTACTTGGAGTGCCTTGGTTCTTTCATTCTACAAGTAAACAGGGTTTTTTTAAATTCTAAGTCATAAAAAAACTCTAAATAGGTTTAAAAAGCAGCAGGATTGTAGTTTTAGCGTTTATACATCAGATACATTGACGTTTTAGCGTTACAGTCAGGTATTAAGTCATAGTTAAATATATTTCTGTGTATAAACCTTTTGCACAGTATTAATTCAATATTAAAAGGTAGTCTGTAAATTATTTACTGTACATATTTTGTTTTGAAATCAAATTGTAAATAGTACTTTCTGAATAAGTGTAACTCCAGGTGTAGCTTAGGTTATTGTATTTTTTAAATATTCAAGTGGTATTCAATTTTTCAACTAACTATAAAATATTATTTCAAAGACTAGAATAGGATTAAATTATTGTAATGGTGATGAACCAAGCACTTCGAAAGAATCAAACGAACAGCTGCAACAAGGTGAAACTGCTATTTAAAATCACTTGTCAATTGTAACCCCCACCCTCCAACATCGAGAAAAGGTGGGAAGATAGATGTTAATACCTCCATACTAAACAGTGGCTTGACTCCCTGAGGAAGACTGAACTGACTAACCCTGGCTAATCTCCCAACACATGGGGGCAAGATTTAAAGACATTTCAATTGATTTATTGACACCTAGTCAGGCTTTAGTAACAGTCAATAGAGGAAAACGCCCCACAATTCCCTGAGGTGGGGGAGTGGGAGTTACAATTGACAATATATAAGGCTAAGAATACTATTGTATGTATCAAGGAGTGGGGGGATTGTGTGCCACACTGTTAGAATTACAGTTGTAGGGACCCAGAGCTGTCATATGCACTTATTCCACTGAATACTCAATTCCAATTGTCAATTGTAACCCCCACTCCCCCCACCTTGAGGAATGGTAGGGAAATGTGGGGCGTTTTTCCTCTATTGACTGTTGGTTAAGCATGACTAGGTGTGGGATTTCCTATGAAGTGTCAGTACACTACCACTGACTATAGGCATATGAAGTAACTGTTACTTCAAGGGGGGGCACCTCTTCTTTAGTAAAGGGCACTTTGAATTAGCTGGAGAAAGGGGAACTTTGAAGAAAGGTTGGGGGATCATGTGCCCTCCGGTTCCTACGCCACTGCCATTAACAAGTAAGATCCTCTGGCGTTAGACAGAGTACTGAAAAATATAAAATGGTGCATCTGGCAGATAGTTTTGTTAACCCATTAACTGGCAGTACCCTACCACTGACGAGAAAAATTGTTGGGCGTTAGACAGAATAAAATACTAAAGTAGGGCACATCTGGGCGTATTCCAGCTAATGAGTTAATATGGATTCCCGACCCTTGAATGTGGGGCATATTAAATATGGGGAAACGTTTAGGGGGCTTGGCTATACAGCCTAGTCACAGTCTAAGGTTGGCCTGTTAAGTCTGATCTAAACACATAATCTCAAATATTAAGCAAATTATATTATCTGTTTGTTTTCCTGCATGTTTGTTTTTCTACACAGTGGCACAATGAAATTAGTTCCTGGATTTGTTTTCTCACAGAATAGCAAAATAATTTGCAATAATTTAAATAATTTGAAAGAGAGTGGTTCTGTCCTGCATGTATACAGCATTGTGTTTCAGTGTTTGAAAATATTGAACAAGAATTTATAAATTTTAAAAGATATTCTTTGTTCAATAAGATATTATTTGTTGAAATGTCTTTAACTCTTTCCCCCATGTGTTGGGAGATTAGCCAGGGTTAGTCAGTTCAGTCTTCCTCAGGGAGTCAGGCCACTGTTTAATATGGAGGTATTAACATCTATCTTCCCACCTTTTCTCGATATTGTTGGAGGGTGGGGGTTACAATTGACAAGTGATTTTAAAAAGCAGTTTCACCTTGTTGCAGCTGTTCGTTTGATTCTTTCGAAGTGCTTGGTTCATCCTATTCTAGTCTAATATTTTATAGTTAGTTGAAAAATTGAATACCACTTGAATATTTAAAAAATACAATAACCTAAGCTACACCTTGAGTTGCACTCATTCAGAAAGTACTATTTACAATTTGATTTCAATACAAAATATGTACAGTAAATAATTTACAGACTACCTTTTAATATTGAATTAGCACTGTGCAAAAGGTTTATACACAGAAATATATTTAACTATGACTTAATACCGGACTGTAACGCTAAAACTTCAATGTATCTGATGTATAAATGCTAAAACTACAATCCTGCTGCTTTTTAAACCTACTTAGAGTGTGTTTTATGATTTAGAATTTAAAAAAACCTACTGTTTACTTGTAGAATGAAAGAACCAAGGCACTCCAAGTAGAAAAACATTTACAAAAACTGCTTTAACTCGTGCAAAAACTAGCAGATATGCAATTTAAATAATGCTTTTGTAAAATACATTAAATTTTGCCTAAATGCGAGTCAAATTTTCGCGCCAAAACACAAGAGAAGCTCTGTTCTTGTACGTCACAAAGGCCATTGTTTACAGCATTCTAGGGCAGTTTTTGTATCAATTTTAAGTCGCAAAATATGGGTATAAAACGTACGATCAATCGGTAAAAATACATGATCAGCATTGATAGACGACAACAGAATATTTCTAGAGCAAAATCGTTTACTGACGGTCTCTTACAACATTACAATACCTGAAAACGTTGAGCAAATCGATTCTAAAACGATGAATATGTTCGAATTGTGTTCACTCATGGCGTCCTTTCACGGCTGTTTTCTCCATAATACGTGCAGTAAATTCCTTTTAATTTGTACAGAATGTAGCCAAGGCTTCTCTTTACACACGGCGATAAAAATAACAACGATCGCGACGTAGATTTGATAGAAAATTAATAATTTGTTCTTTGAAACAAAATAGCCGCCATGACAACAAAATTTCTCGAAGAAGTGATTTTGATACCACTCTACCGGCATGCATTGCGCCAAACTGCATTAGGCAATAGGCCTATTTGAACGGTTAATTCAAAAATTCAAATTAAAAATATATCCAAAAGTTATACTCACCAAGACGGGGGCATACTCTTGAACAACTCATTGTCTTTCCTGCCTCCCATTCACCGTTGAAACCACATTTTCGTGTGACGTCTTTGTCATAAGTTCCTGTGACATAATTTTCATCACAGAGGAATTTCGTTTTCCGGCCTGTGCAGTAGAAGTCACAAGTTAAAATTTTCACTAACGATAATACAATACGATATGTAGATTAATGTGCAGGTTTTCACCCTTCAATAAGATCAATCAATGCTTTTCCAAATAAATTCGAGGACTTAATGTACAAGTGGACAAATCGTCGTAAAAATGACACGAATTTTACTTAGGTTTAGAAATGACATAATGAAAATCTTTTATTTGAACATGTTTCAAGTATTGTATAAATACTGTCGGATGGAAATCCCAGGACTACGCAATATTAACTTTGAAGGATTTTTCATGCCAGGAATTTTATTTTTAACGATTTCCAGGATTCTTCAGGACCTTGAGAACCATGAATATCTTTATAATAATAAGATTACAAACAATTAATGCGGACTAAAATTGCCGGCATGGGTAAAAAGTTGAAATCATAAAAAATGCCTATATACCGAATTGAAAACTTATCCACACAGACCAAAACAGATTTCAGATGAAAGAGTGCCGAAATTTTATAGTCCAGTGATGTTTAAAGTCCTGGCTAAATGAGGAGAGTGGATTAGAGTTACTGAGTTAGCAAGCAAGAATTTGCGCGAGAGTTTCATCAACCAGTTCATTTCACTCACCAGTGAAAAATAAATTGCCTTATCAAGTATATTTTGGAGATCGATGCGTACAGGAAATATTAAGCAAAAAATAATCTGTTGGCTCACCTGGCAACGTTACATTTCTTTCCGCGTGAGAATGAGACCATTCGAAGGCCATGCAATTTTTCACTACATGTAACAACGCAAAAATGATATATTATTTGCATATAACTAGTCATTAAATTAACTTATAGTTCCTGGGCCGGGCAACAAATAGAACATTGTTATTGGAGTACTGTTTCTTGGTGAAGAAAATAGTTGTTGCTCTTACCTTTCAATTCGCTTGAATAGAATGCTTTAAATCGATAGAGCTTCTCTGGGTCAGTATCTGATATCGCCCGAAACTTTACCGTAAGATGGTTACTCGAACCCAGAATCGTTGGAGGCAGAGTTTTGGGTCGACCACCTTCAAATGACCAGATTTCAAAAGCTGAATCCGTGCTTCCATCATACACGTGTATATTGTCACTGTAATAACGGTTTACGGCAGATAAATGTATTTCGGTGAAGTTTAGCCTTACGCGACCCTGTGGAATTTGGATGTGATAGGTGCATGTCAAATATTCAAAATTTTTGAACAGATAGGTATTTGGATAATACGGTGATAGTATGGTTCCATTTGGACCTTGAAGGTTAATGGTTCGGTCTAAAGATATAAAAGAGAGATCATTAGAAAATGGGCGAAGTGTTATAATTGTTATGTTTTTGTGTATATCTCATGCACTTAATATATTTTTATTTCCACTGGTGGAGATTAAATGCGAATAGATCTTACCTTTATTAAATCGCTTGAACCTCACATTAAACCGAGTATTGTCGCTTGCAGAAATGGTTATTACAAGATATCCACGAGTATTTCTAAAATATCTCATCTTCCCACTGTCGTTCGAATCAAGATCTGGAAAGGGCGCATCCAACAAGAATTTGGATTTTTGAACAACTTTAATGGAGCTCATCTTCGGAATATATAGATTTATAAACTTCAAATCAAGTTGGATATATGTGCTTAGGCGAATATTATATTCACATGAGCGATTCAGTGAAGAAAATTTCCCACCAAAGTCGCCAGTATAATCCAAAACACAAGAATCTGAAAAATAATTTGTGGTTAAGGAATAATTGGTTTAAAGCCGGTAAAATCGTTGTCGTTGTTGTTGTTGACGCTGTCGTTGTCATTGTCATTATTGTCGTTGTCGTTGTTATTGTTGTTGTTGTGGTGTTTTGTGTTGTTGTTTCTGCGTTGTTATAATAGTTGTTGTTAGGCGAGGCGAGATAAGATAAGATAAGGTAAGGTAAGGTAAGGTAAGGTAAGGTAAGGTAAGGTAAGGTAAGGTAAGGTAAGGTAAGGTAAGGTAAGGTAAGGTAAGGTATGATAAGGTGAGGTGAGATGTGGTGAACGTACCTCTGGGAACCGCTCTATAAAGAATAGAATATCTCTGTTTAACAGAGGACACAACTTTTGTAACCACGACAATTTTTACAGAAATAGTGTTTGTAGATTCAGCTCGGATTATTCTCTGAGGTCCAGTGAGAGGACCCAATATAACGCTATTGTCCATTGCATCATACATTGTCAGTATATCATTGGGGCCAAATAACAATTCTCGAAAACGTATCTGAATCACACCATTCACATAAAAAGCATTCATATCAATGTTATATTCGCAGGTTGAGTTTACTTTAATATGATCAGGATAGCCATGACTCTGTATCTCTCCCTCATCTTGATGAGCCGCGACATTAGATTTGCAAACATCTGTTAAAAAATAAATAAATGGGTGTTGGACGTATGCAGTTGTCATGTGAGATAAATGCTTCCAGTTCGATTCTACCGAACACCGTACGTTTGACACTGGTTTAATTTTCCTTCTGTAGAAACTCCTTACTGTACCCCTGGGCAGAACAGTTTAGAACCCATAGAGCTGAATTAAATAAATGAATATGAAGCCCAGTCGAATTGCATTCACAACTTGGTCTTTGCATTAATTTACCCAAAACCAGAGTAGCGAGCAAAATTAACACTGGAAAATAACACTGGAGGCCATTACTGCATGGAGCTCAACGAAGGAATTGTAAGACAGAACTGATATATCCAGTAAAAGATAAATTAAAGTTAGTTTAGTGTAGGCTTTCTCCATTGGCAAGATTCGGCGGTGGAGTAGGATACAACTACCTGAAAAAATACAATAAGAACTTCGACGTTTCGAGCGAAGGCCCTTCGTCTGGAATTAACTTCCAGAGAAGGGCCTTCGCTCGAAACGTCGAAGTTCTTATTGTATTTTTCAGGTAGTTGTATCCTACTCCACCGCCGAACCTTTGTTAGAGTCTACCTACACTGGCACCACGCATTCGAGTTTCTCCACCAGTAACACTGGATCATTAAGGGATGGTACTTCGTGCAGTTCTAGGAAGAACAGTTTAGTTATAGGCTATGGTTTAGAAAGAACTGATAGAGATCTCCAATAAAAATCAACTTAGTTTAGTTTCTCGTTGAAATCTTAGTTTCTAAGGCCTGCTCTGGGACGGTAACTCGCCTTAACTCGTCGCGAGATAATGCAAGTTAAGGCGATTTACGGAAAAATTGGGACTTTAAGCAATGCGAGTTAAGGCGATTTACGGCGATTTAAGGCGAGTTGAGGTCCCAGAGCAGGCCTTTTCTAGCTATTCAGTTCCAACACTACTGGCGCTGGATATTTCTTGGTCTTACCTTCTGGAATTCGTCTATACAGCAGCTTCACTCCCCCGTACGTTCCAGTGAAATTTCGAGGCAATTTAAAAATCACTTGTGTTTTATCATCATGAACATATGCCACTCTTGAT
This sequence comes from Trachythela sp. YZ-2020, assembly GCA_016169945.1. NCBI lineage: Eukaryota > Metazoa > Cnidaria > Anthozoa > Malacalcyonacea > Clavulariidae > Trachythela > Trachythela sp. YZ-2020. Next base: position 8,348,361 of record JADLSH010000389.1, read on the forward strand.
TGTACATTGTGTACCCCAACTTCAAGAGATATTCCACTATGTATGATGTACGAACCATCTGGTAAACTGACATTCTCAAACGTTAGTTCGATATATCCACTACCTACGCCGATTTTAGGTTTACAAAAGTTAAAACCCAGATAGAAAGGATAGCCAGGTGTTGTAATTTCGCCTTCGGTTCCGTTGAAAGTCGCACTGCACGCCCCTTAATAGGAGGAGAAAGTCTGGATATTCAATAATGAAACACATTCAAACTTCGATTAAACGGCTAACAAGTAAAATTATATAAAACCGAACAATTAATAAAGTAAAACTGATAGTTCGTCTTGACGGATGATCGGTCTGTTTGTCGCGTTTGTACACATGAACTTCTTTGCCCATGATTGTTTAGACTGATCACCTGTACCTAGTTTAGTTTTTTTTAATTAAAGATTAAATCGCAAGGTAGTGTACTAGTGTTATTATCGCGCAAGTATATTGGAATTTCTTTGCATACCTTTTTGTCCGTTTACATACATTATTTGCATAAAAGTTGCCATCGTGATTATGCAATCTTTAACAAGGTTCATTTTGCTGTACTCCATATTTCTGAAATGCAATAATATTCATGTTATGAATTAGCAAAATGAATTGCGCGCTCTTTGATCATAGTGGTCAGTGTCATAGTTCATCAAACAGTGACTCGAAGACTTTTCGAAGGTCTGGAATTAAGTATGCTATTATATACCTCTGAGTCAGTGTCTTACTCTCCCTCTTCTCCGCAGAGATTTTGATGAACAGGATCAGAATGCTCAGTCTCAAATACGCGCCGTTTGAATTTCGCGCACCATGAAACGTTAAACGGCACAAAACAAGAAAATCACACTATAGAGTGTCGATATATTTCTACAATTTTTAATTAAATCTAAAGACTGATTTGCCTACAAACACACAAATGATAAGACAGATGTAGAATTAATATTTTGCATCAATATCGATGACTTGTTCACGACAGGCAAGTTTAACTGGAAACCTTCAGACAGAAGGCAGTATTAAATAACTTTGAAAGTCAACTTCAATCTTTCAATTCCTACCATGCTTTGTCGGTGGTACATACACTAGCCTGTGTTCCACATACACATGACAGACAATACAAATGCCGTAACAAATGCCGCCTCAACTCAACACGACAATAAGCTTTAGCTTTTATGTAACATATATGCAAGCTGCCGTCGATTCCTTTGTAGTCTGTCTATTTATTTTATATCTTACTATGTCTAGGGCTATAACTATAGCCCAATGGCTACAATTTGGCTAAAATAATATATATTGTGCAATATATATGCTCGGCTTCGCCAATAGCCAACTTATATACTTAAAGACTAAAGATCATACAAATTTTCTGTATCAGTTCAATACGAAGATAATTTCGTGACACAATTTAGCTTTGTGACACAAATGTATTAAACTCACCTTGATTCGACTTCAGCGCCGAAATGTCAACTGTCAAGTGTTTTAATAGATTTTCGCCAAGCGGAATAGCTAATGCTGTGCATGGATTTTGCATGCATAATAATGGCTCATTAGGAATTCTCAAATTTCGGCTATACCACAGTTACCAAAGAATAGGTCGGTACATAGGTGATCAGCTGGCAGTTATCAGCGTGAGTAAATAATATTAATTCTTCATTATATGTGGCAGCTTTGTATTTGGTATCCACTATATAAATAGAATTGAGAGCTGTGGTTTGATTTTCTTGCCACATTTCTGAAGTTGATCACCATCTGCTTCCGGGCAGGGTCGCCCCGTACCTCATTATGAACAGGCTTTGTGATTGGTTGATTATGACAATAAGGACGATTAACTATATATATCATCTTTCTAAAGAACGAGTCATAAACACAGATCTCTTTTGGTTCAGAAAACGTGTTCATATGATCACTTGATGAGGTAATCACATTGCAGGAACGCCCACCAGTATGCGGAAATCCGCATAAAGATTAACGTATACGTACGTATATTAATATTCTGTTTATTAATCAATTGATTTGCAGTAAAAACTGAATTACACAATTGTTCCTAAGTTATCAACTAATTTACATATTAACATTTTAACATAGACGTTCTCCACTATATATAGATATATAAAATTATATTTACATAATTCAACATACAGAGGACTAAACTAGGACAATTACGTATATTTAATGGTAATAAAGTTATCGAAACGTTCAGTAAAGGTTCTCACAGTTCGACAACTATTTGGTCTACGTAAAAAATAATCATGTTCATTAGAGGACCAGGAGGCAGGAGGGTCTGATTATATTATAGACTGGATTGTTTATGCTCTCTTCCGGGTTGAGTTGATAAATCTCCGACATAACTCATCTCTTCGACATTCCAAGGTTTTGAGCTTTGAGGTCTGCAATGCTTCATAATAAGATATGTCGGGGTATATAATCTTAAGTGCTCTCTTTTGGACAGACTCGAGATGAGAGGATAGGTAATCAGGAAGAGCTGCCCATACTGGGGATGCATACTCAAGTATGGAGCGAATAACTGAGCAGTAGATGGTTATAAGATCAGTGAGACTCAAGCCTGCTTTCTTCAATAGTCGGAGCGCAAAGAGTCGGGAGAGCTTGAACATCTCAGTGTACAAGCGAACTGATTTTTAGAATAAAATTGCATTAAACGATCCATTGTGTTAAATGAAGTCAGAAGTCTGCCATAACGAAGGGTAGAAATTTATTGCTATGTCAAAATAAAGTAGTTTTCTAGCGGTATTAAAGTTTGAAGACGTTTTAAAAAGACATAGAGGCATATTCCCCTTAATGTTAGCCCCTTAATGGGGATTTCTATTGTCTAGCAGTATTTAAATGCGTCACCTCCAGCACCAACTTGTTAGATCAGTGGAATTTCTTCCAGGGCCTTTTTTAAGAAATCGTTAGTGGGGGGGCAATAATCGAAAAGGGGACCTAACAAGTGGATGGCCGTCAACGTTTGTCAATAAATATTATTGGTTTTGTCGTCGACGGGGGGGAACCTAAAAAAAATTTTCCCGGACTATACAACATTTTCCTACTTTTTATCTAAAATATGTAAACCGATCCCTGTTTTGGTTGTGATAATACCGTAATTTTCCTCAAAATTATAAAGTTTGCTTTTTGCACACAAGGGACCTTCACTGGGGGGCAAACAGTTCACTGGGGGGGCACTGGGGGGGCAAAAGTTGACTGGGGGGGCAAACATGGGGGCTGGGGGGGCATTTGCCCCCCCCAGTGCATTAGTTAAAAAAGGCCCTGATTTCTTCGGTCAAGAAAGAGGTTATAAGGCCATGCTACGAGTCACGAATATTTCTCTTCGATCTTGACCCCAATCCCTAACCAATCCCGAACCCTAATGTGTGCGTAACATGAACTTAGAACCAAGAAAGAGTTGAAATTAAATCCATGCAAACCATTCTTATATATATTAACATAAATACATAAAAAAAATAATGATGAATTCGAGAAAGCCGGTATCGTTAATGGCCATGGTCGGCCTATATTTATGCACGAGAATATTTTAGTTCACTCATGGGTGTGGTGGATCTGGCATCAGTGTCGCTAGTCCAGCATGAAAAATATCCAAAGCGAACCTTCAAGACAACAATAACTATAATAATTACATAACACGCCACACCAAACAAACCATTTCATCCATTCATCCATTACCTGTTGAAAAAAAGGATTAAAATTTAGTTGAAATGACAAAAACTACTCGAAAAAAGTAAAAAATTTCAGTTGAATTTGGACATTTTGAGGTAATAACTCTGAGCAAAAGCCTTCGGCTTCGCTCGTAAGGTCGAAGTATTTTTCGTCCACTTTATAATGGTCTGTAATATATCACATTGAAGTCGTTGTTGTGGTTTTGCTGTTATGGTTGTTGTCGTGGTTGTTGTTGTTGCTGTTGTACTTTGTTGTCGTTGTCGTTGTCGTCGTCGTCGTCGTCGTTGTTGTTGTTGTTGTTGTTGACGTTGTTGTTGTTGCTGTTTTTGTTAACTGTTGTTGACGGGTTGTTGTTATCGTTATTACCATATATTTTGTGTGGTTATATAAATGACTTGACTTGACTTACTGTCCTTACTTGAACTGTCGTCTCCTGAATTTCGGTTTCTATCCTGTGTTCCTTTACAAATGGGCGGTAACGCGGTGTAATTGCCATGTGACGTGCACGTGATTATCTCTGGACCAATCAACTGTTCTTTAACGCAAGAGAATCTCGCATATATACCATCATGTACTTTTATGCGTTCGCTTAACGTGGAGTAAAACCAAGACAGGTTGGAGTTTTCTTTTAATTTCTCATCTATAGAAATAACAGGTTATCTACCAAATTTAAAAGTCGTTTTTGAGGATTTTAATTGGAACGAAAAACATTCGAGAGCGTGTGAAGACTCAAGAGTCGTCTGAACAATCGTTATGGTAAAAGACGTTTGCTTCGAACATGGGGATGACGCCATGACGGTATATCTTTCACAAGACACTAGATTGGAGTGTCGAAACGTTGGGTCGTTAATGTTATTTGTTCGGGGATGGAATTAATTTACTTATAATTGAACCGTAGAGTAGCAGGTGAATACACGATTTATATTTTACCGTTAACGCATAATGTTCATATATTTTGGTGTTTTAGTTCCAAATAACATATGTACCCGCGAAATTATACTACTGACTAATAAACTATTCTTCAACGTTTCTGTAAATCAATCGATTACGTACACTCTTTTAAACATTACGATTTCTTATTTTTATGTAAATAGAAAAACATCCATGCGCACGCACTACACATTAATCGAGAACTTATGACTGGTGGTCAAATTATATTAGTTTCTGAACCTGAATGTGCGCAATGTATCTCGCGTATCTAGACATCGTTCCAAGCTGCGTTTAAAAGCTATTGAACGGGGTTTAGCATTCACAAAATTCAAATTGAAAAATACCCAAAAGTTGCACTCACCAAGACGGGGGCATACCCTTAAACATCTCAATGTCTCTCCTGCCTCCCATTCACCGTTCATGCTCAAACCACATTTCCGTGTGACATCTTTTTCATAACCTCCTGTGACATAACCTTCATCACAGAAAAATTTCGTTTTCCGGCCTGTGCAGTAAAAGTCACAAATTAAGATTTTCTATCAATAATACAATATGACATGTAGAATATATGCGGGGTTTCCACCCTTGCCAGAAATCAATCAATGCTTAAATTGTGGCGTTTTTAAGCATTTTGCTACTATAATACTTATTTATGCTTTAAACGTATGGTATGGTATGGTAAAACTTTATTTACCTACGCTAATCCCTACAGCAAAAGCTGGTTTGAGACTGGTCGTATGGGTCGCATCTGTCGTATGGGTCACATCGGTCGCATGGGTCGCATCGGTCGTATGGGTCGCATCTGTCGTATGGGTCGCATCGGTCGTATGGGTCGCATCGGTCGTATGGGTCGCATCTGTCGTATGGGTCGCATCGGTCGTATGGGTCGCATCTGTCGTATGGGTCGCATCGGTCGTGTGGGTCGCATCTGTCGTATGGGTCGCATCTGTCGTATGGGTCGCATCTGTCGTATGGGTCGCATCGGTCGTATGGGTCGCATCTGTCGTATGGGTCGCATCTGTCGTATGGGTCGCATCTGTCGTATGGGTCGCATCGGTCGTATGGGTCGCATCTGTCGTATGGGTCGCATCGGTCGTATGGGTCGCATCTGTCGTATGGGTCGCATCTGTCGTATGGGTCGCATCTGTCGTATGGGTCGCATCTGTCGTATGGGTCGCATCTGTCGTATGGGTCGCATCTGTCGTATGGGTCGCATCTGTCGTATGGGTCGCATCGGTCGTATGGGTCGCATCGGTCGTATGGGTCGCATCTGTCGTATGGGTCGCATCGGTCGTATGGGTCGCATCTGTCGTATGGGTCGCATCTGTCGTATGGGTCGCATCTGTCGTATGGGTCGCATCTGTCCGATCGCTGGTTCGCGTATCGCATCTGTGGAAGCGCATCGAGACGATTCGATCGCTTCGCTGTTTACATATGATCGCACCTGATCGCATGTGAGTTCAATTTCACACGGCCATTCCTGGACCCGATATGTATATTCGCTACATGCAGTGCATTTTGGGGCATATTTCGATCGCCCGAATCGTCTGGCCATGTTCACATATGATCGCACGCGATCGCCCGTGGCTTTTTCTCGATCGCACCTATCGCCCCGATAGAGCAGTGTTCTATTGGGGCGATCAGTGGCGATCGTGATCGCCCCGATCGTCTGGATCGTCCCACAACTTGAAACGTGTGTTCACATATAATCGCACGGATCGCCCGCGCACTATTTCAAGCGATTCGGGCGATCGGGGCGATTATATGTGAACCAGCCTGTATGGGTCGCTTCGGTCGTATGGGTCGCATCGGTTTCCATTCAGTGCAAAATGCCGCGCGATCGACCTTTTGCGATCGATTTCTTTTGAATTATGGGCACTGGACCGGATCCGTTCCAGTCGAGGGCTCATAATTCAAAGGAAAACGATCGCAAAAGGTCGATCTCGCGACATTTTGCACTGAATGGAAATCAGCCATAACATGGCCGTAAATTAACTGTGCTTCGTTTGATGCACAAATGAACAATGGATTACCATATCAAGCATATTTTGAAGATCAGTGGGAATAAGAAATATGCAAAAAATAATTTATTAGCTCACCTGGGAACGTCACATTTCGTTCCGCGTGAGAATGTGGCCATTCGAAGGCCTTGCAGTCTTTCACTACAAGAACGCAAAAATAATATTTATATACTGTATAACTATTATCATTAAAATAATAGTCGCTGGGCAACTAGTAGAACCTTGTTGTTGGAGCAATGTTTCCTAGCCAAGAGAATATTGCATCCTCTTACCTTCCAATTCGGTCAAGTACACAGCTTTAAATCGATAGAGGTTCTCTGGGCTAGTTCTTGTAAAGGCCCGAAACGTTACCGTAAGATGGCTGCTGGAACCCAGAACCGTTGCAGGCAGTGCTTTTGGTAGACCACCATCAAATGACCAGATTTGAAAAGCCGAATCCGTGCTTCCATCATACACCTTTATCGTGTCACTGGAATATCGGTCTATGGTAGATAAACGTATTTCGGTGAAGTTTAGCCTTACGCGACCCTGTGGAATTTGGATGTGATAGGTGCATTTAAAATTTACAAATTCTTTGAATAGATAGGTATTTGGATAATACGGTGATAGTATGGTTCCATTTGGACCTTGAAGGTTAATGGTTCGGTCTAAAGATATAAAAGAGCGATGATTAGAAAATGGTGTAACAAGTCAGTTCGGAGTTTCAACTGCGCATCCAAATGTCCCGTTTTGCGTTGGGATAAAATTTCAGTTGAATCATAACCTGAGACAGGAAGAATTCAAATATGCATATGGAAGTATTCAACTGTTCAATCATCATTTGAATATTCAAAAGTTGCCCGAAGAACAAATAGTTTCCGCAAAGTTGACTCGCTTTAAATTACAAAATGTATTCCCTTAAGACCACCTTTCTTTATTTTCATTTACACAGAAGACAAAATATGCCAGCACAAAAATTATTTAATGACAGTTCTATTGTGGCTATATGTGAAACACAAATGAATGATTGAATATTTGATATGCATTTTTCACTCGAAATTCCGAACTGGCCTATTGTTCTGTTTTGGCAAAACGTTCAAATCAGTGTAAATAATATATTATTTTTTGCATTAATATATTTCTGGATTCATTTAGTCCCTCTTAATTACGATTTCAACGCAAAAATTCCCTACCTTTATTAAATCGCTTGAAGCTCACATTAAACCGAGTACTGGCGTTTGCAAAAATCGTTATTACCATATATCCAGCAGTATTTCTAAAATATCTCGTCTTCCCATTATCGTTCGAATCAAGATTTGCGATGGGCAGTTCACCATCACCGGGTTGGAAGTGCCTCGGCGTTTGTGTTAGTTTAATGGAGCTGTTCTTCGAAATATAGAGATTCTCAAACTTGAGATCAATTTGGATAAATGAGCTTAGATGAATATTATATTCACATGAGCGATTCAGTGAAGAAAATTTCCCATCAGAGTCGCCAATATAATCCAAAACACATGAATCTGAAACATAATTGGTCGTTAAGGAATGTTAGTTTAAAGCCTGTTAACAAGTAATTGCTCCTAAAACTGTCAAAGAAGAGAGAATGCAACTGTAAATGAGATGATCAGTTTATATTTGTATATAGAAATAAGAATTAAATGAGCTGAAATTTGGAATTCATCGAAATCCCATCGACAGGGCGTGGCAGCTAATTTTTTTTCAACTGCCCTTACGGTTCGTATTTTCCCTCCCGCCCTGTCCTACCATCTCTCCGGCGTCCCTGGGACAGCTGATACTTGTGGCGGTTTAATATAGGCGACCGTTTAATGGAAGGGTAATATACAGAATCATCCACCAAGACGAGCTACGCACGCAAATTGTCTGTGTAAACGGACTACGCAAATAGTTCGTCTTGACAGATGAGTCTGTTTGTCGCGTTTATACACAGATTAATTATCGGACGAGCAATCTTTTCTTCGCCCAAGTTCGTTCAGACTGATCATCATATCCGTCTCTTGTATAAATCGGGTCATTGATAGAAAAGAAGTCGCCTTCCCTCAGGAGAATCAGCCCAAGGGTAGTGTTATCATCGCGGAAGTACTATATAATATATATTGGAATTTTTTGGCATACCTTTTTGTCCGTTTACATACATTATTTGCAAAAACGTTGAAATAGTGATGATGCAAATTTCAACGAGGTTCATTTTGTTGTACTCCATATTTCTGAAATGCAATAATATTCATGTTATGAATAGTAGCAAAATGAATTGGCGCGGTCTTTGATCATAGAGGTCAGTGTCATATTTCATCAAACAGTGACATCAACCTTACTTGTATTCAAATTCGCGTGATACTAATTTTTAATTTAGTTTTAATTTCAGCTCCATAGTATCCCTAGATGTACATGAGAAAGCATAAGTTTACGTTTGGGTCACCTGTAGAACTAAAAGTTTATGACGACATCGACGACGAAAAAAGAGGAAGAAAATTAGCATTTTAAACATCCGGCCGCTCCTGCCGAAGAAACTAGCCATTTATAGGACACAGAATAGAGACTGAGGCCCCAGTTACACGATACCGGATTCACTTGTCACGATATCGAATTTAACAGTTTCAGAATTCCCTCAAGGCGCAACGCTTGAAGTTGGGATGTGATAACATAAAACGAAACGTAAGGGGAAAATTTTGTAGGCCAACATTTACGGCAGAAGTTGATGTTGTGACAAGCGAATCCGGTATCGTGTAACTGGAGCCTGAGTTTATTATTTTTTCTTTATTCTGAGGTTAAGGTATGACTACATCTGTCGATGGAACGAAATCCACTGAACATTGATTATCCGCAATAGCTTAATTCGTGGACGCTAGCGGCGATAAATATTTGATTTGTCCATATATGTCCATGATGATATGTCGGACATGATTTGTCACAACATTTTATTTTGGAAGAATTCAAACTTACTTGAACTGACAAAAGGACTTTAACGGTGACTTTAAATATACATCCCTAATTTTTATGCCGGCATATTACATTGATGGCTCTGCATTGATGGGATGAATTACGCCAAAATAATTACAATGCAAATTTCGATATTTTGCAGCTATTAAGTCTGGTTTTCAATTTGGTCGTGCAAGTCACAAGAATATCAAGTTTCCGATGTTATAGAGTGTCAATATATCTCTACAATTAGTAAAGTCTAAAGACTGATTTGCATGCACAAAGGACAATTGGATAGATGAATATAAGTTTCAATAACTTTGGAAGTCAAATTTATCAATCTCCTGCAATGCTGTATCGGCCGTATACATACACATGCTAATAGATATATAGGCAATAAAGATTATAAATATATGCCGCCTCAATACGAGAATGGCTTTAGCCTTTATGTAACAGGCAAGCTGCCGTCGATATTCCTTTGTGGTCCGTCTATTTCTTCTATATCTTACTATGTCTATGACTATATAACTACAGCTCAATGATTATATACGATTTGGCTGAAATAATATTGTACATTTGTACAGTATATACATGTTCGGCTTCGCGGCCTTGGGCCTAGCAAACATGTGGCTTAAAGAATAAAGTTCAAATACATACAAATTCCCTGTCAAAGAGAATTTTCTGACATGATTTAGACAGGCATGTTTAATCTTGCCTAAAGCAACATATAGCATGCGAATAAATGTATTAAACTCACCTTGAATCGACTTCAGCGCCAAAATGTCAACTGCATGTCATGTGTTTAGCCCAGCGGGAATAGCTAATGTTATGCATGGATTTTGCATGCATAATGTATAAATAATTATTTAATTAAGATCATTAAAAATTCTTAACTTATGTAATATACTATACCAGATAATAAGTCGTCGACACATTTATAGGTGGGTTTCACTAAATTATAGAGATCGGTGGCTAAGATGAACGAGCGCGCGGGGGTGCTTGGGGAGGACGCGACGAAGGAAGCTTCCTTTTCCGTCGCGTCCTCCCCAAGCACCCCCGCGCGCTCGCTCATCTTGGCCACTGATCTCTATAAATTAGCTGAACGCGATTTCTTTTCTTTTACCTGAAAGCGCCAGGGCACGAGACTGCTAAACAATATCGTGCAGCAGACGGTTATTGTCAACTAGCAGTTATCAAAGTGAGAAAATAATGTCAATTCTTTATTATATGGTAGCCTTGTATTGGATATCCAATATAAAAATGGAATTGAGAGCTGTGGTTTGATTTTCTTCTTCCACATTTCTGAAGTTGATCATCATCTCCGTACCTCATTATAAACAGGCTTTGTGATTGGTTGATTATGACAATAAAGGACGATTAACTATAGATATCATTTTTCTAAAGAACGAGTCATCAACGCAGATCACTTTTGGTTCAGAAAAGCAATCAGAAAACGTGTTCATATTAGGTAGATACTTACCAGTCCAGGGAAACCTACCAGAATATATGCGAAAATCTGCCTAAAATTATTCCAATGGTTATTTTGGAAATTATTTTAAAGTTTAATGGTAACTAATTTGGAAGTAACATTGGAATGACTATCTATTGTAAAAAAAGTGAGGCAGGAAGTCAGCCATTACTAAGAGACAAACTGATATTAACCTTTCTAAGGGCCTGTTTATATGGAGGCGAGTTACCCGGCTGACCGAGTTACTCGCTTCGCCGGGACAAACAAGCGTTCTGTTTATATGGAACCGAGTTACTCGGTATTTATATGTTCAGTACACTGCAGTTAAAATATTCATCTCGCCTTGCCGAGATCTCGCCTCTTTTTGCCGAGATCTCGTCAGGGCGAGTTACCCGGTTGCGCCATGTAAACATTCCACCGGGAAACCTGTAATTTTCTATTGTAGGCGAGTTACCCGGCGAAGCGAGTAACTCGGTCAGCCGGGTAACTCGCCTCCATATAAACAGGCCTAACGTATTTCTTTCTATTGTCTAACAATGTTTAAATGCTTCATTTTCTGCACCAGTGATGTGCACTTCATTTTCTCTCGAGATGATGCAAGGGACGTTCTATCCAGTCTACTTGTTAGATCAAAGAGTTGAAATTACATGCCCTGATTTTAACTGACAACTGACAAAATCTCGTTTTTAACTTCTCGCTAACAAACGACGAAACAGCAATTTAGAACTGACATCTTAAGAATATATTATCGAAAGCTGACAATTCGGTAAAATTTAACCGATAACAAACACCCCAAAAATCTTTCATTAAAGAACCTCATTTAAAAGACCCACGCCACAAACAAACACAAACAATTAGCTACATTTTTTATTAAAAATACTTCTATGAATTTATAAAATATCTTAAGGCCACGTTACACGAGGCAATTTTTGCTGCAATTATATTTGCAACGCAATTTCGGACATAGAGCGATGTTAGGTAAAAAGTATATTCACAGGGAAATTGTGAGCATGAATCTCGTTTTACTTTGCTGATATTTTTCTTTCTAAACATGCCCAGAAGGCAACGAAGAAATGAACGAGAATGATAATATCGGTGGAGTAAAACGCGGGCCATGTTCATTGTTTTCTCTATACGTACATTTCTACATAACATGGCTCGGTGCAGAAATTGCGTTGTAAGTTGCAGCAAAAATTGCCCCGTGTAACATGGCTTTAAATCTATTCTATTTAAACTTATTTTATTTTAGGAAATTCTAAAACAGTATATATTTTACTTTTGTAAAACACCGATTCGAAAATGATTGTCACCAGTTAGTTTACATAATTAATTCCGACCTACAAAACCTACTGTATTTCTATTTAATAGTAAAAAACTGTTTAAATCTATTTTGGATGAAAAATTGCAACCATTAGTGGAATCGATATGTTATGCTTACATGTAGGTGACCCAATTGATTTTTTATCAGTTATGACTCTATTTTTGAAACACACATAAGGAAGACAAAAATATATTCTGAATGTCCTGGGCAGAAAATTTTGTTTTTGCAATAATATTTCCAAGTTTGAGCAAACAGGGAAACATTATTGAAAACATGGGCCAGGATTATTCAAAGAATATAAATTCATCTACTGCCTTTCATCTACTGTATTTCAATCTACTGCCTATTGCATCAGAAGATCACACATTGCATACATAAACACGCTATTAAAAGTTTCACGAATTGTGAATGAGACTCTCAACTGCTGGTTTGCGCTTTAAGCGTATCCAACCAAACTATTTTCTTCTTTTCGTTTCAGTTATTACACGTTTTAAACATAATTTACTCAATTCATTTGTTACTCAAAATTTGCGTATTCACTGAAGGAGTCCAGGTACGCCATTACGGTTGTGTAACAGAATTGGTATTGTTCCTGAGGAAAAAAGATCATTAGTAATTTGTTGGGGTTTTTTTCACAAGCAATTTATACGACTATGGAAAGATTCCTGAATACAACACGGGCCTTGAACTAGTGAATCTTAACTGTTTGTACAAGAAAAACAATAATTACTATTATCAGGTTGGAAACAAAACTGACAACATAACGACAAAAGATACGAATTATTCATGAAAGGCGCCGCAAACATGTGGCTCTGAATAAACTCCTTTGGTTAATTATAAAGATATTGTTTTAATATGTTATACTATAGGTTGCAATGGGTATTGGCGTCACATGCAAATGGTTGGTGTATGTGGCTTTCTCCTCTGCGATCGGCTTCTCTGGTCTCCGCGGGTATTCTGGTTTCCCCTGTAGCAACACAAGACGAAGAAGAGATGATCCTTACTGGACCACTAGGTAAAACAATTAAAAACTGATAGAGGTACCCTGTATGCATAAATAAAGTGAGTTTAGTTTTGTTTAATTTTATCAGCATTGTAATTCATACAATGTACTTACAGCATTTTCGACAAATTGTGGTCGTGTTCCTCTGATGATTTTTATCGACTGAAAGACATCCATTGCTTGTTCAATTTTCATTCGTTCGAGCAGGTTTGAAATGGCAATGTACGTTCCTGTACGGCCTGCTCCATCGCTGAAATACAAGTAAAAAGACACTGGTACACTCTCTTACATGGAAAGCAATAGCCAGGCAGGCCTGATCAATGGTAATGACGGCGATGACGGTAATTATAAACAGTCATTCTATTATCTAGGGTAACTGGGTAAGTGTTACCTGCATGCGACAATAACTGGTCCTTCGCCGTGACTTTGTCGTGATTTCTCGACTAATGACGTCAGAGTGATGACGCCATTGCTGTTTGGAGGTACACGATGGTCCGGCCATTTCGGATAGTGGAAAATATTCACAACTTGGCCATCTGACAAATCCTGAAGTTAGATAAGTGAATACGGTATTAACTGTAAAAAATCTCCTAAAAACCACTTGTAATTCTCATTAATAATGTATAAAGAAAGCACAAAGGAAACCCTGCGCTTATGTTCTTTATACATACAGGATAAGGTGCTAAGATAAACTTTCTTGTCCATATTCCATCTGATTCTTTCTCGGAGTCCAGCTGGACTGTCAAGCTGTCGTATTCCGTCGGTATTCCTCTGGTTGTCGGCCAGAATTTCGGGAACGACTAAAATATAACCAACAATACTACAGTCCCCATGTATACATCATTAATCGTTTTGGGTAGTGTTGTAGAGACATTCCAAATGAGCTTTTTATTGCCATTACTCGCAAATTTGATTGTCAATGATTTAAGAGCTTTGGAAGGGGATCTCTAAAACGACGGCATGAAACGCTAACGATACGTTCGACTGTAATAGGTCAGGTCATTAATGACGCATTGTACATGACCAAATTCCAAGATGGCTGTCCAAAAGACGGCCGGCTGTGCTTGTATTAATACAACACTTATGTACACTCCAAACGACACAAGAATTATACGATATAAACTAAATCTTACAGTTCCATCTTTGACGTTGTTCAATAAGACAATGGTGGAAGATTTCTGAGAATGAACCAGTCTCCAAAAGTCGTTGATTGTATTTGGCAGGGGACTTTGCGTGGCGATGAAGTAGTTCCTGCCAAGGTAACCCTGGAATGAAAAAGAAATGCTTGGTAAAGCTAAAAATAATATATAACCCGTTGACTGTGCAGGAAAGTCTTGGAACTTAAAACAGCATTTCACCTCTGAGGTAAAACTACTGTACAAGTCAACAACAATTATTCTTTCAAGGATCCTTTTGATTGAGAACAGATTGACAGCCAATTAGTTCTCTTAACTGAGTGTACTGACTGGTGAAGTCCATTCGCAGTTTCCCCTTGGGTATATGCGAGTAAAGTTGAGTGTGTTGTGGATTAAGGGACTGCAAAACGCTTGACAGTTTATAATCATTGTGAATTAGAAGAAGTTGAAACGTACATGAACAAACACAGCGTTTATATAGTCTGAATTTTCCACTCCATCCATGTACTGAAGAGGAACACGATCGCACTCCGCTAAAATGGAAAGAAAGACGAACAGTTGCATTAAATTGAGGAAATAATCAATAACTGCGATAAGCTCTTTGCATAACGTCACAAATATGCCAAGTCTGAAAAGCTACAGTAGAATGATACAGAAAATGCAGTACAAAGGTAATCAAAGCGGAATAGTAAAATATCTTTATACCTGGATAGACATTTTTGTTGCGATTTTTGTTGCAATTTTCTTCAAGTAATCCTGCAATGCATTCTTCTTCAGAAAGCTTTGGTGACACCTCACCCAACCTCTGAAATAATAGAACTAATACTTAGTTTATTTCGAATTGATGTCAGTAGAGATGGATGATCCCTCTGGACGAGTGTTGGCCAAGAAAATATAGTTCCGTTTTGATAATTCGTCTGTGTATCCTTCAAGTCCGCCAAGACGACATTGAAATATTTTAATGAACATGGCTAACTAAACAAAACTATTTGTATACATAGGAATAGCTCCTTTTATTCTAGTAAAATGTACATTATTGTCGATGTAGTTTTTACATATCTTAAACACTATACATAGATAATAACTCCTCACTCTATTCTAGTAAAAATGTACATTATTCGATGAAGCTTTTACATATCTTAAAAATTGTTGTAAAAATTTTTTTAAATACTTTAATTGTAATACCACTGTAATTCTTCTGCCAAAGGTGGTAAATAAAATATATTATATTATTATTATTATATATCGTAGTATCGCGATGAATTAGGTAAAAAGTGTATTCGCAGAGAAATTGTGAGCATGACTAATCTCGTTGACTTTGCTAGCTAATATTTTTATTGCTATACATGCCCAGAAGACAAAAAGGCTAGGAATAAGAATGATAATATCGGTGGAGTGAAACGCGGGCCATGTTCGCTGTTTTTCTCTGCGTTCATTTCTACATAACATGGCTCTGTGCAGAAATTGCGTTGTAAGTTGCAGCAAAAATTGCCCCGTGAAACAAGGCCTTCACACAGAAAAGCAAACCTTAAACTTCTCTTGAAATCCTGTCATTCCACTGGCCTTGACCTCTGCAAGATTTTTGACTTCGTTATCGATTCTGCTAGAATCCACTTCGTTCATACCGCATAGGATTGTTTCCAAGATCGCTTCGTGAATGAATATATATTGCTCCTAAATTTGAACAATGTATATTGTTGAGTTGCAATCAATCCCTTGCAACGTATAAGCAAATAAATTGGTCAACATGTTTGATAGTTGAGGGAGTCTATATTTTAAGGTCACCTTAGTTTTTGAAAAGGTTTTCCGTTAGCCGGGAAGTTTGGTTTGGTTAAGAGGCTAGCGTTTGAAATCTGAAGTTTCTGAAATGGCCACCGTAACGAAAAGTACATAAAGCCAAAAAAACCTTACCAAAGTTTGCACCATGTTCATTCGTCGTTGTCTCATTGCACAGACTTGCCCAAAAATGTCGATAGAACTGATGACACCTTTCTCGAGTTTATCAAGGATCGTATCTATAGCAAGGAATACACCAGTTCTGCCAACACCAGCGCTAGAAAATGAAAATAACGAAAAAAAGTGAATGACCATAAACCTCTTACCTTTTTACATTTTACTTGCAGGCACTGACAGGAATGTATAATTAACAATCGGAATGGTTCCGTGTAAACACACGGACACTATAATCTAACCTGCAGTGAACCACGATAGGTCCAGACTGTTTCAGATGATAGGTTCTGAAGTGTCTTCTGAAAGCCAGGAGTTGAGTGGGATATTTAGGTACACCGTGATCGGGCCAAGATTGAAAGTAGTAATGTCGCACTTCGCGTTCTTCTCCGTCCTATAGCGTTTAAAAAAATTACATATTAGCTCTAACTAAACTCAATAGCTCTACCAGTTCTATGTGAACTGTTCTTCCTAGAGGTGAAGCTAGGGCCATGATATATTCATTTAATATTTACGAAAGATTGTTCTATCAGCTCTTCCTAAACTACTTGATATATTTTTCCATTAGGGGATCCCTATTATTAGTAAATCAAACTAACTTATTTATGCTCAATAGCTTTACCAGTTCTGTACAAATTGTTCTCCTAGAAGTCTAATAGTAAGCGCCCTTCCAATATTACCACAAAAGGCAGCCTAAACTAAACTAACGTTCTTATACTGGATAGCTCCACACGATCTGCGTAAAATGTTCTCCTTAAAGATCCAGCAAGGTTCATGCCTAATTCATACTCCATTCACTGAGCACGTCGAGAATTTCTTTGCATATAGTTACCTTTGTAAGTCGCAGGGTGTGTGTGACATGATAAGCAAACTCTTCAGTCTTCATCAAAGTTACTTCAATATCTCCGTACTTTTCACTTCCTTTGTCTGGCCAATATTTCTCACATTTGGGCTGCAAATACAGTAGTACATTACTAACATTGATACACAATACAGTGTGAAAATACAGTTATCTATAGGGTGACGAGTTAAACGCAGGCGGAAGAATATTAGATCGATCTGCTGACACATGAATGTGGCTCATAGATAGGTGAGGTAAGGTGAAGTTGAGTTGTTGACCATGAATAATTTAGTAAACGATCATAGCGCAATGGGATACTATAGTTTTTAAACATAAACATATTCTAAAATTAAGACATCCACCTACCTTACCAAGTTCGACGAGGGATGTTACCATCACAATGGAATAACTTCGTTGTTCCCAAACCATTCTCCACATGTCATCCAAAGTGAGTTTGGTAGGACCTTTCATGATTGAAAAAATGAGAACATACTTCATATCGTATTCTATTTTGAAACCACTGGCACGAAATTATAAAGTATAGACCTTATACATTCTAGACAATAATTCACTTTACATGCTTGGATCCTATTTCTCAGGTTCTTACAGATAAAACGCCATTAAATGTGTTTCTGAGGACCTACAGCATGACCGCTATGGTTTAACCTTCTTATCATAGATTGCGTACTGTATACTGTAAAGATTAAACCAATTGCCCAGACTATGTGTGTCGGAAAAGCTGGGATTTGAACCCATATAACCTCACCGTTCATTGTTCGATGCTCAACCAACTGAGCTAAAAAACAGTAATAATTGTTAGAAAGAGTGCTTTAGCTGTTCGCTTACCTTGACTTGCAATGTATGAATTTGTCTTGATTCCCTAAGCATAGAGATATGTATATATTACAGTCTATTTGCACAGGTAGCTGCATGCAAAGCCCATGTTCACCACACAGGTGAAAAACAATATACTAACATACAAGTGAAATTTATTAAATATATAATCTAGTTCTATGGTAAAAATATATATTATCCTTGAGTCAAGAACAATAACTTACGTCTACATAGCTAGCATTGATGTAGTCGTCATTTTCATCTCCAGAGAGAACAACGCGACAATGATCATCTAAAATGCAATATTAAACAATAACGATCTTATTTAACACATTTAAAGCATTTAAAGCACAAACATTTAAAGCACAAACAAAAAACTGTATCACGAATCACGATTACGTGCAGATCGAAAGTTTCCAACAAAACGTACATGTAACAATGTTTCCATATCTGTTTTTCTTCTTATTGAACGGCTTTTTCGCCACTTCCCAAGATGTGATCATGTTTTTAGGTAAATCCTATACAGATAAACAACAATACAGTGCATGCATACAGTAACAACGTTAACGAGTAAAGTACTTTAGACTTTCATTGGTTAATAGAATATTAGACTGGATAGCGTTAATAAATTGTTTTCTTTTTCGTCCTAACTACCAGAAAGAGACAAAGAGGTTTCTTTGAAGATATTTTTATCTCTTTCAGACCTAGTTACGACCAAGGCAGCTTACCATTGAATATTACCTATACTGGAACCCCGCCTTTCAAACAAGAAGAAACATATTCCATGATTATAACGAAGGAAAAGTTCATCATAAAATTCAAGAGATATGACCTAAAAAAAGCAAGTCTTGGGACCACGTATAATAGTATTCATGTCTCCTGCTCTACTTACATCATATTCGCTCTGAAATGCGTAGTTTTCCTTTGCTTTCAGTTCGTTCACATAATGCGCAAATTCTGCAATCGGAACAGGAGGATGTGCCTTCTCGTCGACGAATCCTAAAAATAATGATCTCAATGATTAAGTATTGATTATATGAATTTGGCATTATTTGAAAGGGAATAGTTGCAGAATCAGTTATGACTTACGCTTACGTTGCCTCAATTTCTACAGTATGTCAGTTTTTTTTGTCTGCTAGCGTGATAGCTCAAAGAAGATCAAACAGCGTCGAGAATTCCTGCAGTCAATTATCGTATGTTTAGGATAATGATGTAAATTGGATAAAAACTTTGTCCCGATTTTCCGTGTTGAAGAACTAAACGCATGCATCGATCATTCATGAACAGTTGACTTTCTGCTGGCAAGATATTTCAAAAGGTAAACCGTTTTGCATGATTTGTTCATAGGCCAAGATAATGTGAGATTACGCTTCTGGAATACACATGCACCCTTATAATGTTGGTAAAATTAACAAAAATATGATTGTCAACTTGTTTGCAAAGGTATGATCACTGTTGGTGTAACCACTAAGCCTGGTTGACACATGTAAAATAAGCACAAACAGAAATGTACAAAAGGTAACTTTACCTCTGGGACTTGCAAAGAAAGCGGAAATAATCTTTTTTGAAATGTCGTTTGTTTCACTAAAGTTATTATCACTATCGTGGTCTGTGTAACATTACCAAGCAATTCATTAATTTATGATTTGTAAATACTAACAGTAATACAAGTACAATTTAACGACGTATACCAGTTTGATTTGAATAGATGTCTTCATTAGCAGGGCGAGCATTCATTTTCCCGCCATCTTGTCCATCTTTACCACCGTTTTCAATTCCTTCCATTTCGTCCAGGTCGTCGTCACAAACATTATCTTTTTCTGAATATCGTCGGAAGGGCCCCCTAAGAAAAATGAGGATTAAAAACCATGAATGACGAGACACAACAAGTTGTGATGGTCGGCGAGTATGTCAATGTGATCGATGTAAAAAAGTGTCGCCTGATTTGCATACAGCACACAAAAGAGATCAAAGTATATTTACCTCTTTGTTTGTTCAGTTCTAAAGTCCCTTATTGGTCCAGCTTGACTGCACTAAACAGCTCTATCAATTCTAAACTGCATGCTCAACCCAGAAGTCCAATAAGAACCATCTCTTATTGGTCCAGTGTTATATAGGTCCTTTGCATAACGTCACAAATGTCAAAACAATGAGTGATTGGACGGCATGAAGGACAGTGGGATTATCGAAACAATGAAAAGACAATGGAACACTATTGTTATGCTAAGTGTCGTACAATTTCGGCCCATTTGCTACGGGAGGAAACCGAAGTACTCGAAAAAAGCCCGCGTTGTTTGGGTAACCTAAACTGTAACCACGTGCGACTGAGGTGAAATGACAATTAGATAACTGGAAGTTGCAGGAATCGAACCTGGTCACAGAGGTGAAAGGTACAGACATTAATCGCTGTGCGATGCAAGTACTTATACTGTAGTACAGCATACATGTACATGTACATGTATACAAGTACTTATAATATGAAGTGTTGTATATTCCATTACCTTCTTCTGAAATAGAAGACAGCGACAACCACTGCGATAAGGACGACCACGACACCAACTGAAGCACCCACGGCCGCACCAGTACTTCCTCCACCACTTTCATCAACACGGCCTGGAGGTGGACTCGGTTTGGTAGTAGTAGGACTCGGTTTGGTGGTAGTAGGACTCTCTTTGGTACTCGTGGTAGTAGGTTCTATGGCTTTAAAATGAAGTATAGAGGTTTAGATCAACAGAAAGTGAACAAATTTTCATTGTAAATTGATAGGAAGGAGACGGTATTAACTGTCGTGGTTAGTGTATGAACTGTCCGAGAAAGAAGAATAAAACATTTCGTTGGGAAGTATCTTTTTCAGTATATGTAGCCACGAGCAGCTGGATCCGGACGTGCAGTCGCGTGTTGTCATATATATACTACTTTATTATATGGCTTTTCAAAATTCTCTATTCTGATTGGTTGACAAGCGGTCCGTAAAACCCATATCCGGACCGTGATCCGTATTTAAGAAAATTGTGAATGATCCTGATCATGTTTTATATGATCTACTCCCGGAGAAGAGACACAGGATTTTAAGAGAACGAGAACACCCATTTACTCTTCCTAAAGTTAAAACTGAACGTTTTAAACGGTCTTTTTTTAATAGATGTTTATTCAATTATTTTTGATAACTAGGTATTGATGTAGTATGTAGATTAACCTAATGCTCTAATTTTGATCTATTTTTAACTTATTATAAAATAATTTAGAGTCAATTACTATCTTGAAACTAATTAGTTTGTAGGTACAATTGAATTGTAATCTTCTTGCCTTTCTTATTGACAATCTTGTAAAGCCACACGTATGTTGTGATGCTATATTTTACAATAAAGACTTTTATTATTGTTATTATTATTATTATTATCATCCCGGATGTCGTTTATCATAAGTTGTGCATAATGGTTTTCTTAGATATTTCACCCTTGCAAACTTGTGTGTCATTAAAATTTACAGATAAAAAGTTTCAAACAACCAAGTTGTTTCTGATTGAGCATGCATGCCTACCGTATATTGTTACCAAGTGAAACTGACGATAGCCGATTTAATTCGCGCGAAAAGCATATGCTCACAGACATATAATAAACCGATTATTGACCTCGCTTGTTCGGTCTGTAATGTGAGATATCAGACCTCTGTTTTTTGCATGGACCTCGCTCCTTTGTCGCTCGATCCATACTAAAAAACCTCGGTCTGATATTTCACAGCACAGACCTCACGCTCGGTCAATAAGCCTTTAGTATACAGTCCACACAGTAGTACATTGAGATCCCTCTTCTAAATAAACATATTTCCATGTTTACCTTGAAACTTGAACCAGAATTTTACTAAGTATTTCCATATGAAAATAGCTGTTTCTATCATACAGTCTTCATCTAGCACTAAAGCTTGGGTCGTGATCAAGTCAATAAAATATAGTCTGCATCCAAGGGCGTCAATCCTGGGGATTTACGCTCCTGTCGGTAAATGCCCTGATGTAAATGATGCGGAAATGCCCTGAAAACGTTAAACGTGTTACATGCCTCCATAACTATTAGCAGGGCCCCCACACACTTTTTGAGATGGATTTTCGCCCTTGTCTGCATCTATCTTGTCGTTTGTGCGCTCTATGCAAATCAGTATTTAATGATTGCAGAAGTATACCGGCATTCTATTTCATCGGCAACCTTGAGAGGTTCAGGACTAAATGGAAACCAAGCTCAAGAGTGATTCCACTGTGCAATGTATCTATACATTGTATCTATCATGACTTGTTTTACCTTTAAAAGTAAATGGATCACTCCAGTATGACCAGTAATATTTCTAAAATAAGAAAAAGCATATGCTTGATTGTTGTGAACCCGTACGAATTTGCCGAAACGAATTCAACGTTCTATTCATAGCCAAACTGCCTTGTGTCTCTGCTCTCGAAAGAGAGGTGTGTACTCTAAAACAACTGCGCTAAAACTTCCTGGTTAAACTTTAAATACCACTATTTCGTTTCAGTAAAAAGGTTAATTCTCCTGGTATATTTAAGTATCTTAGAAAGAGCTGGTCCTACACGAATAAGAGCTAATAAGCGTTTATTAAAGCAGGATTTGCTGGTTGAATTAGGCTATGCTTGGTGGATGTACAATCTGGCGCAAGGTAAGAATTTAACCCCATTATGGTTTATAACCAGTCGAGTATTTTAAGATGGATGAACATAGGTTGTGTAAGCAACACCACTTCAAATTATCTTTTAGGCCAAAGGTTTACCTACCCCAGACCCGTCCGCATTTCGTTGTGCAGTTCTATACTCCGTATTTGGTGTGAGAGATATGGAAACGTTAACAGCCATTCTTTTCCTCCGTTTGCTATTTCTTGGTTTTCGAAGTAATACTTCTATGTCACCACTTTTGAAATCATCTATTTGGAAGACTTTCGCAATAAAAGCAACAGTATCTTTCCCTTGGTCTTTGGGAGGTGCATCTCCTACTTTGAGATCCTCTGGAGAGGGAGGGTTATCTGAATTTGACCGAAGCATTACAAGGGAGACATTTCTAGAAAGAGAGAAGGTTTCATTTAAAGGGCATGGGGGAATTGGTCAGGTTGTTCAGAGGTGATACCTTAGGTAAGCGACTGAGCTCTACCTTCGTTTTTCATTTTTCACATAAACCATTTTCTCGTGACTAATTGTTAACTAATTGTTAACTAATAGTTAATTGGTCAATTATTACTCTAAGGAAAATCGGAATATCCGGCGAAAACCAATGGCAGTCAAAGTGAAAGCACTCCTTTCACATGTGACTCAGGCGAATTATACACTGTATAATCAGACAACCGTACAGTGCATCACTTGTTGTCCTATCATGGTGCCATCAGAACAAGACTACTTTTAGTGGAGGGAGGTAACGACAATGGTAGCATCTCTGTGCATCATACAAACTTGACGGCATAACTTACTTTATATTTTGCTCTTCGCTTGGCTTTTTGAGTATTACTATGTAACCGTCTTTCGTTTCGTTCGGTGACTTTAAAGGCTCTAAAAGAAAATATATATTTGTATAGGGACGATATGGGATGGTAGACAATGTAGAGAGAGATGGAAGCAAGGCTGAGATGGTATAGACATGTGATACGAAGAGATGAAGGTCTTCAGAGAATCAGAGACATTATAAAATGAAGAGTTCAAAAGATGTGCGGTGGTAGAAATTGCAGAGAAGGTGAGCGAAGCAAGGCTGAGACGGTATGCACACGTAATAAGAAGAGATGAAAAAGAGCCGGTCAGAGATGTTATGGAATGAATCGATCAGAAAATGTGGGGTGGTAGACATTGCAGAGAAGGCGAGAGAACCAAAGCTGAGATGGTATGGACATGTAATAAGAAGAGCCGGTCAGATATATTATGGAATGAAAAGATAAGAAGATGTGAGGCGGTAGAGATTGCTGAGAAGGTGAACGAAGCAAGGCTGAGATGGTATGGACATATAATAAGAAGCGATGAAAGAGAGCTGGTCAGAGATATTATGGAATGAATAGATCAGAAGAAGATGTGGGATGGTAGACTATGCAGAGAAGGTGAGCAAAGCAAGTCTGAGATTCGACTACAATTATACTCGGACATTATATACTGTACCTGAATGAGATAACCATGATCCTGATGTTGTATTACTTCTTCCAGCTTCAGTCTCAATTTGTATTTGAAATGTGTACTGCTTATCATATTCAACATCAATAGTGATAGATTTCTCTTCTTTTGGTATATCTAATGTTTTACTAGACCCATTCAATACACTGTAGTTTGCATGATACTTCAGGATGGTTTGCTTGCCAGGCAGAGATGGATGGGACCACGATATGGTATACTCTTTTGGGGCAGTCGATTTGATTTTTGAGATGATCGGAGCTGCAAAACGCAAAGAAGAGGAGATATAGATATCAGCCACAAAATACAACGAAAATGTGTAACGTAACTCTCATTAACGTAACTCGACTTTGGGGGTCGAGCGTTGGCCGCGGCGTAGATAACCGCGTCATACTGTACACATGTATGACAACTTAGCGGTTTAAAATTTAAAATGTTTTTAACATTGAAATATTACATGTACAGAATTTCATTTTCTCCATTATTATACTGAATTGCACTGTGATTTATAATGGGTTGTTTTTTGTATTGCACCATTTTTCGATATGTGTATAATGCAATGCAATGCAGTGGAGTTGTACTGTAAGTACTGTAAGTACTGTATGTATCCAATGTACTTCACTGAACTGTACGTACTATATACTACAGATGTAATATATCTGGGACTATTTACCTGGAGGTTTTGCCATAGTTCTAACACTGCTGCTCCATTCTGTCGAGTAGAACGAGTCCTAAAATTGATTTAATTATTTTTATGGTTTACAAGATGTTAGAACGCGAGTAAAATGGATACTACTATAAGCATAACAATAGGGCCATCCACGGGAACGATGCAGTAATTGGAATTAACATTTACCGGTATATATACACTGTCATTTTACCTGGCTTTCAAAAAATCTCAGGAAAACGATATAATTTGAATTCTGTTTTAGAGGTTGGTTGAAGTATGTTACACTTTCAGAATTATACTCTTTGCCATCACCGATCACGAACGTCAATGGTAGAACATCAGCTTTCAAATAAGCTGTGATGTAAGGATCTTGTGTGTTTGCCTGGTAAGGTTTGAGTTTGCTTGTTTGAATATTTTCGCTTGGTGTTGAACTTTTCGTGGCAGGTTGTACGATGACCATTATTTCTCTAAATAAGAAACATGGATGTTACCCCAGGTACTGTAAGTGCTGTAGTGTATTACAACTCACAATCTGCTTTTAAGTATCCTATTTAAATTTACTTACTGGTCAATATTAGTAAATAACTTACTTGATATACGGAGCTGGTTTAGATAAAGTTAAATTTAGACTTGAATAAGACATCGCGATAGGATTCACAGGCTCTAAAAAACATAAATGTTATCAATCACTTCAACTATTCTAGTCATTTGAAGATATACTATTAAAACGTAGTACAGTATACAAGGCTGCAATGCTTGTTCCCAGCTTGTTGTGAAGCTGCCAATAACGGGCTGTGTGCAATAAGGTTCAAAAACTTTCTCTGGAAATAACCTATTACAACCACTTGTTATTGTGCTGCACTATTTCCAAAACTTGTTAACATGTTGTTCTACATCTTAGTGAAAAAAACGCCAATGTTAAAACTTGTAAGAATGTATTATGTTGCTAAAGACACAAGCTCTGCTGTAAGTTTGTTGTATCCAAAAAACATTGATATCGTTTCGTTTTTTACCTCCATTTGTTATTTTACTGATTTCCAAGCTCTTATTCCCAAGGCCAACTTTTGTTCTAGCCGAGACAGTCACAAAATACTTCGTTGAAGGTTGAAGCATAGAAATGGTATATGACAAGTCCGACAAAATCTTAGTGTTTAAGCATGTCGGACTTTCACCATTCTCTTTGGTAGAATAGCAAATTTGATATCCTGTCAATTCACCGTTCCAAAACCTTTTATCTGGAGCTTCCCAAGATACGTTGAGTGAGTTACTGCTACGAGCTTGAAATTTAACACCCTTCGGAGGTCTACTAGGGACTAAAAGGAAGAAAGAAAGTATAAAGACATACTATACATATATTTATAATTATCATTTAATCATTTATGAAGAAACAAAAAAGGAAATGATGACCGTGAAAGAACTTGCACATCTGATAAAACAATCTTGCTGATTTATATAAACTTTCTCACCGAATATCATTCATGTCATTATAAGATTCCATGATTTGAAGAATACGAGAACGTCTTCATTAAAACGAATCACAACCTAGCTTTATACAGCATTTGCGATGATGTTTTCAGTGTTTCCATAGTATGAAAATGGCAATTATTACAAAATTGGGATAATTTTTATACTAATTGCCATTTCAATACCATTTTCAACCAAGATACATATTTTGTCCATAGTAAGGATTTAAAAAATATTCCAGTGACATGCTCGAAAAGCTAACAAAATTTGGCTATGACTGAAGATTGTACACGTCTCTCGTCTGATCTGACTACTGTCACTAAACCTGTGGCACAGGAAAGCAGACACCTACAAATTAACAATGTTTCGGTCCCAAGTTACCCGTTATACAGTATGGATGTCCACTGCAACATTGGGTGAAATTAGAATATTTTAAAGAGTTGTATGTGTTAAGGAAAAGAGTTTTATTGTTCTATTCTCATCGAAATTTTTAAGATTAAAACGAGGCTACCCGTTTGCTACAGTAAATTGATCAACGTCTTTTTAAAAAAATATTCTGCTATGCTTACCAGCTTCCTCGGTCTTAAAGCTTTTGTCAACTATTGTCGAATTCTCTAAATTACCATCCTGTGCTCTTATACCAATAGAATAATCAGTGTACGGTTTAAGACCCTGAAAAGTGAACCGATTTCCATAGCTCACACGAGATATTCTATGCATTTCTGTGCCGTTCAGACAAATGATAAAATGTGTGATATAAGAGGAAGCCTCAGGTGCTGGTATTGTCCACGATAAACGAACAGAGAAATTCGATGGTTTGATAACAATCTTCTGCACAGGAGCTGGCGTTTGAACTAGGAATAAAAGAACAGTGTCATTAATTCAATACATGCATTGAACTTTAAAGTAGCTTGAAGTAGCTGCAGCTTGTGCAAAAGCTACAGCATTTGGTGAATATGAATCTGAAACTACAGAGACAATTAACAGGACGACAACAAAGATAATATTTATGATGAAAAATGCATTTGGTCTTTCTGACGATGGTTTTGAAATAAAAGCAAATGCTTTTTTCTTTCACTTTTTAAACGGGTGTTTTAAAAACCTTTGTACTGTATTAAATCCTGTTTCTTATGTACTAGAATATCAAGTTCTCCTATGACCCGGTTTGTTGCGCGAGCATTTTCACTCTGCTCAAACCAGTCTAACTACGCAAAGGCCATCACTTTGCCTCGACCATCCGACCATCTGCGGACAATCACTGACGGTTCTGTTACTAAGCATGGCATTGGAGCCACCTTATACATCACCCGCAACGAGAAACTTCACCTTGCCGGGATATTTTGTGCAAAATTGCGCAAATATCAAGAGTAGCCTGGTTACCCTGCGAAGTCGAAGCTCTCGGTATCGCCGTCGCGGTAAAGAACTTCAGCCCATTCATTATCCAGTCTACTCAACAAGCATGCCTACTAACGTACAGCAAGCCGTATGTTCAAGCTTTTGAAAACATAGCTGTTTTCTTGTTATACTACGGGGATCAAACCCTAATTGTGGAAATACTCCAGTTAACAAGTTAATCAGTTAGCTGTTTGTTTATTGGGTAGTTAGTTAATTAGTTAGTTAATTGGTTAGTTAGTTAATTAGTTAGTTAATTAGTTAGTTAATTAGTTAACTAATTAGTTAATAAGTTAATTAGGTAGTTAGTTAATTAGTTAGTTAATTAGTTAGTTAATTAATTAGTTAGTTAATTAGTTAGTCAATTAGTTAGTTAATTAGTTAGTTGATAAGTGGATTAGAAAACATAGCCGTTAACAAGCTAGTAATAAAGTCTCACCTTCTCCACACAGTTCTATTCTAAGACAAAAGTCTGTGCTTTCAGTTGATTCTATCTTTATATATCTCACATTATAAATATCAACGGGCGTAGTCGATGCCTGGTAGCCGTTCTGGTTTCCTGTTATCTAGAAGAGGAATTAGAAAGAAAAACAAATTACATCAGTTGTGATTTACTTCCTTCTTCTTAAATTAAATCATTTAACAACACTATACACCATTGTCATTAAGACCAAAGAAAAAAATTATAAACACTACAACATCTTATAAATACTTGGGTGTATATTTGGACACATCACTCACTCTAGAGTCCCATTTCACTAAGATGTGTAAGAAGACAGCAGGAAGAGTAAATTTTCCGCGACAATACTTGGGTGTATATTTGGACACATAACTCACTCTAGAGTCCCATTTCACTAAGATGTGTAAGAAGACAGCAGGAAGAGTAAATTTGCTCCGACGCATTCGAAGCTGTATCGATGTTTATAAGTGCTGAAAGGATTTATCAAGCAACGATTATGCCTGTTTTTACGTACTGTAGCTCAGTTACACTTGCGTGGTCCGAAACGAGAAGAAACAAGATACACAATATTGAGCAACGCAGCTTCAATATCATAACAAGAAATTGTCCCAGTATAGATCTACACATTCCATCAACAGAAAGTGTAGTAAAGAAAAAGGCCTGCAGCTTTCGTATTTGACTGCCTTCATAACAATGTTTGTGATATTTATAAGAAAACGTTTGAAAAAAATAATCATGTATATCATACAAGAAACAATCGTGTGTCTGTCAAACTACCAAAAGTAAGAACAGAGTTTGGACGTAAAAGTTATAATTTCATGGCAGCAAAAACGTTTAATGAACTTCCACTATCAGCTAGAAAACTTGAATCTAGGGTTTTATTCAGACAATTTTTAGATGAACATTTTTATCGCATGCATGCATGCGTCCATTCTTAATAGTATTTTAACTTGTATATAAGATTTCCTTATTTTCTTGTATTTTAATAGTTTTATAGTACTTATAGATACAGGACCCTAATTATAACAGTAATATAGTACTGAAAGGTGTTATCCTGTATAAAAATTCGAAATTATTATTATTATTAAATGATTAATATTCTTAGTTCTCTGAACGCCCATTCATCATGCATTAGAAAAATACCAACATATCGTTGTCTTGATACCATCCGATAAAAATGCCCATGTAAAACGATGAGTCTAAAGTTTTGATCCACTCGGAGATGGATTCACCGACACTCTGGAAATCCTAGGATTAGTCCTAAAGTCTCCACAGTACTTACAGTAATAGTAAGGCTGAAATATAGATCTCTCTTGGGAGATGTTCCTGCACTTACGTGTATTGCCGTACCAACGTCCACCAAACTGTCACTATGACAGTATTTCAGTGAATATGATGCACTCCACTTCGTCTGACCTTTATCACCCATAACCATAACCCGTGTTATGTGATATTCGTTTTGAAGGTCGAGCGAAATATATTTGTCTCCGGCAGACTTGGTAGGACACCAACCATTGCTAGAAAACCTCGCTTTTTTATACTTTCTACTGTCAGCTGAACCACTTCCAGAAAATAATGTGTCTGGAAACTTATTTTTGTCCTGTAATAATGCTTTCTCGCATATCTTGCCTAAAGTAGAAACAGTAAAGATTAAAGAACAGTTAATAAGTTTGACGACCAATAAGGATGGGCACGGTGAATTTAACTTAATTAGCTCAGAAGAAACGAGCTGAGAAGAAACGAGCCGGCTACAGTTTGCACTTATTTGCATCAAACGACGAACAGTCGTTGATAAAAGCATTGTACATGCTCATATAAAGTTCATATAAAAGCGCAATTTGTTGGTTGGTCAAACCAGTCAAATGCTCGTTACACTAAGTTTCACATGGGAATTGGAAATAAATGCTTTTATCTGTGACTGTTCGTCCTCAGTTGTAACCAACGGAAGTGGTTCGCAAAATGTACTCACATGTTACATATGTGACATGGAAGCTCGAAGCGACTGTAGAAGGATGAAGATGGACACAACAGGATGCATCGCTTGACCTTGTGTTATAACATAAGTCACCAGTTGCAATAGTCTGATTTCCCCCAATCCTCTTAGTAATAACATCGTTCCCATTTGTCCAATTAAATCCCAAGTGCTGACACAGCATTTTTTCACGGTTTTTATCCCAAATTTCCTCATTAACTTTTCTCCAAATTGAGCCATTCTTTATCTCAATGAAACCTTTGTTAGGTGACGCTGACAACCTTATGCCGTTGGGCGCTAAAATAGAAAGATCAGGACATTAAAAGACTTTATGGAATTTATGGTTAAAAATCGATTACCTTTCGAGAAGCATTGTAGTATATAGACTATCGATAGATGGCGCATAAGGGATATTGCAATAATTTTAAATACAGTAATTATATTTCCTTTTTCTCACAAAACAGCTAATTCAGGGCATTTTTCTTTCCCTGCCCGGGATTCTGTCTTATTTTCGTCAAATTCTACATTATACAAAATTTTAACAAAACCCACAACTGTTGCATTCCCACCATTCGGCGCGAGATGAGTGACTGCAAATGTCGTATGCAGTCTACATGCATAATTACAACATCGCACCTAATAACTGTTGTATTCCCACCATTCATGCTGAGAGGACTGGTAACAATGTTATGAACTCACATGTATACAATCCAGGCATCAAAGGGTCATTTATTATCCCTAAACGGATCCTTAACGAAAGTTAAGAATATTAATTAGCCGCATAGCTGAATTTTAGAGAAAGTTTACAACATTGTAAAGGAACACGAAGTACTAACTCATGTTACATTAGACTTCCAGCAATAAGATAACAATCAAGACAAACTTCTATTTTGGGGTAGGAAAACGTTTTAATAGCTTATCTGAAGCTGAGAGGAAACCCCTGGCTCCTCCTTTGTAACTTAATTTGTTTTCAAGTCTTTGTACAGTAAATAGCTCTCACTATTTGTGTCGAACGTGTGGTGCCAGTGTAGGTAGCGTCTATACAATTAAGCAACGTTTTTAAAGTCTTAATAACAATTTTACAGGACAAGCATTTATAACGGATTTTTATCCTGGAATAAATGTTCGTTAATCAGCTTCTATTATTAAAAAGTAGCACGCATTACCTGCTGTTATGGGGTCAGTATAGTTATCCACACAAGTGTACTCGGTATAAAGATATTTTGATGTATCAGGACAATAAAGAGTTGACAATAAGTTATTATCAATTGTCAATTCACAAGATCTGTTTCCACCACAATGAGATTTCACCTTACAACTTGTTAGTCGACTACATTTCGTATCAATGTTTGCACTGGCATTAAATATGCCACCATCATTGAAATCTCCATAATAGGCTTTGTGGATCACCATACGCTGTATTGGAGAACAATGAACATGTTCCATTTTGTCATCATACTCTGTCACTGAACCTTAATGTAGAGTATAATGTTTTTACAAAATTAGCCGAAAAGTTAAGTCATATATAACAACTAGCTATAAAGATGATTATTTATGTACCGAATTGCATGTATTGTATGATCAGAATGCATTTGTTGAAGGTGAGTATATTTTTTATGGAAATGCGTATCCAAAGCCAGATATATCTTTTAAGTTACGGTACACTGGCGGAGTCACTTATATACAATCCATTCTACTGTAAAAGCGTTTTCGCACAGTTTGACGTAAATGCTGTTTTCTTTAACTAATTCAAACCAACAGTCACAAAAGCCAAAAGCTTTGATTTCTTATTTCCCAATTAATGTGCAAATCTGTGGAAACGTTTTTCATACAGTATGTGGACGCAAAAAGTAAAGTGTTAAATATTTCACTCACCAAAAGTAAACTTTTGTTCTGTTGCGTTGCTGCATCCATCTTTTTTCTGATCAACATACTTTCCATTTCCATCAGGCTGAGCACAAGAGTTCACTGTGCTGTCGTAGAGAAATAAAGATCCAGCAGCTGTTTGTTTTAAACGATGTTTAACATTGTCTTCGAAAGCTTGTCCTTTCTGTGTTGCGTCATATACGAACAAGCGCTTGTTGTAACGTGAACTGTCATAGTCAGACGCAATGTTCCCTCCAGTCTTGATATTATGCAACAGTTTGCTATTCAGATAACGGAACTGTGCATTATCGTCCAAGCAGTTGTTAATCATTTCAGCCCAATAACGTCTCGCATAATCATCCTCCCGAAAGGAGGGAGTTTCAGTTGCAATACACTTTCCAGACTCAGTATGCCTGAGAAAAAAACATTGACAACCTGCAAACAGAAAATTAACATTCATGCTACAGCCCACTAGTTTTTTACATAAGATGGCACGAATATAAGAAAAGCTACAGAAGTGCACGAGACATCACTATAAATGTTGTAAGTTTTGCAAAAACAAATGAAGAAAATGGCCCGTGAGTGGGCGAGTAATGGGATAAAAGGATTTAGCTTAGACGGTATGATAGCAGAGCAATTATATATGAACATCTAAAGTAAGGAGAGGTTCAACAGCGGTGACGTATATGAAAGGACATGCTTAAGCGCTTGATTCAAAAACATAAGTCAAAAGGAACGTCAGTTTCGAATTTAAGACCTATCACATGCTTGCCAATGATGTGGAAGCTGCTAACACGGATATTAAGAGAAGAACTATACAACCATTTAGAATGTAAGAACCTACTACGAGCAGAACAGAAGGGATGTCGGAGAAAGAGTAGAGTCATTTATATCGAACTTTAAAATCGAAAGGATGAGCATTTGATCGTTTTAGCAATATATATGACTATAAAAATTCAGCACCCAAGCGTGCTTGGGAGCACCCAAGGAGCACCCAAGGAGCACCCAAGCGTGCTTGGTTTTAGTTGGTTATTGTGATAGGCACTGACATTGTAGAATCACAGACTTCCTTTACACGAGAGGAGACGTATTCCGAACCACACGCAAATTCGTCCGGACCACTCGTTCATATAATGAGGAATTCGTACGCGATACGGTTATAGCGCTGTTCTCGCAATTTCGTTTAGTGTGTCCTATATGTGAACTCGAAATGCGAAGTCGTAGAATTGGAAATTTGATCACGATCTGTTTCAAATTCATCCGGTCATGTATGCAGACATCAGGCATGTAGCCACCATGACAATGCAAAACGTATTCTTGTATAATCAAATTTGACTGGCGGTAACTATAGACAAGGAAAAGGGTGAACTAGCTAAGTTAGGCCATGCTATTCCTATATAAGATTGATAAAAGCATTGTAGCCAGAGCGAATTAAGACATTGGCCATTGCCTTGTCAAAGCGATCTGTTGGTTTAATCTGCTTGCATTTTAGAATATAGAGTATTTTTAGATGATATTATAGCACCACTCGCATTCCACTATAACACCAAAGTGCCTTACCTTTAATCGCCATTATCGATATACAATATAGGAGTAGCCAGCGATGAAATAGCCACGGCATTTTGGCGTTGATTTCGCGTAAACCGACACAGCAAAGATTTAAGTCATAAGTGTACTTCCGCATATGACTTTGCTGAGACGCTTTAAGACAACACGAGACGAATATCTAAGACTCTGTTTACTATTGAGGTATCAGGTTACTTCGCGATAAACGAAAGCACTGCCATTAGGACCGTTAGCCATGATTATTCTCATAGAAATACGTGAAAATATGTCGCTTATCTCAAATAACCATGCAAACAAGTATCGGATGCTTCCAAGCAGTTTTTGCAAGGTTGACTCGTTTCACAATTCAAAACATAATCCCGCGAGGCTTATTAGGGCGCTAATTTTATATGGTTGGTCCATCTTTGGCAAAACACTTAGCATAACAATAGTGCCAAAACGTCCCATGCAGTTCAGAGTCAGAACAACAGGTGACAAGATGGCATGGAGAACTGTCAGTAAGATTTTCAAAACAATGTCACCGAAAAAACAATGGCCCCCCGTTCGTTCAACATTGTTGGATGCAACATTGCCGCGGTTTGCTCCGTTTCAACACTATGTTGAGTATAATGTTGACTAAGGTTGAAGATGTTGGATCAGGTCAGTTAACCTTATTTAGAATCCAACAATCCAATATTGCTGGGTCAACAATGTTCGACGATGTTGGAATTGTTTTAACGGCTTTAGGCCTATAAGTTCGTCTTGACTGATGTTCCGTCTATTTGTCAAATACAACAAGTCATGTGTTTGTTT
This sequence comes from Trachythela sp. YZ-2020, assembly GCA_016169945.1. NCBI lineage: Eukaryota > Metazoa > Cnidaria > Anthozoa > Malacalcyonacea > Clavulariidae > Trachythela > Trachythela sp. YZ-2020. Next base: position 8,382,786 of record JADLSH010000389.1, read on the forward strand.
GACTTTAATGCCATCTTGTCATGCCATCTTGTCACCTGTTCAAAAAAGATTATTATAAAATTTATGGCTATATGACATTTATTACAAACATTTAATTAAATATCGTTGGAAAATATGTATTGTTAACCATTAAATAGTTGTAAAATTGTAAAATTGCTGTACACAAAAAAGTGTATGAGTGTATCACTTAATAAAAAGGCTAACAAACTAGAGTCCACGGTACTTCTACATTTTAAAACTATAATTGATATAATTATACGATTCTTAATATTGTGAATTAAAAGTTTACTTATTAGATACTATAAATAAACTTCTATTGAATTCATTATGGCATGGGCGCACGGTATACACGAATCGCGAAATTCGGGCAAAAATCACAGCTGTGTGAAAAACATGTAGCTGTGACTGGATGATTTAAAATATGCGTATTAAAGTATTCAAATGTTCAGTCATGCATTCGTGATTACATATCACAACAATAAAAACACGAATGCATGACTGAACATTTGAATACTTTAATATGCATATTTTAAATCATCCAGTCACAGCTACAGGTTTTTCTTTAAAGGACATTGGCAACGAAAATTTTTATTCCTTATATTTATAGAGCATGCCTACGGAATACTTAATTTCATAGTTTCCCTTGTCCATCGCATTTAGTTGTTGAGAAAATTTGTGACAAAGTTCAACAGTCGTCCGCCATTTTGAAAAAAACGGCGTATGCTAATTTATGCATGAATACATTAAATGACGTCATTAGATGGGTTGACACAATTTCTCTAATATAAACTCTATAGTGTTTACCACACGCGGTAAACTTTGCGGCAAAATAGACGGCAGAAAGGTTTTAACAAGTGTGTAACATGTTTGTACCACTACTTTCGATACTATTTGTTCCAATTCCGCGTGAAATAGACACATAAATTCGAATATCACATAGGAAATCCTTATGCAATGTTATGCTATTATTGTCTATATCCCCTGAATGTCTCGCTGGTAAATGCATAAAAATTGCTCAAATTGCAAAACAATCAAATCTCTATCAGCACGTTCAGTTCCAATTATTATTGAAAATACAACAGTAAATAAAATTGTCACAATGTAGTCTTGTGTTAATAACTGTTTATGTATTGTTAGACGGCAAAGCTTAATAAATAAATGTAGTCTATTCTAATACTAACTATTAATAAGTAGCTAGGGGCAATTATGATATACATTCAAAATACACAAGAATAAAGGCCTAAAAATTTGGATAGTTCATCATTGAGATTTGAACTACTCCTTTTATACTTTCAATGCAGTTGGACAGTGTAGTATAAAGAAGCGCTATTACATAAAACAAACTCCAAATAGCACGCTGTATTCGCATTCAAGGTATATTATTGATTGTTGTAGAGTATATCGCTTCATCGCTTGTATTGACAGTGCAAATTTAAGTTACCCATGATTATTGAAATAAAAGTATAAAACAAACAAGATTAATACAACTACAGTATTTTGAAAAGCGAAGAGAATACCGGTATGTCAGTTAATAGCAAGTCTTCAGTGCGGCAACGCATTAAATTATTAATTTCTATTTTAATGATCAGTTTATATTCCCTAATCCCTACCCATATGCGCGTCTTGACTTTTCGTAAAAAAGAGTATAACAAAAGATCTAAAAATATTAGAGTTCTCACTTCTATAATTGATATTGTGTGTTGACGCAATTAATAACTATATTTACTGAATTACTGAAATGGGAATCGCTACATTTTCGGCAATATTTTTACCAGCTTCATCATGTATAATTCACCAAACTATTTAGCCACACATATGAAACTGAATTTAAGCCAGAGAACAGCTATAGTCTGGCTTTTTTCTATAAACTAGCTAGATATACTAAATAATGTACTATATTGACAGCTTCATATTTCCCGTCAAAACAATAGAAGCTCAAAACTTCATAATCATATGAATCGCGTGAATAACTATTCTTTAAAACTTGAATATAGATTGTTTTCAAAAGAATATTACTTGCATCCAATAATTCTGCACCAGATTTATTTTTCAGTAGTTTAGCTCCAGATATTTATAGGTCAAGGTGCTCAAAATCGCTGGTTGACAATTCGTTCAACCTTTCTCGGTGTCTCGAGTTTATAATTATATAATATAACATTTCAAACATCTCTTCTCGTGTCTTCGGTTAAAGAATGTATCCTACAACAACAGATGGTTCCTGAAACCTTTTCCAGAGTGTATGACGACACAAAATACTATAGTATAGCTTCAATAATACCCCAATCATTCACAAACGCGTGACACAATTAAACCACGCAAGTTGTAAAATTCGCCATTCCTTTCCTTCTTACACGCTTAATATGGCTTTACCCGATAGTGTAGCATTTCCTTAGTTCTCCTGCCTGGTTGTGAGAATTTTTGTTCATTATAACACGCAAAAACGACATATTTTTAGTTACCAAAACCTTCACGCAATATAGATCCCTATGTTGTTTTGAAGCGAACCCATCTAATGACGTCACAAAGGTCATTGACCCCAAAGATAATTTTTTGAGAATTTGATCCAAGATGGCGGCCGATGAGCAAATTTATCACATTTTACTTGCACTTTACTCGCAAACAAAAATGTTGGCAAAGCAAAACATCTCATAATAGCTAGTGGCCCAGTAAGATTAAATAAGCTACAGCAAAAATATAAACATTTTCTCATAGTAGGGTTAGGTAGTAAGATTAAATAAGCCAATAAAAATTTTCGTTGCCAATGTCCTTTAACGCGATTTTTGCCCGACTCAGAACGCGTCATTTGGATGCGCAGCCGAATTTCGCGATTCGTGTATTGATAAAATTGCATTGCTTTAAAATTGCCAATGGAAATTGGGACATTCAATTTTCACAATTTAAAATTGTTTCAAGTTTTAGACGTTTCAACTATTTAAACATTGCTAGGCAATACAAATCCGCCATTATTAAGGTTATCAGTCGGTTCCTTAGCATGGCGGACTCCCAATAGATATGACTTATAATCCATGCAGTTCTATATTTCTGGACGTATCTATGCATTCAACTATTTAAAAACTATAAAGATTGGTAGGACTGGTTTACGCTTAAAGCGTATCCAACCAAATTAATTTCTTCATGTGAAAGTTACTATTGTACAATTTGGACATCATTTGATTCAATTCGTTATTCAAAATTTGCATATTCACTGAAGGCATCCAAGTACGCCATTATGGCTGTATAACAGAACTGATATTGTTCCTAAAGAAAAAGGTAAATATTGTAATGAGTTATAGTTGCAAAACCCCAACATTGTATTTTCAACATAAAGTTGACTCAAACTACGCACGAATTAGCCAGTTATATATTCTTCCGATGTCGCCAGAGCGCATCCTTCTACTTTTCATAGCCGTATGTGGCTTATGTACTTACAGCATTTTCGACAAATTGTGGTCGTGTTCCTCTGATGATTTTTATCGACTGGAAGACATCCATTGCTTGTTCAATTTTCATTCGTTCAAGCAGGTTTGAAATGGCAATGTACGTTCCTGTTCGTCCAGCTCCATCGCTGAAAAACAAATTGAAAAGATCCCAATGAATTATATCTATTACATTATATTTGTATACTTTATGCTACTGTGTGTAGTCATGGTGTGGCAAATATGCACAGTTAAATTTTCAACGTTCAGTTGTTCGAAATCTAGGGCTAGCTTTAGAGCAAAGTTTCTAAACTGACCAAACCGTGTGTGTATGATCTAATTTGTCTTAGTTGAACCTTTTTTCCGCAATTAATCATTGGATTCACTGAAATATCATTTCCTAAAGTTGTGAAATAAGGCATGTCGAAACACAAACCGAAAAAGGCGTAAAGTACCGTAGATTGTTATTTAAACCTACAAATAATAATAATAATTTTCATTTTAAAGCCATTAAAAACTTCGAAAAGTACATAGATCGATAATCTAATTCATTTTTTGTGGTTACCATCTAGAAGGTAGACAATAAATAGAAGAGAGTGATTTGGTTTTATTTCTTTGCTGCAACAGTTCTGGAATTTAAAACACCATCTGCAGATCTGCATGAAACGCTTACTGAAAAGTGCAATTACGATGGAACGAACAAAGGAAAGAACGAAGTAGTGATATTGGTACCTGCATGCAACAATGATTGGTCCTTGACCATGATTCTTCCTTGAATTCTCCACCAATGATGTCAGAGAGATGACGCCATCTGCGCTAGGTGGTACACGATGATCCGGCCATTTCGTGTAATGGAAAATATTTACAACTTGTCCATCAGACAAATCCTAAATTCAAATTAGTTTTATAGGGTTAGGGTAACGGTTATCGGGCAAGTGTTAGAGTAAGAGTCAGGTTTAGGGTTGGCGTTAGGGTTATTGTTTGGTTTGTGGTCGTAGTTGTGGTTGAGGTTAGGGTAATTAGTTTTGACATAAACCTTCACACCAGCTTACTATTAACGTATCTGACATACTGGATAAGGCGATAAGATAAACTTTCTTGTCCATATTCCATCTGATTCTTTCTCCGAGTCCAACTGAACAGTCAAGCTGTCATATTGCGTTGGTTCTCCTCTGTTTGTCGGCCAGAATCTCGGAAAGGACTATAAATATACAAAACAAATATTGCTTTCTTCAAATATAGCGAGAGTGATTGGTAGCTGAGAACATAAAGGCTCAAAATTTGGCGCCAAAACTTTTTGATGATTTGTTGACCAGGATTGTGTCTCTGCTCTTTGAAACAGATGTCTATGGCTCTGTGGTCAGAGCTCTGCATCGACCCTACAGAATGGTTGACACATTTTAAACGACGTAAATATAGCCTGAATTAACCGATATGCTAAATTATGTTATATATCTTATACCGTTCCATCTTTGACGTTGTTCAGCAAGACAATGGTGGATGATTTCTGAGAATGAACCAGTCTCCAAAAGTCGTTGATTGTATTGGGCAGAGGACTTTGTGTTGCAATGAAATAATTTCTGCCAAGGTAACCCTGGAATGAAAAAGATGTTTGATCAAGCTTGTAGGGTGTAGAACTAAATTATACATGAGCTCAGTTTGACACTGCTAAACATCTCAGGTTTTCTCCAGAGAACGATCTCCGGAGAAATGCTCATGTATGATACAGCTATTTCCAGGTTAAATATTGATATAGCTATCCAGATTTAATAGATTAGTTTCGTTTCAGTATATGACTCAGTATATCCGTTTGTGATGAAGCTTGTTTTGGATGGGGAAACCTTACCATATCTTTGGAGTATACGTAGGTAGAGTATATTTTGTCGTGGACGAAACTATCTTATAAAGTGATACGTACATGAACAAACACAGCGTTGATATAGTCTGAATCTTCCACTCCATCCACGTACTGAAGAGGAACACGATTGCCCTCGGCTAAGATGAAAAGAAAGATGAAAATTGAAAATGTTTTGAAAACTATTTTAATTTTAAGGTAAAAATTGTCTATTTGTATGGGCCTAAATTAGCTAGGTACAGAAAGTAAATTGTAGTAAAAGTGTAGAACAAGGTCGAATATAATAGGTAGATTATCATTTTGGGCAAGTTTTTGTAGTGAAGTTAGCCTGAAATACCTGGAAAGACATTTTTATTGCGATTCCTGTCATAATTTCCTTCGAGCAATGCTGCAGTGCATTCTTCTTCAGTCAACTTCGGTGAAACCTCACCCAACCTCTGAAATGATAATTTGTATTTGGCTATTTATCATCACAACTCTTCATTAACTGTTTATTTATTTGTTTGTTTATCTGCCTATCCGTCATGGAAACTCTGGATGAGATGGTGTCACGATAAGTAAATATAACCCCCAAAACAAACCTTGAACTTCTCTTGGAATCCTGTCATTCCACTGGCTTTAACTTCGGCAAGATTTTCAACCTCTTTCTGAATTTTGGTAGAATCAACTTCGTTCATGCCACATAAGATAGTTTCCAAAATGGCTTCGTGGACAAATATATATTGGTCCTGAAAATTTAATAGAAACGAAATGCGTCAGCTTCAGGTATCAGGATGACGATTGTGCTAACAAACAATGATTGCTACAAAAACATTTGAGGATATTAATGTTATCCCGTTTACCCACCCTCGGATGTCCTCCCCAGACCTTACGAAACATTCTAAAAGCAGTAGTGTTAACTAAAATATTCGTACCAAAGTTTGCACCATGTTCATTCTTCGTTCTCTCATCGCACAGACTTGTCCAAAAACATCGATAGAATTGATGACATCTTTCTCGAGTTTATCAAGGATCGTATCTATAGCAAGGAAGACACCAGTTCTGCCAACACCAGCACTAGAAAATGAAATAGTAATATACATAATTAAATATAGCTTTTTATTCGTCTAAAAATATTCGTACACAAGGTGTTTTACACTGCCCTGATATATAAGGAGCCAGGTTGCGAATTTAGATCACCCGACCCCTGATTAAGACACTAGAGTGTTGAAACGTTGAGTCATGAATGTAATTTGTTTCGGCATTGTATTCATTGAGGAAAAGTCATATTCAAGTAATAGCAAGGTTTCTCGTGCAATTGGGAATAATACTCGTGCACTATATAGTGCCCTTTTTGCAAGTTGCATTCGAAACCATACTACTACCTAAAGCCTGTTTTCCACTAGCCGAATTTGTTCGCGCGAAGCGAAAAACTAATTTCGGGAACGTGATTGGCTAGCGAAAAAATTCGCCGCGAAAAGGTAGAAAGTGATGCTACTTTTTCGGCACGAATTTTTTCGCTAGCCAATCACGTTGCCGGATTTATATTTTGCTTCGCGTCGCGCGAACAAATTCGCCTAGTTGAAAACGGACTTAATTGCCTATACAAATCCCGTTTAAACGCATAAAATGGGAAATAATACTTATTGGAATCTTACCTGCAGTGAACCACGATTGGTCCCGACTGTTTCATGTGATTGGTCCTGAAATGTCTTCTGAAAGCCAGGAGTTGAGTGGGATATTTAGGTACACCGTGATCGGGCCAAGATTCAAAGTAATAATGTCGCACTTCGCGTTCTTCTCCGTCCTAAAGCGTTTGAAGAACTTTCTTAGTTTATACTGAATAGCATAATCAGTTCTATCTTAATTATTCTCTCCAGCTCTATATCCTCCCTAGCTTTATCAGATCTAAACTGTTCTTCCAGTTGGCCCAGTGTTACCACAGACGAAAACTGGAGTATCCAATGAAAACGTGTGGTGTTTGGTGGAGTCAATCTAAAAGTACTCTTCTCGCATGCGATTGACGTGTAATTATAATGAGTGTATTGCATGAATCGAACCATGGTTACTCCAGAAGTTGCTTACCTTCTTAATTTGTAAGGTGTGTGTGACATAGTAAGCAAACTCTTCAGTCTTCATCAAAGTTACTTCAATATCTCCGTACTTTTCACTTCCTTTGTCAGGCCAATATTTCTCACATTTGGGCTGGAAACGAATAGATATATTCATTTGCATTCACCTTGATATGCAGTTAACAATGCATCATAGATCAACGACACACTTACCTTGCCAAGTTCGACAAGGGATGTCACCATCACAATGGAATAACTACGTTGTTCCCAAACCATTCGCCACATGTCGTTTAAAGTGATTTTAGTAGGACCTAAATGAAAAAGCAGTACCCTTGAAACCACTATGCGCTCTTATATACTGTGTTGATATGCAAGTGCCGCCTTAGGCATACGGACCGTGAGGGCGGGGAGGGGGAGGCACCTGCCCCCCCCCCCCCGAAAAATTTGGAGATTCAAGTCATTCGGGCAAATGGTTCACGAATATTCGGGGAAAATAGAATTATGTAGTTTGAACTTAAACAAAAACAGAATTATATAATTTAAGGAACTGTATATTTATCTGGTTTGCGTGTTGTTGGAAAACAATCATACTATCTTCGCACAACAATAGACTAAGAACGCTTGAATTCTATCGCTCTCATTAACATTGAGAAGCGATGTTGGACGACATGGACGATATAGGTATTTTTTCTAAGTTATGTAATCTCCTACTCATAGACAAATTCGGGCATTTCGGGTAAGCTTTAAAATTCGGGCAAAATTTTGTTTTCCCTCCCAAATGAAGTTGCGCCGTACGCCTATGAGTGCCGCAAACGTTATAACAAACACTATGGTGCTGGGCGCTGGGTATGAAGCTCACCTTGACTTGCAATGTATGAATTTGCCTTGATTCCCTAAATATAAAGAGAATATTCAACATTAAGACAGTGGTGGGGTTCTCTATGGAAGACACCTTTGATACAAGCACGGGTGGTAGATACAGTTTGCGCGCTGCACCGAATTACCTCTGACGGTTAACGGATAACTTTCCAGTGCTTGATAAACTCATACAAGTCGAGATATTGGTTCTCTCTTGTGGTTCGAGGGCTTTTCTCCGGGTACTCCGGTACGTTTCCTCCCTCATTAAAGAGAGACTAACCCTTCCACATAACACTCAGGGACTTTGTCAATTGGGTTGTAAATCCAAAAGTCTTTCCGTCCACCTCAGAGTGGTAAACACAATAATCTAAAAAACTAAAACTAAACTAAACTGACTGACTCCAGAAACCGTCTCCAGTATCAGCCCGATGATGAACTTGCAAAAATTCGAAATATCACTTTGATATATTACTTGTTTTTCACAAATCTTCAGTTTCCAGATGGAACGTTTATTTGTACTCTGTTCAATGCAGATATCAGCAGATCGATAATGGAGCGAGGCAAATTAAGGTGTGATGTTATTATTAAAAAGAACTAGTGAAACTCAGGTTGGGAAAATTAAATACTGAAGAACTCACGTCGACGTAACTAGCGTTGATGTAATCCTCATTTTCATCTCCTGGAAGAACCACGCGACAATGATCATCTAAAATGATTAAATAACGAGTTCAAATAAGGTACACACGGTATACTGAACACTGAGTACTCAATATTGCAATCTACAGTAGTGAAAAGTATGTAAAAGTATTTTCAATACAGTACATGTAACGATATTTCCATATCTGTTTTTCTTCTTATTGAACGGTTTTTTAGACACTTCCCAAGATGTGTTCATGTTTTTAGGTAAATCCTATAGATAAATACAGCAATATAGACATCAATACACAATGTTTGACTTAAACTTTCTTACTTCATGGAAACCAAGTATAGTTCTAGACATATTTTCACTCACTACTTTGGTTTAAAACCTGAATGCGATGTCCAATGAAATGACATGCATGACCAAACTGAAGTCGCCTCGGGACATTGCTCTATATTTACTAGAGAGACGACGTCATTGGCCAACAATGTTAACATATATACTCTTATAGGAGTTAGCTACCGTCATCTCTATTCAAACTGTATGCCACATTTCTAGGATACGTCCGCTGGTCATTACGATTTTACGAGTGTGTTTGATACTTACATTATATTCTTTGCTAAATTCATAATTTTCGTTTGCTTTCAGTTCGTTAACATAATGCGCAAACTCTGCAACAGGGACAGCTGGATGTTCTTTCTCTTCGACGTCACCTTAAAATATCAATTTTAAACCTTTACAGATACATATCCACGAACCTTACATTTAATTTTTGTTACTAGAGGTGAACCCCCTCTCCCCTTTGATAATAAAGCTGATCAACTTTGTGAGCTTTACTAATGTTTTTGTTCAGGCAGGTTATTGGCAGGTTATTATTTAAGAAAATTTGCAGTCAAAAAATTTGATGAAGTTTGAAGTGTCCGCCACTGGATATCAGTTGTCATTTATACCTAAATTTCAAGCCAATTATCAGCTGCCATCGTGATATTTTTTCAGATGTCAGTGCCAAACGGCTGTTTCATCGTTTGTCAGCTATCAGTTATTATATTTTGTCAGTTGTCAACTTTGTTAGTTAAACTAATACAGGCAAATCCCATGCATTCAGAGCTTATCTGAACAGCATACCAGTTTTATTTGAATAAATTCCTTCGTCATTTCCATTGGCAGGTTGATCAACTGGCGTGGCACCGTCTGGTCGTTCAATATATTCGTTATCAATTCCTTTTCTCTCGTCAAAGTTTTCCTCCGAACCTGTTTCTTTGTCTTTGTCTTTGTCTTCGTATCGTTTGTGCGTTTTCCTGAGAAACAGAAGAATGAAAACACACATGCAGTCGTTAATAATCTCTAGACAAACTAAACTTAGTATAACCGTTAGCTACATCAGCTCTGAACTGTCCTCCCTAGAGATCCACTAGTAAGGGCCGTTCCTTTATCGTCCAGTGTTGCTACAGGAGGATCACTTCTCAGAGTTACGACTAGGAACCATTAATAAGTATGAATCCATTCGTTCTATTCATTTTAATTTTGATAAGGAATTTCATTTTTCATTTTTATTCTGATGAATACAAAACGATTTGTGGTTTATGTAAATGTAGTTTACCTTCTTCTGAAAAAGATAACAGTAAGAACCAAGGCGACGACGATGACAACGACACCAATTGAAGCACCCACAGCAGCACCGGTACTTCCTCCACCATCACTATTATCAGTACGCCCCTCTGTAGGAATTAATAGATTAATTACTAAGATAAACTTAGAACTAATTAAGATTTATAAATATAACTTCATGTGGTACATTAACAATTATTATACATGACTCGTAACCTATCTATATTCTCCATTACCTTCGCCTACTGTGAATGGTTCACTCCAGTAAGACCAGATACGATTCTAAAATAAATAATATTTATTCTATTTCTCTTAACTCATAACAAAACAAGCTAAAACATGACTTTGGTTTCTCCTTACTAAACCTTGGCATTAGTATTTGGTAATCAGATCTATGTTAACAGAACGTATATATGTCTAAGCGAAGGAAAAAAGTGTTGGACAACGTGCCCTTCAAGATATTCCGCAAAATCATTTTCAGCTATTTTACTTACCCCAGACACGTCAGTATTTAATTGCGTTGTTCTATATGTTGCACTCGGCTTCAGTGCATAAATCTCAACAGCTTCTCTCTTTCTTCGTTGGTTTTCCTTAGACTCTCGAAGAGATATTTCTATTGTATCACCTTGGAACTCGCTTATATTAAACTCCTTTGCAATAAAGGCGACGTTATCTGCCTTCTTGTCTTTGGGAGGTGAAGTCTTACTTCAAGATCTTCTGGCGCGAGAGGTTTACTTGATTTCGACGTCGACAGAAGCAGTACAAGAGCTACGGTTCTAACAAAAGAAAAGTTATCGTTTCAAAGGTTTGAGAGTATTTGGGGATTTCAGCAAGCGTTATAATAAGGGCATTTCTACTGCCAGTGGATAGTGGTCAACTTCAAAACAATCGACACTTACAGGAGAAACAATTGAACTACATCCCTCAATTCTATTTGTTTTTCCAAATGTATACACGATTATTACAAGTATAATGAGAGGAATTAACTTTATCTTGATCTTTTCTTGATCACCGCCGGATGACCACCAACTGCCGCATACACAATAGTGCTAAGAAACCCATTCTTTGAAGGGGTCGCTCTCTCGGGCCTAGTCTTACCATAGTTAATGAATAGATTTTCACATCTTTACGGGGGAGTGAGGTGAAAAATACACACTTCTTAAGTATTGTGCAACCGATTTGCCACCTGCATGAGCAGTTGTACTTTTACCAGAGAAACTAAAAATATACGTAGCCACTCTGCGACCACTAAACAAGTATAAATACATCTAAATTGCAAAGCTACATGTAAACCTACTGTATTTTTTGCTCTTTCCTTGGTTTTCGTAGTGTTACTGTGTAACCGTCTCCAGTTTTCTCTGGGAGCTTTAAAGGCTCTAGAAATGAAAAAGAAACTCATATCTTTTTTATCATCTATATAATTGTTTAATCTTCGAGTTGAGGACGACAATGCGTTTAGCGCCCCCATCCCTTGACAGCTGAGTTAAGGTGAATAAGACATCCGCATCCTATCTAATGGACATTAAATTGGGAACTTTATCTGGAAAAAAGAACTAATTTTGACAATGTATACCTGAATGAGATAACCACGATTTTGACGTTGTATTACTTCGTCCAGCTTCTGTCTCAACTTGTATTTCAAACGTGTACTGTTTATCATAATCAACATCAATAATGATATATCTCATTTCTTTTGACACATCTAATGTTTTACTGGGACCATTTAAAGCACTGTAGTTTGCATGGTACTTCATGATGGTTTGCTGATCAGGCAGGGTTGGTTGTGACCAGGAGATATTGTACATTTTAGGGCCAGTGGATGTGATTTTTGAGATGACTGGAGCTGCAATGACATGGAGATAAGATTCAGATTCGATTTCCATTTCAAACTAGAGAATTTCATTTGTTGCTTTCAATTCGTGAGTACTTTAACACCGAATTATATCGTATGAGCTGTTCTATATTACATATTACTTGTTCTATATTACTGTCCATTACTGTACTGTATTATTTTGAATTGTACTGCAATATACTGTTCTGTATTGTATTGTATTGTACTGTATTGTATTGTATTGTATTGTTTTGTACTGTGCTGGACTTGGTGGAAATTTACCTGGAGGAATCGCCATAGTTCTAACACTATTGCTCCATTCTGTCGAGTAGTACGACTCCTAAAAGGGAATGTTAATTCATCATATGCATGTTACGTCACAAGCAGGGTCATGCAAGTATTTTATCCAGAAATCCAAAGGTCATTATGAGCCCAAAATTATACTTCGGTCACTATTTCAAATACCAAATTGACTGACAAGTTTTTAAACATCTACTAATTGCTATTTGGTCACTTAGAAGTAGTTTTATATGGCTAACCCTGCTTGTGACGTCACAAAACCACCGTTAAAAAAACAGGCGTTAAATGAGATCAAAAATTAATCCAAGATGGCGGACAGCTAATTGTTTTCAGTCAAAATATTTCAAGAACTAAGCAAGATACGAAAAATCGGTAAGGGAGATTTATATATAGTTTTAAAAGTTCTTTCAAATGAGATAAACTAAATTTTTATTGCCATATCCCTTTAAGGAAATATTTATATCTCTGGAAATTTTTATCAAATACCTTCTGACTTTCAAAAAATCTCAGGAACACGATATAACTTGAATTGGGTTCTAGTGGTTGGTTAAAGTATTTTTTGCTTTCAAAATTATACTCCTTGCCATCACCGATCACGAACGTCAAAGGTAGAACATCATCCTTCAAATAAATAGCGATGTAAGGATCATGTGTGTTTGTTTGATCATGAGGTTTGAGTTCGCTTGTTGTGATATTTTCGCTTGGTGTTGGATCTTTAGTAGCAATTTGTACAATGACCATCACTTCTCTAAATAAGGAAAGAATTGTTCGTAAGATCGAGGGTAGGGGAATTACTTGAGATGGATGACTTAATTCCCTATAAGACGAAGTGCCCCCCCCCAAACTTGAAGTTGCTTCCTACGCCGATGCATGCACATTAAACATTAGTGGTCGAGCACTAGTATCGTAATCTTCTGACTCGGGGAATCGACATTTAAAAAATCATCATCCTTATATCAGGTCAACTTACTTGATATACGTCGCTGGTTTGGCTATGGTTACGGCAAGTCTTGAAGAAGATGCTGCGACAGGATTTACAGGCTCTAAAAATCATATAGAAATACGAATATTTCACTGAAGTATATATATGTGCCAAGGGGTTTAACATGGATCTTAGGCATATAAGATCAATGCATATGTCATTCAGTACAAACCATTTTTCACAAATTAACGACACATGACATACATACATGTAGTCGTCTCATAATGCAAACGTGAACAACACGAGTTTTTACATGCATGCATGCACACAGTAGGTTTGCCAGAAACTTGTTATTGCACAGCTTTCTCCCAGCTTGTTGGGAAGCTGTCAATAACGGATATAGTTGACAACTTGTCACACGGATCAATAAATTTGCTCCAATATATTGTCAGCGTCCTATACTGCAACTATATGACAAATTGTTAAGTTGTTGTAGACAACATTCGTGGGCAACTTAGTGAAATAGCGGCATGGTTTAAAATTGTTGAAAACTCACTCAGGGACTTGTTATCGTTCTGTATTGCAGTAACTCGTTAGGATGTATTATGTGATGAGCTTGAGGCTGTTTGGTGAAAGAGACTGTTTTACATACTTTAAATTATGGCATTAACCTATAGCTACGAATATGCCCCAACAAACCGATATATAAGTTGTAATTGGACGTATACCTCCATTTGTTATTTTACTGATTTCCGAACTGTTGGTGCCAAAACCAACACTCGTCCCAGCCGAGACAGTCACAAAGTACTTTGTAGAAGGTTGAAGAATGTTGATGGTGTAAGATAATGTAGTATCTGTTGGAGTGCATATCGAATTTTCTGACATTGCTCGGGTAGAATAGCAAACTTGATAACCCGTCAGTTTTCCATTTCTCAGATTTTCTTCAGGAAGTTTCCAAAATACTTTCAGTGAGTTTTTACCGCGGAATGAGAAAGCCACATCCAGTGGAGGTCCACTAGGAACTGAAATAAAGAAAAATAGAAATCGGTCAACAACTGCTGGTGGTGGGTTTCGGTAAAATCAACCCACCCGCCCATCAAGTTTTCCAATTTTTTTTCGCATCACAACTATGTTTGTCTTCGTGTTATGATGTACAAATATCATTAGAGACCTTTAGATCGAGGTTTACGCCGAACCGCTAACGTCTACGGGTCACGTGACCCTATCCGGACGCCACGTTTGAGGTTTTCAACGCGAGTTTTGAACGTCAAGAGGTAGGTCTACACGTTTGTAATTTCTCTCAGGGTTTATTTGGTTTTTTTTATATCATGTTTCACGTATCCACACTATGCGCATACGCAGTACTTATTATTCTAGCAGGAGAGACGAATTTGAAGTCGAAATAGTTCATTCTTCGCATTTTATTTTGACTCGAACATGATACGCTTGGCGGAGAAATCCAACATGGCGGCGATCAACACTTGATTCTTCGGTAGACTTTAAGACTTATAAAGCGCATTTCACCTTTCGTTTAGATCCTTCGAAGAACATAATCTAAGTCGACTTCAAATCTAAGTCGAAAAATGTTCATCTAAGAACTCCAAATCTAAGTCGAAAAATGTTCGAACCGCAAACGGCAAACCGCTAACGTCAAACGGCGGTTAGAGGTTTGCGGTAAACCTGAATCTAAAGGTCTCTATTATTAAGTACCACGATGGGAAAGAACGTGAAAAATCAACTAATATATGGTCTCCGGACTAGCAAAGTCAGAAACATCATTTTACTTGCTGCTCAGTGACCTCTCTTGGGTGTAGTCTTGAATAGACTAATGGCGTTATAACTAACTGGAATACGAGATATGACGCGATAAAATGGTTTAAAGCATTACATGTATATGACATGCGCCATGCATGTCATATATGCACCAACCTCTAGATCTCTTCGATATTTACCTCCTTCAATGGTCCCGAAATTTTCGGAAACTTTGTTGCTCTTCAGTCCAGAACCATCTTCTGTATCAATTTCAACTTTATACATAGTGTACGGTTTAAGTCCAGGAATAGTAAATTTAGTACCATATGTCTTTCGAGATATTTTCTGTGGAGATTTTCCGTCGATATAAATATTGTAATGTGTTATATAACTGGACTCCTCAGACGCTGTGCGTATCTTCCATGTCACTTCTGCCGAGGTATCTGATGGTGTAACTTTAATATCGTATACAGGAGCTGGCGTTTGGACTAAAATAGAAACAACGCAAAGATTAGCAAGCAATTGATCTAACATGCATGTTTTAACATACAACGGGTCCACTAAAATATCGCTTTCTTGATTGGCCTTTCGTAAAACTTTGTATCTAGATTTCAGGCTTTCTGGCCGACATAATATTATGTAAAAAAGTAGGATAAAAGTGTAGGACTAAAATTTTAGGAAAAGTAGGAATAAAGTAGGAAATATATAAAAAAAAGTAGGACAAAAATAGGAATATTTGGTGATTCATTTGCATGAAAATACCACACAAATATTAAAAATCTCTCTTTTCGCTGATAATCCTGAACTGGAGGGAGTTTTTTAATTGAAGAAAATTTTTGATATTTCCAAGGAGATATTTGGGATTTCAAGGAGATCTTTGGAATTTCCAAGGAGATCGTTGGAATTTACAAGGAGGTTTCTGGGATTTTCAAAGAGATTAGATTTTTTAAAAGTAGGAAATGTAGGAGTGTGAAAAAATGTAGGAAAAAGTAGGAAAAGTAGGATGGCGAGAAAGCCTGATATTTATAATTAAATATATTAGTCTTATAAGAATTTATAGCATACATGCACATAAGGTAGGACTTAGTACGACCTTACCCTCTCCACAGAGTTCTATTCTAAGACAAAAATCCATTTTTCCTGTTGATTGTATTTTTATATGTCTCACGTTATAAATATCAAGGTGCGTTATCGATGCTTGGTAGCCGTTCTTGTTTCCTGACATCTGAAAGTCAATAATAAGTTGAAAATATGGTTATTGTATGTTTTAAAAAATCCCTAATGCTGACCTCAAGCCCTTGTCCCGACGCTATTAACGATTATATTTCTCAAGCTAAAAATGCAGTAATAACCAATTACAGTATATAATTTATCTGTAACAATAACAAAACAGTCAGAAACTACATCTACCAACTGAAGTTTCAATCATAAATTTAAAAAAAATATTTTTGCACAACAATTTGCAAAAAAACGCTCATTGATTTTGGTTTTTTATTTGTGTTTTTTCTTGTATGTAGGTATCGCTTGTAAGCTATTAGCCAATCAGAAGATACATAGTGACTACAATGTATAATAATAAAAATGTTTAATGGATTACTTTCTAGGATGTGGGTACTTTATTACCATCACAAATACCTGTTTGCTATTTTTAAAACTGTTATCATGACTGTATGTCATTGAATATGGACCAATCCACCTTGTCTGCAGATCTTTATTACCCATTGTCACAACCCGTGTTATGTGATATTCTTTTTGAAGATCAATCAAAAGATATTTAGGATTTATTTATTGCGGTACACCAACCATTTTTATTAAATCTTGCATTGCTATAACTATTAGAACCACTGCCAGAAAATACGGAATCTGGAAAGATGGTTTCGTCTTGGAGTAACGCGGGTTTATCGCACATCTTACCTACAGTGAAAGTAATAAAGAACAGAACATTGGACACGAGAAATACCCAGAAACCCCTTATAGAGAAAATCATAAATATATCATTCGTTATGGCAAATATAATAATGAATGCATGCGCAAAAGTATACTAGCGAGTAGGGAAAGAGCGAGCGTGTAGAGAAATTTCAAGCTCACTGGCTCCAATGTGGTATATTCCCAAACGCCACAGCGCGTATTGCCCACCTATATTAATACTTTATGTAAATCTACTACTTAGAGGCATAATGATGACTCGACTTGTGATTGAACCTCTCACTGCAACTGATCTGAAAAGTAGACAGCATGGATAGCGCAACATATTGTTCACCTGTGCAGAAAATGAAGCCAGTTAAACATCGCTAGACAATAGAAATCAGCCATTACTAAGGGACCAAATATACAGGAAAATTGTCTCTATTTATTTTAAAACAATTTCGAACTCTAAAAATACCAGATTACTATACATCATTTTAACATATAAAGTATCTAAAGCAATAAATTTCTACCATAACACGCTAAAAATCAGTTGTCAGTTGGTTCTTTAGTAATGGCCGACTTCCGGTTTCGTTTTTAACACAATAGATACTAAATCCAGTATTATTTCGAGATCAGTGCACATTGTCCTTATCTTGCGAACTGGATAATTATGTAGCATTCTACAATAGTAAACATACTCACATTCAGCATATGGTATGTTAACTTTTGAAGTGGTTGTAGAAGGTTGAAGATGGACACAACAGGATGTCCCACTTGGCTGTGTGTTATAACATATCAAGTCACCAGTTGATATTTTCTGATTTGTCCCAATCTGCTTAGTACTGATATCATTAGCGTCCGTTTCGTAAAATCCCAAGTGCTGACACAGCATTTTTTGACGGTTCCTATCCCAATTCTCTTCATCGACTTCCCTCCAAGTTGAGCCATCCTTTATTTCGATGAAACCCGTGTTTTGTCCTGTTAATCTAATGTTGGGCGCTAAAACAGAAAGATTGTAAATGAAATAATATGAAAATTGTGAAAACCGGTCACTTTCACGAGCCATTTCAGAGAATGTGTATTTTCAAAAGTTGCAGTCCTTCATTGACCATTGCTTTTAGCAAAACTGCATGATCTAATGATTGCATTCTACCAAAAGTGCTTGTATGAAATATTTTAAACGCGAGAGGATCAGTTATCTGCAACTGAAGTGCTGAGCACCACAGTCCTTCAAATTCGCTCCAAAAAATATTGGCGCAAATATCCATGGGAATTTTCTAACAATATCGACAACCGTTGCATTCCCGTCATTCGGCGCGGGATGAGCGACTGCAGGGGCCAGGTCATGCCGGTGTTGAGCACCGATGCTCAATATTTTGGGTAAAAAAACGTAAACAAAGCAGACAGACGCACTGTATAGCACCTTTATATGGATACCCATCCAAAACATCAGTATAAAAATGAGGAAAATACTTATGGTTTTCACATGTTTTCGAACCTCATTGCCTATTGAAGTTCGTAAATTATTTGTTTTCTCTTGTGAAACGCACGAGCATGGAACAAGATCTGTATTAAGCGACTTGACGATACCTGAAAGTGACATCTGAGTTTGCGAAATCACTGAGCCAATCCTATTCTTGTACGAACTGTAAATACCTTGTTGAATGTACCTGTTACTCATTATTTGTCAACTGTGTTGTTTGTATATATATTGTAATATTTGTAAATATGTTAGGTTTTCAGGTTTTTAAGATTAAAGGCCATGAGGTACAATACTATACCATTAATAGTAATGATGCAACGCTCGAAAATACAGGTGATTATTATCAAATTCATGAATATTACTTCAAATTATTACCACTAGTATGATCTATTACTTAAAAGTTTTAAAAGTAGCGCACATGCATTACCTACAGTTATGGAGCTAGTATAGGTATCCACACAAGTGTACTCGGTGTAAAGTTCCTTTGTAGTATCAGAACAATAAAGACTTGGCAATAGATTATTGTCAATGGTCAATTCACAAGATCTGTTTCCACTACAAAGAGATTTCACCTGACAACTTGTTACTGCACTACATTTCGTATCAATATCTTTATTGTCAACAAACGTCCCGCTATTATTGAAGTCTCCATAATCAGCTTTCTTAACCACCATAAGTTGCGCGGAAGAACAATGAACATATTTCATTTTGGTGCCGTACTGTGTCACTGAACCTTAAAATGGAGACAACGTTTATAAACAATACATATTATTGACATATTAAATATGATAAGAGACATTCAACAAAAGGGACGTTTATTTAGGCATGTCAAAACTCTGTTTTAATGACCCTTAGGAAAAAATCAAGTGTGGTCTTCTATTACGGGGTTGGACAAAAGGTATACCTCCATAAAAAAGTACCCTACGTCAGACCATTTCTTTGTTACCATAAGGCATAACGCAAAAAGTAAAGTGTTAATTATTTCACTCACCGAAAGTAAACTTTTGTTTTGCTGCGTCACTGCATCCTTTCACATCAACATAATCTTCTCCATTAGGCTGAGCACAAGAGTTCACTCTGCTGTCGTAAAGAAATAAAGATCCAGCAGCTGTTTGTTTTAAACGATGTTTAATATTGTTTTCGAAACTTTTTGCTATCTCTTCGGCGTCATATATGAGGAAACGATTTTTGTATTTTCCACCACCATTAGACGCTAGCGTCCCTCCCCTCGCTATACTATGTACCAGTTCTGTATCCAGATAACGGAACTGTGCAATACCATTCAAGCAGTTGTCAATCATTTCAGCCCAATAACGTCTCGCATATTTATCTTTCCAAAAGAGAGACTTTGCTGCAATACACTTTCCAGACTGAGTATGCCTGAGAAAAAAACCTTGACAACCTGCAAACAGAAAATGAATATTGATACTCCTCTGACAATCACTTTGAAATAGAGAAACTTACGTTTTCGTGTTCAACAGTTCATATCTCACGTTTATGTTACTAATCGGTGTATTTGTTTCTATATTTCTTGAAATTGTCTGTGGGTAAAGGGTTTTGGGGTATCGCTACAGCTCCGCTTTTCCTGGGCAACTTTGATTTTAAAATGCATTACCCCCGTACAAACTATACAGTATTGTAACTTCGGCTAGACCAAACGAGACAAACCAGCTGGATGCGCAGGTACTTACACTGCTTTACCCCCAAGCTTGGGTATATACAATCAAAAGCATACTTTTTCATATTAAAATTTTCTTACGATGCGCGTTAACTCTTAGTTTGTTAAGATACAATTATAGGATGCCTACATAATAGATATATATGACGGCTTTTGAATTTGTTTCCAAAAAGGGAGTCAAAATGCCAGAGTCCGACTTAATACACACAATTATCCGAGCGGATACGTTTGAAAAGCGTATATAACAAGTAGATGTCGCGTCGCAGCATGTAATTATCGAACATGCATGTCAGCATGTTGCCGAGCCCTAAATTCCTAAATTATATATAAACAGGTTATATCATATTTAAATATATAAAAAATGGTAAATTAGAAACGCTACAACGATTTAACCTAATTAGAGAACGCATATTTCAGATAATTCGCTACCTGGCTCTGAGGAGAATTCTACCAAACATCGCAGATTTTCTCCTGGTATTCCGGTTTCCACCTGTCGTAATACTGTACGAAGAGATGGACCTTACTGGTCTTAGGAGCGTAGTAAGCGGGCGGGGAGGGGTGAATATACCAGTATTTAATCGTGGAATATACCATTATTTAATTTATCATTAGAGCTAGTATTTGAAGCAAAATATAAACTAGGGAGAAATCACATTGAAGATTACCCATCAATTTCATTGCAAGACATTTTATAATTCTGCTTCGTTTACGAAAGAGAATTATTGACGGTTTGCGTTTGTGCAGTATTTTTTCCGTGCTATGCAGTCAGCTAGAGTCATTTTATTATACAAACATTCGGCGGTTGACTGTTGTGTAAAACTACCTGAAAAATACAATAAGACGAAGGGCCTTCGCTCGAAACGACGAAGTTCTTATTGTATTTTTCAGGTAGTTTTACACAACAGTCAACCGCCGAATCTTTGTTACACTCTACCCACACTGGCACCGCACGTTCGAGATTTTATTATACAGTCATATTATTCAATACAAATATAATTACGTCCATTTTGCATTTCGGAGAAAGGAATGTTAAAAAATTGTACTAACTAATGGTTTAACCCAGTGTTATCCCAACTGTCAAATGTTTCCCAAAATAACACTCCAAAATGGCTGAAAATGCCATTTCAGAGGGTCTAGATTTCAGGGAGAGGGATCATGCCCCCAGACCCCTTTAGGGGCCGATTACGTGGGCCGAGTTGTCCCGGCTAACCGAGTTGACCCGCTAAGGCGAGACGAGTTAGAAATTGCAATTACATGAGCCGGGCTAGCTCGGCAAACCGGGCTGAAGTGAGCTCATTAAATTGAAAATATTCAACAATTAAATAAGTTTTGCTAGTTTTAGAAAGAAAATTGTTTACATACTGCAATTAAGGGCTTCTTCACGTATAGGCTGGAGTCAGATGCTGTATTTACAATGAGAAATGCCCATAACATAGTTTTCTTCGCTTTATTTATCTGGTAAAATGCAGTCGCTTCGCTCTTGAAAACTTTGAATCGCTTACTAAAGAACAAAAACATCATTTTGATACTAATCTTTCTTGTAACGTTATTTATCAATATTTTTAACAAAATGACCGCGCGTTGACCATATCTCAGCCCGGTTTGCCGAGTTGAAGCGATTACATGGAAATTTTCATCGCGCCTAAGCGAGTAACTCGGCAAGCCACAAGCGGGATCCCGGCTAGGCGGGACAACTCGCTAGCCATGTAATCGTAATGTCGAAATAATAGGGAATACATATTCGAAGCGGGTCAACTCGGCAAAGCGAGCCAACTCGCTTAGCCGGGACAACTCGCCCATGTAATCTGCCCCTTAGTTGGGTGGTGCCATCGATTACCTTAATTTTTTTTGGCTCAGTTTGGTCGCCCCCCCTCCCCCCCCAAATTGACGAGCTTCCTACGCCCCTGACTGGTCTTCTTGGACAAACAGTTTAGAACTGATAGAGCTACTCAGCTACAGTTAGTTTGGTGTGGTTTGGTGTAGGTTTACTCCTGTAGTAACACCGGACCATCAAAAGATGGCAGTTACTGGATTCGATCTCTATAGGGAGAATAACCTAGAACTGACAGAGCTATCCAATATAGCCGAATTAGTTAGTCTTTTTTTGACGAATCGCACTGCTTTGCCAAAATCGCGTCCGGTGTGTCTGACGGTTCAGGTCTACTACAGTTCAGAGTAGGCACCATACCCCCTTAGCTGCACACGCCCCTGCATGTGAAAGCCATGAAGCCCCTGCGGAGAAGAGTGGGAGTCGTAGATTTAATCAATTTATAAGTGTGTTTTGGTCACGAAATGTCGGACAGTGCTGAATAACATAAAAATAGAGCAAATATTATACATTGGTTGTCTTAGCACAAAATCTTTGCTCCTGTCGCGATCGGTTGAAGTTTTTTGGGGTTAGCCAACTTATATATAATCAAGTTTATATATTACAAGTTATTACAGGACAATGCAGTCGGTTGGTTTAACCATGGCTGTCGTCATAGGAATTAATATATAGGCAAATTTTGAAACACAAACATGCCATTACTTCGCTACGGCATTATGGTATTTTCTCGGACCGGTCAACGTGTTATTAAATCCTAGATTAAACAGTAGCCTACGTGAGAGGTCATAAACACACAATTTGTAGACACGAGATTGGCGTCAAGACCCTCGTAGGGGATCAATATACACTTTCCAAAAATGCATTCACCTATATATGAATGAGTTGCCGAGTGGAAATCCTTCTTGAACAACTTGCCAATATTTGATATAGTTGGTTTTCAAGCCGTTCAATGGCTGATTGCCGTCACTAGGACATTAATTAAGCCGCACTATTGCCTAATGCCTATTGGTATATGACAGGGGCCACTAGTTCAATAATATAACTATTTGTCATTTCAAACCAAACTTCAATGTCAAAAGTATAAACCTGTTGTTTTCATTGATGCTTTAGCAATGCCATCACTTAGCTAGTCAGTATATGACTACCGATCGCCGATTATATTTTAATCTACTTGGCTGCGTTTTACATGCAGTATATATCATCTGGCGGGGTATTTTATACTCTCGTGTTTCACCGACTCGCATAACACAATATAAAACCTTACCGTTAAACACCAATAACGATATACCACATAAGATTAACCATCGATTAAATAACCACGGCATCCTGTTGTTGATTTACAAAACTGACAGAGCAAAGGCGAGAGCTTAAATCATGGATACTTGTTATACTTCCGCATTTCAGAGCCTGAAGAAAACACGAAATGAATAATATGTTTAATCTAGGTTAATTAATTGACGACCTTATTCAAAGAACATCTTTGTATTAACACTTAGCACAACAATAGTGCCATCCAGTCATGATCTGTTAATCGAGATGTTCCGTTTTCTTTTCATTACGGCAAAATAATGAAAAGTCAGTGGTACATTGCGATCACTGAATCGTAACTGGTTGGCGCTAATTTATGCTATAAGTGCTTAGCAAACTGTTGTGTACCTCGAAATGAAAAGATAGTTTCTCTGCATGTATATAAAGATTAAAGGCGATAAACAGACGGATCATCCGTCGAGATGAACCATATCTGCGTAGTTCTTTTACACAGACGAACTTGTGTGCTTAGTATACATACGTAGCCGGCAGGGCATATTTTAAGGATTTCTAAGTGGGGGGCCATTTGTGAAAAAGGGCCCTTAATCTGAGTGCCGAAGGCGCGAGCCCTGTAGGGGTCCGGGGGATTTTTTCCCCTGGAAAATTTTGAAATCTGGAGCTCTGAAATTGCCAACTGAAGCCAATAGTATTTCAATGTTTTAACTAAAACTTTAAAAATGTCTAACTATATAAGCCATAAAACAATATTTCGTTAAACACAGACAAATCATTTACTCTGTAAACGACCCAATGTATAAAGGGCCCAGGGAGTGGGGGGCCAATTTTGTGTGAGTGGGGGGCCATCAAGAGGGCCTGGGGGGCCAAGTGGCCACCCAGTATATATGTTAAAATATGCCTTGGTAGCCGGTTCGTCTTGATGAATGTTTCGAGTCTTCTTTGACTTTCATAAGTTCACAAAAGAATATTACACTGAACAAAAAATTATTAAGTACTGTTGCCCGTTGCAATTGCAGTGTAACTATGTAACTGATAAATAATTAATGGTGATAGACTATCTTAAGAAGAAACATTTTATTAAATATCGTTGGAAAATATGTTCGCCTATGAAATATTTTTACTATAGTCTATTCCTTTCTACATTTTAAAATATTTATGATACTTATTATTGTGAATTATATAACTTCATTATTCCATTGATAAAATTGTATTGAAAATTTACATAATATAAATTGAATTGCTTTCGATTATGGTCTAGTCGTGTCGGGTTAGTTGGGTCGTAAGGTTTTCTCATTTACATCCGTTTGCTTGGTCTATACGTCCATTGGTCTAAGACTATGAACTAAATAAAGTTTTTAAAACTATTCTTAGTATGGCATTGCGTGCAATACTGATTTTCGCTTTAAGCGTATCCAACCAAATTAAGTTGTAAAATGTATAATGATACTCATTTGAACATCATTTAATTAATTCCTTATTCGAAGTTCGCGTATTCACTGAAGGAATCCAAGTACGCCATTATGGCTGTATAACAGAACTGATATTGGTCCTAAAGAAAAAAACAAGATTGGTTATTAACAGTGGCAAATATGAAGACTGTCTATTGAGCAATGTTGTGTGAAATTCAATGAATAAAATTCCACTAAATTAGCTCAGCTAGCCAATTTGCGCGTTTGGAACAAAACGTTTGAGATCTTCGCGCGTTGCAAATGTTGCAAAATTAGATATAAATTGCCAAGCCAAACTTGATAACCGTTTCTCTTCCATTTCAATCTTGTGAACAACCCCCAAGGACAACTTTTGGTAATTTAATTACCACAACGAAAATTCCAGAATGAGTTGGAGGAGTGGAGGGTTAAAAAGTGAGACATGGTGCTAAACTGGGGAACGTCTCAAAGAGAAGGTACAGGATATGTGGTGTCAATCTATTATTTCCAAAATTGTAGATTCTCTTGACAAATATCGATGTTTTCACATGTGCAAATAGGCAATGTTTTATATTTGTGACGGTATTTGTACAATGCACTTACAGCATTTTCGACAAATTGTGGTCGTGTTCCTCTGATGATTTTTATCGACTGGAAGACATCCATTGCTTGTTCAATTTTCATTCGTTCAAGCAGGTTTGAAATGGCAATGTACGTTCCTGTACGGCCTGCTCCATCGCTGAAATACAAATGAAAATATTCAAGAAAACAAGCCATATTCATTCAGGTTTTTAATTCGGATACAGAGATGCACAAGTCCGTTTACAGGGCCTAGTTGTTCGAAAGCTAGGGCTATGTTAATATATAACTTTAGAGAAAACTTTCTGTAACAACATGTGGGTAAAATTTGAATCTTATATCCACAAATATTCTTTGCATATTGGTTAAAATATCATTTCCGAAAGTTGTAAAATAAACGAGCATATCGTAACACACAAGCCAAAAGAGTTAGTTATGTTTTAACATTTATTAGAAACTTATCATTTAATATTCGTGATACGATTTATTAAAATATACTTCGATTAGTGATGTTTTAAAAGCTAACTGTTTCCATTATATGTGGTTGTCGTCTATTTGACGAGCGTCTGCAGTGATTAATTTAGTTCTATTTGTTACTCTGTGGTTGAGCATCTGCTTATCTTTAACGTTTACAAGAAGGCACGATAACGAAGGAGTGAACAAAGGAAGGGATGTCTGAACGAAGTAGTGATATTAATATTATTGAACTCCGACTAATACTTAGCTAGTAGTACGAGGCAGTGAAGCTCAGTGATATTATATAAATGGTACCTGCATGCCACGATGATTGGTCCGTGGCCATGATCCTTTCTCGAATTTTCGACCAATGACGTCAGAGAGATGACGCCATCTGCGTTAGGTGGTACACGATGATCCGGCCATTTCGTGTAATGGAAAATATTTACAACTCGTCCATCTGACAAATCCTAAATTTTAAATAGTTTTAGGGTTAGTGTTACTGTAGGTTTAGGGTTAGCGTAGGGGTTGTTGGGTTGTGTTTGGGTTATAATTATGGTTAATATTACTATTATGATATTTTTACAATTCCTAAGGTTTGGGTCAGAGTGAAAAGGTAATTTAAATAGTTTCCTCATGTAGCTAGTTTTGACCTAAACCTTCACATCAGCATACTATATTAACGTATCTGACATACAGGATAAAGCGATAAGATGAACTTTCTTGTCCATATACAATCTGATTCAGTTTCGGAATCTAACTGAACGGTCAAGCTGTCATATTGTGTTGGTTCTCCTCTGTTTGTTGGCCAGAATCTCGGGAACGACTATAAATATACAAAAAAGCATTACTACCTTCATATATAGCGTGAGAAAATGTCTGCAATCCTGGTTAAAAACCTTTGCGCATGCACCATACAGTAAAAATCAGATATTTGGCTTTTTGAACTGATTTACCATAACTCCTCCCCCTGCTCCCCATCCAATTTCATTGTTGTTCTTTGTCCGGCCATTTTGGCTAATATGTAGCCAACATTACATTGTATGAGCAGAACGGGGGGTTAACCCCTTTGCCTTTAAGTTATATATTCATATACAGACATGCTAACTAACTGAGAAAGTTAATGTTTATAAATTTGGCAAGCTTGTGCGCCAAGTATTTTTGATGATTTGTTGACCATGATTGTTTTTCTTATAAACGACATAAATATAACCTAAATTTAACCGTTATATTTATAACGTATCCTTTATACCGTTCCATCTTTGACGTTGTTCAACAAGACAATGGTGGATGATTTCTGAGAATGAACCAGTCGCCAAAAGTCGTTGATTGTATTTGGCAGAGGACTTTGTGTCGCAATGAAATAGTTCCTGCCAAGGTAACCCTGGAATGAAAAAGATGTTTGATCAAGCGTAAATCTAAAACAGAACTTGTTGCGTGTAGAACTAAGTTATACATGAGCTCAGCTTGACACCGCTAAACATCCCAGGTTTTCTCCAGGTAATAAGGCATCGTCCTTACTGGACCTCTACGGAGAAATGAACATGTATGATACAGCTGTTATGTTATATTACATACAGCTATCTCTAGATTAAAGATCAGAAATGTTATATTTAGTTAAGTGGAATTGATACAGCTATCCAGATTTAATAGTTTCGTTTCGTTTCAGTATATGATTGGCTTAGTATATCCGCGTTTGTGCGATGAAGCTTGTTTTGGATGGCGAAACCTTACCGCGCCTTTGGGGGTATACGTATAGGTAGAGTATATTATGTCGTGGACGAAACTATGTTATGACGTGATACGTACATGAACAAACACAGCGTTTATATAGTCTGAATCCTCCACTCCATCCACGTACTGAAGAGGAACACGATTGCCCTCGGCTAAGATGAAAATAATATGAAAATTGAAAACGTTTTGAAAACTGTTTTAAAGTTTAAGGTAAAAATTGTCTATTTGTATGGGTCTAAATTAGCTAGGTACAGACAGAAAATTGTAGTAGAACAAGGTCGTGGAATAAGTAGATTATTTTGGGCAAGTTTTGTAGTGAAGTTAGCAGGGAATACCTGGGAAGACATTTTTATTGCGATTTTTGTTGTAATTTCCCTCAAGTAATGCTGCAGTACATTCTTCTTCAGATAGCTTTGGTGAAACCTCACCCAACCTCTAAAATAATAATTTTTATTTGGTTAGTAACCATCACAACTCTTCATTAACTGTTTATTTATTTGTTTGTTTGTTTGTTTGTTTGTTTGTTTGTTTGTTTGTTTGTTTGTTTGTTTGTTTGTTTGTTTGTTTGTTTGTTTGTTTGTTTGTTTGTTTGTTTGTTTGTTTGTTTGTTTGTTTGTTTGTTTGTTTGTTTGTTTGTTTGTTTGTTTGTTTGTTTGTTTGTTTGTTTGTTTGTTTGTTTGTTTGTTTGTTTGTTTGTTTGTTTGTTTGTTTGTTTGTTTGTTTTGTTTGTTTGTTTGTTGTTTGTTTGTTTGTTTGTTTGTTTGTTTGTTTGTTTGTTTGTTTGTTTGTTTGTTTGTTTGTTTGTTTGTTTGTTTGTTTGTTTGTTTGTTTGTTTGTTTGTTTGTTTGTTTGTTTGTTTGTTTGTTTGTTTGTTTGTTTGTTTGTTTGTTTGTTTGTTTGTTTGTTTGTTTCTCTGCCTGTCTGTCATGGCAACTCTGGGTAAGATGATGTCACGATAAGTAGATTCAACCACAAACACAAACCTTGAACTTCTCTTGAAAACCAGTCATTCCAGTGGCTTTAACTTCGGCAAGATTTTCAATCTCTTTCTGGATTTTGGTGGAATTAACTTCGTTCATGCCACACAAGATTGTTTCCAAAATGGCTTCGTGGACAAATATATATTGCTCCTGAAAATTAAATATACAAGGAATGCGTCAGCATTTATATGAATGACGATTCTGCGGAAAGATAGGTGCGAACATATTTGAGAATGTTAATTAATGTTTCTTCGAATATTCTCCCGTTTATCCATCTTCAAAAAATATTGTTGGGGAAATAAAATTTCTTCTCAGGAAGTATATATGTTTGTGAAAAAATTCAGAACCATTTTTCCCAAGTGTGATGTTTGTTGCGGAAATATTCCTCGTTTGCCCATCGGTTGGAGAAATATGGCTAGGAAAAATGTTTCTTCGTTTGTTCACCTTTGGGAAACATGGCTAGGGGACAATATTCCCTGGTTGATCACCTTCAGGATACATAGCTGGAAAACAATGTTTCCTGCGGGTTTTTCCATCAGCGCAATAGTGTTTCCTAGTTTACCCAGAGCTTATGTAACATTACAAAAAGACATTACTGTAAATATTCATACCAAAGTTTGAACCATGTTCATTCTTCGTTCTCTCATTGCACAGACTTGTCCAAAAACATCTATAGAATTGATGACATCTTTCTCGAGTTTATCAAGGATTGTATCTATAGCAAGGAAGACACCAGTTCTGCCAACACCAGCACTAGAAAATAAAGACGTAATATACATAAATATATAGCTTTTGATTCGTCTAAAAATATTCGTACACAGGGTGTTTTACACTGCCCTGATATAAAGATCCAGGTTGCGAATTTAGAGCACCCCTGATTAAGACACCAGGCTGGAGTGTTGAAACGTTGGGTCATGATATCGATGTAACTTGTTTCGGTATTGCATTCAATGCTTAAACCAGAGTAGCGATCGAGGAAAAGTCATATCCAAGTAATAGCAAGGTTTCTCGTGCAATTAGAAAAAATACTCGTGAACTAGTGCCCTTTTTTCAAGTTGGATTCGAAACCATACTACTACCTAATTGTCTATGCAAATCCCCTTTAAACGCATAAAATGCAAAATAATATTTATTGGAATCTAACCTGCAGTGAACCACGATTGGTCCCGACTGTTCCATGTGATTGGTTCTGAAATGTCTTCTGAAAGCCAGGAGCTGAGTGGGATATTTAGGTACACCGTGATCGGGCCAAGATTCAAAGTAATAATGTCGCACTTCGCGTTCTTCTCCGTCCTACAACGTTTGAATAACTTTCTTAGTTTATACTGAATGGCATTATCAGTTCTATCTTAATTACTCTCTCCAGCTCTATATATCCTCCCTAGCTTTATCAGATCTAAACTGTTCTTCCAAGCGTTCTGTAAGGCCGTTCCATTATTGGCTCAGTGTTACCACAGACGAAAACTGGAGTATCCAATGAAAACTTGTGGTGTTTGGTGGAGTCAATCTAAAAGTACTCTTCTCGCATGCGATTGACGTGAAATTCCAATGAGTGCAGTGCATGAGAATCGAACCATGCCACTCCAGAAGTTGCTTACCTTCTTAATTTGTAAGGTGTGTGTGACATGATGAGAAAACTCTTCAGTCTTCATCAAAGTTACTTCGATATCTCCGTACTTTTCACTTCCTTTGTCTGGCCAATATTTCTCACACTTGGGCTGGAAACGAATAGATACAATCATTTGCGTTAATCTTTATATGCAGTTAACAATTCATCATAGATCAACGACACACTAACCTTGCCAAGTTCGACAAGAGATGTCACCATCACAATGGAATAACTACGTTGTTCCCAAACCATTCGCCACATGTCATTTAAAGTGATTATGGTAGGACCTAAATGAAAGCAGTACGCTTTAAACCACTATGCGCTCTTGTAAGTGTCGTCCTTGACGTTATAAGGAACACTATGTATGGTCCTGGGCGAATCCACTATAGCTCACCTTGGCTTGCAATGTATGAATTTGCCTTGATTCCCTAAATAATGAGAGAATGTTCAACATATTAAGACGGTGGTGAGGTTCTCCATGGAAAACACGGGTGGTAGATGCAGTTAGCTCGCTGCACCGAGTTGCCACCGACGGTTAAGCCTGCTATTCAGCAGGTTTAGAGAGGGGAATTACTTAGGTTGGATAACTTTCCAGTGCTTCATGAACGCATGTAAATAGAGATTGGTTGGTTCTCTCCTAGCATGTGGTTCGAGGGCTTTTCTTTTCGGTTTTCTTCCCTCGTTAATTTAAAGAGCTAGAATAACCCTTCGACATTAGCCTTAGCTAACACTCGGAGACTCGATATACAGGTCAATTGGGTTGTAAAACCAAAAGGCTTTCTGTCCACCTCAGAGTGGTAAACACGATAAACTAAACTAGAACTAAACTAAACTAAACTAAACTAAACTAAACTAAACTAAACTAAACTAAACTAAACTAAACTAAACTAAACTAAACTAAACTAAACTAAACTAAACTAAACTAAACTAAACTAAACTAAACTAAACTAAACTAAACTAAACTAAACTAAACTAAACTGGAGTGAGGCATATTAAGGTGTGATGTAATTGTTAAAGCAACTAATGAAACTCAGGAAAATGAAATATGAACTCACGTCGACGTAACTAGCGTTGATGTAATCCTCATTTTCATCTCCTAGAAGAACCACGCGACAATGATCATCTAAAATGATTAAATAACGACCTCAATTAAGATACACACGATATACTGAACACCAAGTACACAATATTGCAATCTACAGCAGTGAAAAGTGAAAGTATTTCTAATACAGTACACGTAACAATATTTCCATATCTGTTCTTCTTCTTATTGAACGGTTTTTTAGACACTTCCCAAGATGTATTCATGTTTTTAGGTAAATCCTACACAGAAAAACAGCAATATAGACATAAATAATGCACAATGTCTGACTTCAATTTTCTTACTTCACGGCAATCCAGAATAGTTTCAGACATATTTTTGACTCACTACTTTGGCTTAAAAAAATGAATGCTATCTCCAATGAAATGACATGCATGACCAAACTGAAGTTGGGACGTTACTCTATATTAACTAGAGGGATGACGTCGTCGGCCGCGCCAACAATGTGAACATATGTACTCTTATAGAAGTTAGCTACCGTCATCTCTATTCAAACTTTATGCCACATTTCTAGGATACGCATCTGGCCGTTATGAGTTTACGAGTGTATCTGATACTTACATTATATTCTTTGCTAAATTCGTAATTTTCATTTGCTTTCAGTTCGTTAACATAATGCGCAAACTCTGCAACAGGAATAGCTGGATGTTCTTTCTCTTCGACGTCATCTTAAATAAGAATGTTAAATCATTACATTTACATGTCCGTGAAGTTTACATTACATTTAATTTATGTTAGTATAGTTTGCAACTCAGTAAGCTTTACTAATGTTTTTGTTCAATAATGAAAGCCTGCAAGGTTATCATTTAAGAAAATTTGCACTGTCAAAAATTTTGATGAAGTTTGAAGTGCCCGCCACTGGATATCAGTTGTCATACCCAAAGTGCCCAAACTCATATCCATACTGAAATATGTCAGTGCCCAAAAGGCTGTTCCATCGTTTGTCAGCTATCAGTTAAGATATTTTGTCAGTTGTCAGTTAAATTAATACGAGAAAATCCCATTCATTCAGAGCCGGCCCTTCTGAACAGCATACCAGTTTCATTTGAATAGATGCCTTCGTCATTTCCATTGGCAGGTTGATCAACTGGCATGGCACCGTCTGGTCCTTCAATATATTCCGCATTATCAATTCCTTTTCTCTCGTCAAAATTTTCATCCGAATCTGATTCTTTGTCTTTGTACCGTTTGTGAGTTCTCCTGAAAAACAGAAGAATAAAGACACACAGACGTTAATAATCTCTAACTAAACTAAACTAAACTAAACTAAACTAAACTAAACTAAACTAAACTAAACTAAACTATATATATCCTCCATAGGGGTCCAGTGTTACTACAGGAGGATCACATCTCAGAGATCACAACTAGGAACTATTAATAGTTATAAATTCATTCGTTCTATCCAATTTAATTCGTTCTTTTCAATTTTTTATTTTAATGAAAAAGGGAGAAATCCTTCTTTATATTCTGGTTTATGTAAATGAATATAATCCCCGAACAAATTACTTTCACCACCGAACGTTTCGACACTCCAGTTTAGAGTTTTCATGAGAGGTAATCTAAGTCGCAACCTGGTCGAAGGCGTTGCTTGGAAGCGTGATGTATAAAATAAATTATCATGCTTTGAATAGAGATGACGGTAACTATTTCCCACAACAGAATCTTTCTCTTGTTGTACGATGATGTCATCCTTCGAGTATATATATATATATATAAGGAGCTACGGCCTACGTTGCGACGTCGAAACGTTGGGTTGTGTGTGAATGTATTTTTTTCGGAGATTGCATTATTTTACTTAAACCATTCTAGCAAAATCTAAAGTCTTGTGTGTTCCATTACCTTCTTCTGAAAAAGATAACAGCGAGAACCAAGGCGACGACGATGACAACGACACCAATTGAAGCACCCACAGTAGTACCAATACTTCCTCCACCACCGTCACCATTAGCAACATCAATACGCCCTTTGGTAGGAGCTTTGGTGATACTAATAGGAGTTGAAGTACCAGTATGAACCTTGGTACCTTTGGTTAAATAATTATATTGGTTTAGATTATTACTATTCAATCCTATTTAAACACGGTAGCATTTCATTTACATGCTTTTCAAAGGGCCGTGTGATAGATAAAAAATCTAACAGAAGGAAATTTTCACTGTTTCTACTGTATCTTGTAAAATTGAGACAAAATTGAGACAATGAAGCTTCACACACATATTAACAGATTAATTGCTAAGATATACTCAGAACTAATTCAGATCTATAACTATAATTACATGTGGTACATTAACAATTATTATTATATGGCAAGCGCTAGTTCCTATAGTTTACGCGATATGATTGGCTAATCAGCGGTCCGGAAAATCACCTAATGCCCTACAACAAAAACAAATCACATAATAAACTACTTATTTTACTACTTATGGTTGTGCCATATAATAAACTACTTATTAACCTCAAACGTTCGGTCTTTACGGTAAAATATTAAACCTCGGTCTTGCCTTATTGACCTCGCTATCGCTCGTATAATATTTTACCGGAACGACCTCACTTTCGGTTAATAAGTAGTTATTATACATAACCTATCTCTATTCCCAATCACCTTCGCCTACTGTGAATGGTTCACTCCAGTAAGACCAGATACGATTCTAAAATAAAGAATATATATTATTCTATTCATCTCAACTCATAAAAAGCAAGCTAAAACATAATTTCTGTTCCAAATCTTGGCGTTGATAATCAGGTATTAACAGAACGTATTATATGTCTACACCATAGGACAACGTGTCCTCGAATATTCTGGCAAATCATTTTCAGCCATTTTACCTACCCCAGACTCGTCAGTATTCAATTGCGTTGTTCTATATGTTGCACTGGGCTCCAGTGCATAAATCTCAATAGCTTCTCTCCTTCTTCGTCGTTCATCTTTAGACTCTCGAAGAGATATTTCTATTGTATCACCTTGGAACTCGGTTATATTAAATTCTTTTGCAATAAAGGCGACGTTATTTGCCTTCTTGTCTTTCGGAGGTGAAGTTTTTATTTCAAAATCGTCTGGCGCGAGAGGCTTATTTGATTTCGACAGGAGCAGTACAAGAGCGACAGTTCTAACAAAAGAAAAGTTTTTATTTCAAAGACTTGAGAGTATTTGGGGATTTCAGCAAGCGTAATAAGGGCAGTAGTACTACTGCCAGTAGATAATGGTCAACTTCAAAAGAATTGACACTTATTGAACTACGGTACATCTCTCAATTGTATTGGTTTTTAAAAATATATACAAGATTATTACAAATAATATAATACATTACCATAGTTAATTAATAGGAAAAATACACAAGTAATAACTATTGCGAAACCCTTTTGTCACCTGCATGGGCAGTTGTACTTTTACCAGAGAAACTACTTGCAAAGCTACGTGTAAACCTACTGTATTTTTTTCTCTTTCCTTGGTTTTCGTAGTGTTACTCTATAACCGTCTTCCGTTTTCTCTGGGTGCTTTAAAGGCTCTAGAAATGAAAAAGACACTCATATATTTTTTTATCATCTATAATTGTTTCAGCTTGGAATTAAGGACGTGAATGCGTTTAGCGCCCCTCCCTTGACAGCTGAGTTAAATCTAGGACGAGAGTGGGGTATTACTTAGGTTAGGCGACTGCCTCGTGCTCGAAAACTCATTTATGTAAAATTTGATTGGTGTTTTTGCAGGTAGTCCGGTTTTCCTCGCTCCCAAAAACTATAATTATATACTCTGGCTCAGGTGAATAAGACATCCGCACCCTATGTAATGGACATTAAATTGGGAACTTTATGGAAAAAAACTAATTTTGACATTGTATACCTGAATGAGATAACCACGATTTTGACGTTGTATTACTTCGTCCAGATTCTGTCTCAACTTGTAGTTCAAACGTGTACTGTTTATCATAATCAACATCAATAATGATAGATCTCATTTTTTTTGATACATTCAATGTTTTACTGGGACCATTTAAAGCACTGTAGTTTGCATGGTACTTCAGGACGGTTTGCTGATCAGGCAGGGTTGGTTGAGACCAGGAGATATTGTACTTCTTAGGGCCAGTGGATGTGATTTTTGAGGTGACAGGAGCTACAAAGACAAGAAGATTGGGGAAGATAAGCTAAATTTGATTAGATTTGTTTCACTTATAAAACTGATTTCAATGTTACGCCAACATAATCTCAATGGCAACTTTCACTTAATGAGTACCATCTATTATACCTGATTGCAGACATTGGGTATTTAGATGTATGATGTTGCCGGACAGTGTCATGCAATGCACAGCATTGTACGCGTACTTTACTGTACTGTAACATGTAACTGGTTTTTTGCTATATGGTACATTAGTTTAATACACAGTACTGTAGTGTAAGGTGCTGTAATGTTTGTACAACATTATGCTTTATTGTATTGTAAAGTTACGAAATGATCGATACCGTAATTTCCCCAAAATGGACTCTTTGCAGGTTAAGACAACAACTTCATAATACAATCCAGCAAGAATCACATAAATTGTATATATATTAATTTTATACCATTCTGATTGAAACCTGCCAGTTTAGTTCTAAGCACATATTCACAATATAACAGGACTTGTCAGCAACCAGCACCTGTTTTAAAAATATTCTTATTAACTTTTATCAGATTTGGAAGAAATTTACCTGGAGGTTTTGCCATCGTTTTAACCCTGTTGCTCCATTCTGTCGAGTAGAACGAGTTCTAAATGAAAATATTGATTAGTTTTCCCTACGTCGAAAAATGTTCTTCTAAAATCTAAATGCAAAAGAATTTATCTGATTTTTATAGAATTTACCTGGTTTTCAAAAAATCTCAGGAAAACGATATAAGTTGTATTCTGTTTTAGAGGTTGGTTGAAGTATGTTACATTTTCAGAGCTATATTGCTTGCCATCACCGATCACGAACGTCAGAGGTAGAACATCGGCTTTCAAATAAGCAGTGATATAGGGCTCTTGTGTGTTTGTCTGGTAAGGTTTCAGATCGCTTGTTTTAATATTTTCGACTGAGGTTGGATTTTTTGTAGCAATTTGTACGATGACCATCACGTCTCTAAATAAGGACATATTGTTGGTAAGATCAAAGATAGTAAAGTACACTGTAGCGTGTGATGGATTCAGAATGATCGCGGAGGCAGTGTCAGATACGGTTAGGGTGCTGCGCTTTATCGTTGAGTTAAACGTGCTACTGTAGGTCCAGGCCCCAGGGTAGGGGATTTACTTGGGACATGTCCCCCCTACTAGCGCTTCAAAAATCGATATCATGTAAGTAGAGTTTGGTTGGTTCCCTCCTCGCTCACCAAAAACTAACCCTTAGGTGTTAGTACGTTGCCGAGAAGTTATGTCGTAAGCCTCTGGCAAGGGTGAATTGGACAATCACACACTGTGTAATCGACACGTACTAAATAGATATTATCATTTTCTGTCAGTGTCAAGTGAACTTACTTGATATACATGGCTGGTTTGGATATGGTTACGTTTAGACTTGAATAAGATATCGCTGCAGGAGTTACAGGCTCTAAAAATCATAAAAATATCACTAAATATAAGAGATATTCAAGTTTTACATGGACCTAACTGGGCATGCTGAAATACATGAATGCGTTCACTTCCCCTGAAAGCCACATCGCATGGATACGTAGACTAGTTACAAAGTTGTTGCGGCTAATGTCAGGCAGGCGGTTCGGACTACTCGTTCCAGACTTGCTTACAAGCTATCAACCATTTGTTGAAAACTTCTACAAGGTTGATGAATTGCCTCCCCTTACCGCTGAATCATGTCTGCTATTGTAGGACGAGGGTTTTACTCGGGTTAGGTTACTGCCCCGTATTTGGTTGGTTCTCTCCAGTGTTTCAAAGGTTTTCTCCAGATGCTCCGGTTTTCCTCCTTCACCAAAAACAAACCTTTACGCATTAGTTGTCGAGCACACATATCATGAGCCTCTGGTTTTGGTGAATTAGGCAACCAGTCCTTATGTTATCGACATTAAACAATTATTATTATGATTAAATCGAAGTGGTAACTTCGGTAACTTGGCAAAGATAAGCTTGACATTGTATACCTGAATGAGATAACCACGATTTTGACGTTGTATTACTTCGTCCAGCTTCTGTCTCAACTTGTATTTCAAACGTGTACTGTTTATCATAATCAACATCAATAATGATAGATCTCATTTCTTTCGATACATTCAATGTTTTACTGGACTCATTTAATGCACTGTAGTTTGCATGGTACTTCAGGACGGTTTGCTGATCAGGCAGGGTTGGTTGAGACCAGGAGATATTGTACTTTTTAGGGCCAGTGGATGTGATTTTTGAGATGACAGGAGCTACAAAGACAAGAAGATTGGGAAAGATAAGCTAAATTTGATTAGATTTGTTTCACTTATAAAACTGATTTCAATGTTACGCCAACATAATCTCAATGGCAACTTTCACTTAATGAGTACCATCTATTATACCTGATTGCAGACATTGGGTATTTAGATGTATGATGTTGCCGGACAGTGTCATGCAATGCACAGCATTGTACGCGTACTTTACTGTACTGTAACATGTAACTGGTTTTTTGCTATAAGGGTACTATACAGTTCCTTAGTTTAATACACAGTACTGTAGTGTAAGGTGCTGTACTGTTTGTACAACATTATGTTTTATTGTATTGTAAAGTTACGAAATGATCGATACCGTAATTTCTCC
This sequence comes from Trachythela sp. YZ-2020, assembly GCA_016169945.1. Taxonomy (NCBI): domain Eukaryota; kingdom Metazoa; phylum Cnidaria; class Anthozoa; order Malacalcyonacea; family Clavulariidae; genus Trachythela; species Trachythela sp. YZ-2020. Next base: position 8,420,803 of record JADLSH010000389.1, read on the forward strand.
AAAATGGACTCTTTGCAGGTTAAGACAACAACTTCATGATACAATCCAGCAAGAATCACATAAATTGTATATATATTAATTTTATACCATTCTGATTGAAACCAGCCAGTTTAGTTCTAAGCACATATTCACAATATAACAGGACTTGTCAGCAACCAGCACCTGTTTTAAAAATATTCTTATTACCTGGAGGTTTTGCCATCGTTTTAACCCTGTTGCTCCATTCTGTCGAGTAGAACGAGTTCTAAATGAAAATATTGATTAGTTTTCCCTACGTCGAAAAATTTTCTTCTAAAATCTAAATGCAAAAGAATTTATCTGATTTTTATAGAATTTACCTGGTTTTCAAAAAATCTCAGGAAAATGATATAAGTTGTATTCTGTTTTAGAGGTTGGTTGAAGTATGTTACATTTTCAGAACTATATTGCTTGCCATCACCGATCACGAACGTCAAAGGTAGAACATCGGCTTTCAAATAAGCAGTGATATAGGGCTCTTGTGTGTTTGTCTGGTAAGGTTTCAGATCGCTTGTTTTAATATTTTCGACTGAGGTTGGATTTTTTGTTGCCATTTGTACGATGACCATCACGTCTCTAAATAAGGACATATTGTTGGTAAGATCAAAGATAGTAAAGGAGGCAGTGTCAGATACGGTTAGCGTGCTGCCCTTTATCGTTGAGTTAAACGTGCTACTGTAGGTCCAGGCCCCAGGGTAGGGGATTTACTTGGGACATGTCCCCCCTACTAGCGCTTCAAAAATCGAAATCATGTAAGTAGAGTTTGGTTGGTTCCCTCCTCCCTCACCAAAAGCTAACCCTTAGGTGTTAGTTGCCGAGAAGTTATGTCGCAAGCCGTTGGCGCGGGTGACTTGGACAATCACACACAGTGTAATCGACACTAAATAGATATTATCATTTTCTGTCAGTGTCAAGTGAACTTACTTGATATACATGGCTGGTTTGGCTATGGTTACGTTTAGACTTGAATAAGATATCGCTGCAGGAATTACAGGCTCTAAAAATCATAAAAATATCACTAAATATAAGGAATATTCAAGTTTTACATGGACCTAATTGGGCATGTTGAAATACATGCATGCGTTCACTTCCCCTGAAAGCCACATCGCATGCACACGTAGTAGTTATACAAAGTTGTTGCGGCTAATGTCAGGCAGGCGGTTCGGACTACTCGTTCCAGACTTGCTTACAAGCTATCAACCATTTGTTGAAAACTTCTACAAGGTTGATGAATCAATCAACTTGCTCACAAAGCGGCTCAAAAAACATAATTAGGCAACTTCGTGTCCTGTATTAGAGCATCATAGACAGTTATACATATATTTTCTCTCTATGACGGTGCTTGTGTGGAAATGATTTTCAGTAATCTTGAGGTGATGATAGAAATGTTACACAGCTTTCAGTTTCTCTTCGGATAAAAAAGGATAATGAACGGTTAACGGACCTTTGTACAATTCTAATCAACAAAAATTGCAATCAAGGAGTTTTGTTTCGACCGTTCCTTTACCTCCACTATTTGTTATTTTACTGGTTTCCACACTCTTCTTCCCAAAACCAACACTCGTACCAGCCGCAACAGTCACAAAGTACTTTGTAGAAAGTTGAAGATTGTCGATGGTGTAAGACAATGTCGTATCTCTTGCAGTGCATGTCGGATTTTCTGACATTGCTCGGGTAGAATAGCAAACTTGATAACCCGTCAGTTCACCATTCCGTGAACTTTCATGAGGAGCTTTCCAGGATAGTTTTAGTGAGTTTTTATCGCGGTATGTGAAAGTCACATCCAATGGAGGTCCACTAGGAACTACAATCAAATATATATTAAGCAATTTTCTTATGCAAGGTAGAAGAATAAACTGCTATAGTTGATAATATAACCCGGATTTGTTTTTGGCCGGCAAAGCTTTTGATCAGTGTAAATGATATCAAAAATAATATTATTTGCACCAGGAGCGGTAGAACAGGGTGGGCCAGGGGGGCTATAGCTCCACAAAAGTAGAGGTGAGGAGCCTTCGCCAAACGAAGATAAGAGCGGGAGAATTTAATATGAAGGTGTGAGATTCTTCGCTGCCTGAAATTCAACTTTCTTGGCGTGCCCGCGCGACTGATTATTCACGTGATTAAAATCGGTCGCTTCGCCCGCGTGGGCAAAACGACCATAACGGAAAACGGCCTTGAAATGAACAAAATGACCTGATTTCTGCATGTCAAATTTTCTCCAGAACGTGGAAATTGGCTGTTCGTGGAAATGCATGTTTTAGCAAATCCAACAGTATACCTAGTATACGGTTTGAGTCCAGATCTGTTCAGTGACACATCTACTGTATTTACCTGCTGCCTTGGTCTTGAAGTTTGTATTTTTTATTGTGCTGTACTGTGAAGAATTATCTCCAGCTCGAATTCCAACAGTATAATCAGTGTATGGTTTCAGATCATTGATAGAGAACTGATTATGACTTCCTCGATACACAGTCTGGTGATATTGGCTGTCGAGATCTATAACGAGCTTTGTTATATAACTGGAGGCTGAGGCGGAGGTCTGTATTTTCAACGTCACACGTGCTGAATATTTGAATGGTGTAATTTTTACATCGTATACAGGAGCAGGTATTTGGGCTAAGGATAAAAACAACACCAAGTTTAGTAAAGATCGAATTAAACATGTACCTATGTAGGTAAATGATTGTAACCGTAGTACGAATTTCTATGTAATGGATAAAACATGAGCAGTCGATCTTTATCTGATATACAAACTCGAGCCGAAGGCGAGTGTTTGTATATCAGATAACGATCGGATGCGAATGTTTTATCGTACTTATCAAACGCATACATATAAATGTTCATGTTTACCGACTATTTTAAAGATATAAGGTGCTTTAGCTGAGAAAATATCTGTATCAGATTTACAGACATTGATTAAACATTCATTTCTTTTGAATTTTCTTCATGAATTATTAATGAGTTTGATAAATTTATTTTAATGTTCATTACCGCAAAGGAGCATGCATATCGGAAAAATATATCTCTTGGCAGAACAAGTACATTCACTTTTTTAAAGATTATTGAAGACTATACCAACGTTTCCATCAAGATGAATCACAAGCTATGTACAGCATGTATTAACTTACGGTTACAGCTCAGCCAACTGGCCTCTGTAGCTCAGTTGGTTAGAGCGCTGCACCGGAATCGCAGGGCCGTGGGTTCAATTCCTGCCAGAGGACCTAGTGTTGCATTTTTCGCAACCGTTCCTGGTTAGGTCTTAAATTGTGTATATATCTACTCACTTGGATTATCCACCAAACCCAGTATTTTATATAAGCTACAGCCTGTAGGTAATATAGCTCCTTAAAATATCTCGAACGTGCGGTGCGAGTGTGGGTAGAGTATAACGAAGATTAGGCGGTTGACTGTTCTGCAAAACTACCTGAGAACTTCGACGTTTAGAGCAAAGGCCCTTCGTCTGGAAGGCCTTTCGTCTAACTTCCAGACGAAGGGCCTTCGCTCGAAACGACGTCGAAGTTCTCATTAATTGTATTTTTCAGGTAGTTTTACACAACAGCCAATATATCAGTAGACCTTACCTTCCCCACAGAGTTCTATTCTAAGACAAAAGTCTGTGCTTCCAGTTGATTGTATCTTTATATATCTCGCATTATAAATATCAATGATCGTAGTCGATGCTTGGTAGCCGTTGTGATTTCCTGTTATCTGATGAAAAAATAATAGCATTTTAACTGCTGATGATAAAATACAAAACCATGTTTGCATTGCAGTATAAATGCTCTGGCATTCTCCTGACGATGACTGTAAAATGTCATCCGCAAAGTTTACGAATGCATTACTACGAGTATGCAGTATCCATTATTTTGTATTTTACTAAAAATAATTTGTATAAAGAGTAGATAAATTTAAGTGCTTACTTTGGTAACAAAAGCTACGTTATTCTAATTTTATAGAAACCTGAAAATGATAGAGTAGCATAGAAAATTTTAGCTAAATAATATTGCTCTATTATTATTACAAATACCTGTACTACAGTACTACCATCTACCAAAGTTTCATCATGACTGTATTTCAATGAATACGATCCACTCCACTTTGTCTGCTCTTTATCACCCATGACCACAACTCGTGATATTTGGTATTCCTTTTGAAGGTCGATCGACAGATATGAGCCAGACTTCGAAGCACACCAGCCACCTTTAGTAAACCTTGCATTTTGATAATTAGTAGAACCACTGCCAGAAAATATTTTGTTTAGAAATTTGTTCTCGTCTTGTAGTAACTGTTTATCGCAGATCTTGCCTACAGGTAAAAAGTTGTTTCAGCACAGTTGGAAGACCAATGTAGAGACTGGACACGACATATTGCGTTACACCATACTATTTACTTTACACAATTTCAGTCACTGCTAACGGCAAATAATATTGGGCGCAATTCTTACTGGTGGGGGAAGGGGTAATCAAACTGTAGGGGATTCCGGAGGCATGCTTTCTCGGAAATTTTTGAAATCTGAAGTCTCTAAAATAGCATCCCCTGCGTTCTTGGGAAGAAGGAACCAGATCTGACACCTTAGTATTAAGTTCTGCATGCACCCCTCTAACCCACTCTAGCCTCTCCCCTGTTCCTTCGTCCCTGATTCCTATCCTGCTCGGCTTTGCGCTATGACTCTGGTGCTATCATTTTTGTTAAATGCTAACTGAAAAGTACAGTACCTGAGAAGCCCTGGTGGGAGGTGAGTATCTAATCATGCATTAAAGACATTAAATATTCATATTCAGAAGAAGTCAATGAAGAACAAATTGGGAAACATTATGCCACTAATGTGAAGGCTCGACTTGATCGAGATGAAAATAGAAATGACAATTCACGCTGTAACGGAAATACTCCTTACCACCCTATAAATAAGCAACTGGTTTAATTAAGCATACGTATTCGCAAGAAATACTAACATTCAGCATATGGTATGTTATCATTTGAAGTGGTTGTAGATGGTTGAAGATGGACACAACAGGATGTTCCACTTGATTGTGTGTTATAACATATCAAGTCCCCAGTTGCAATTTGTTTTTCACCCCCTATCGCTTTCATAACAATCTTATTCTTATCAGTCTCTTCAAATCCCAAGTGCTGACACAGCATTTTCTGACGGTTTTCATCCCAATTTTCTTCATCAACTTTCCTCCAATTTGAGCCATTCTTTATTTCGATGAAACCTTTTATTGGTGAGTCTGATAATCTTATGTTGGGCGCTAAAACAGAAAGTTTATGAATGAAATATGAAAATGATTAAAACCGACGCCTGTCGAAATGTGTATTTTAAAAATCGGATCTGTGATTGCATTCTACAAAATGTGCTCGTATACAGGGCGGTGTCCAAAGAGGGGAATGAGACTCTTCCCACGATGCAACGCGCAGGAGACTTTTCACAATGGAGATTTTCGCCTGCGAGCCACCGGATAGTTGTCCATTTTTAGTTCGTATTTTGTCATTGAAAGTCACGTAACTATATTATTTTCGCAGGTATGTACTGATAATCCTGTTACATGCATGTGTATCGAATTCGATCTTTAGCCTCATAGATATGATTTTATCAAAAACTAACCACAATGCTAATACGCTTTATTCTTTTACTCATTTGCCCAAACAAATCAGCTAGCAATATTTTAACTAGTACTTAAAAGTAACGCGCATTACCTGCTGTTATGAAGCTAGTATAGTTATCCACACAAGTGTACTCGGTATATATTTCTTTTGTAGTTTCAGAACAATAAAGACTTGACAATAAATTATTGTCAATCGTCAGTTCACAGGATCTCTTTCCACCACAAAGAGATTTCACCTTACAACTAGTCAGTGGACTACATTTCGTATCAATGGTTGTACTGTTATTAAACGTCCCGCTATTATCAAAATCTCCATAATCAGCTTTCTTAACCATCATACGTTGTATTGGAGAACAATGAACATCTTTCATTTTGGTGTTGTACTGTGTCACTGAACCTTAAAATAGAGTACAACTTTATAAACAATACATGTAAATATTTTCTTTATGTTAATAGAAAGTAGTATATTTTCAGACGACATATTATTGACATAAATATGATTTATATAGTAGAACTATCAAAGACATTTATACTAGTGAACCAAAGGGACACGGTTACTTAGGCATGTCAACGTACACTCTGCATGTCTTAATGACCCGTAGGGAAAAAATCAATTTTTGTTTTCTATTACAGGGAGTGAAAAAAAACATGCACCCCCATATACTAAGTAGCCTATACGTCAGACCAATCATTTGTTACCATAATTGAAAATTGTGCCAATAGACCTGTGGACGCAACTGTTGATTTTGGCTGACGGATTAGAATGCCGCATTTAACCAAATTCAAGATGGTGGTTTTAGATCTGAAATGTACCCGAAATGTATTGAATTCTGCGCACAATAAAATGTTTTAATATACGAAATTATCCCAAAAGTGAAATCATAAAACAACTTATATAGCTAAGAGAATTATTGTATGTATGGCCAGAGCGCAGTTCTCATCCAATTGTCCAAATGCGTGCACAAGTCATATATATCTTGTAAGTCACGCGGTGCATTGCCAAAGCTATTTTACTATTCTTTTTAAAACCATTCTCAAATAGTTTGATGCAAGTGCTGCGAAAACGCTCGAGTTTTATCATATTATGCTTGCAGACGCAAAAGTAAAGTGCTAAATATTTCACTCACCGAAAGTAAACTTTTGTTCTGCTGCGTCGTTGCATCCATTTTTTTTCTGATCAACATACTTTCCATTTCCATCAGGCTGAGCACAAGAGTTCACTGTTCTGTCGTAAAGAAATAAAGATCCAGCAGCTGTTTGTTTTAAACGATGTTCAACACTGTCTTCGAAAGCTTGTCCATCCGGTTTGGCGTTATATACGAACAAACGATTTTGATATCTTGTACTCCCATAGTCAGACGCAATGTTCCCTTTCTTCTTGATATTATGCAACAGTTTGCTATCGAGATAACGGAACTGTGCATCATCGTCCAAGCAGTTGTTGACCATTTCAGCCCAATAACGGTATGCATATGAATTGTGATAAATTTTACCTCCTGCTGCAATACACTTTCCAGACTGAGTATGCTTGAGAAAAAAGCCTTGACAACCTGCAAACAGAAAATTAACATTCATGCTACAGCCCAGTTTTTCTGAAGTTTTGCATAGGATAATACCAATATTGTACTCAATTCTAGTTTATTATACACAATACTAACACTAGTAACAGAGACCTCTAATTGGCGCTGTGGAGAAGAGAGACATTAGACAGAAACAAAACATCTATATAGTCACCTTATATCGCGTAAACCTCGGACTATAAACGCAGGGCTTATATTCGTTCGTAAGTATTTTCATGAGATTATACCCGAGCGGGCTCTAAATACGGGGAGGGCTTATATATGGATAAACTTTTGTGCTAATAATAACAACTATATATATACAGTGAATGAAAACAATATTAATATAAAATTATCTTGTAGAAGTAATAGAACTTTAATAAAAACAGCATATTTCTTGCTCAATTATAAGCCTATGCGCATATATATGGGTGGTTAATTATATTCGAATTGCCCTGAACGCTTGGCATGGTAGACTTATACACACGGCGGGGAGGGAATTCCGGGGGGAAGGCAACAGAGCAACTTAAGTTTTGGTGTCTCACAGTTCAAATTAAATCGGTGTATTGTTTTTCTAAGACTCCTTGAAATTGCCTGTGGGTGAAGGGTTTTCGTTATCGGTACAACCGATCGGCTTTTCCGGGGCGATTTTTATTAATGCATTACCCTCATACCAACTACAGTATTGTAACTTCGACTAGACCAAACGAGACAAACCAGGAAGCGATATTGGTAGCTCGTGAAGTCGGTAATTACACTTTACTTTGCCCCTGAGCTTAGGTTTACAATCAAAATATATTTTTCGCACTGACAAGCATAATTTTTCAAATTAAAATTTTGTTACGATGCGCGTTAAAACCTAGCTTGTAAAAATACGACGATAGGGTGCCCACATTATAGGAGGTGTTTTGTAGATGGAATATTCGAACGAGAATTATATACATTTTTAGACCTAACCTGCAGGAGCAGTTGCGAAAAATGTAACTTTAGGCCCTCTAGCAGGACTAAATAAAACCTGCATCCCTGCGATTCCGGTGCAGCGCTCTAACCAACTGAGCTACAGAGTCCAGTTGCTGAGCATTAACCGCAAATTCGTTAAAATATACAGGAATCGCTAACATGAAGAATTTGTTTACTGTAAAAATGAATGAATCTAAGGTAGAAATCCGAGCAGGGAAAGGAAAATGCACTGAATTTGCCGTTTTGGGACCAAATGGATAGAAGACAGTAAATTCTGGGTATTTTCCGCATCTTGCCAGGGCTTTAGCCTCCTTTTTACTAATTTTTACATAAAACGAAATCTTGATGATAGGTATCACAAATAATCAGTTGTACAGATGATAGGTAGGTGTTCCCTTTAAAAATCCTCCTAAAAGTATTCAATACTTTTAACCTAATTTACATAATTTGGACGGGTTTCAGATTTGGTGTCGCCACCTTAAGTGATTCTAGAAGGCAAAAGGGTTGGTTATTTTGATCAGTGAAATATCAATGTATTGGCCTGATATGATAGTTATTCCATCTAACATAAAAACCTGAAACTTCCATTAAAGCTAACGTAGTAATACTACCAAATATAGTGGGGGCATTCTTTTTGGGACATCCTTTAGATGACGGATTTTAAACTGTGTTTCTGAAAAGAGGAATCAAAATGCGACAGAGTCTGGACTTAACAATACGTTTGAGTATCCGAGGGAATAGCTTTGAAAAACGTACAAATCAATGTCACAGCGTGTAACTTATCAAACTTGTCAGCATGTTGCCGAGCTCTAAATTCCTTTCAAATTCCCTTCATTGTATAGAAATTATATAGAAACAGACGATATTTATATTTTGGACTGTATTAATGTATGAAAAACGGTAAACGAGTTCATCTGATTGGGAGAATGTCGCATGTGAGAACTGGGAAAAGTGCGTGACTCTGCCAAACATCGCAGGTTTTCTCCTGCTGTTGCGGTTTCTTCCTGCCCCAACACTGTACGAAGAGATGGGCCTTACTGATCCTTCAGGAGGAAAAGTTTAGAACTGATAGAGCTTGTCCAGTATGAAAGGTCGGTTTTGTTAAGTTGCTTCCTGTAGCAACACTGGACCGACAAGAGATGACCCTTAGTGGATCTCTATTGGGAGAACTGCTTAGAACTGATAGAACTACCCAATAGAGATATATAGTTATAGTTTAGTTTGAATCGCACTGCGTTGCCAGAATCGCGTCTGGTGTGTCTGACAGCTCAGTTCTACAGTCACTTTCCTCCGCCATGTTTCCTCCACCGAGGCCAGTCGTGATATTGTGGGTACCGTGCCCTCTTAACTCTACACGCCCCTGCATGTAAAAGCAACAAGCTTCTACGGGGAAGAGTCGGAGTCGTATATTTACGTAGATACACGTATATTTAATCAAGTTTATACGTATATATTCGTCACGAAATGTCGGACAGTGGTCTAATCCGTAAAGATAGATCAAATAGATAATAGGTTGGCTTACCTCAAAAATATTCACTACGGTCGGTTGTAGATTTTGAGGGTTAGCCAACCAATATATACAATCTAGTTTATATATTACAGGACAATACAGACGCTTGGTTTAACCATGACTGTCATCGTAAGAATTTATATATATATTAGGCAAATTTTGAAACAACAAACATGGCATTACTCCATTACGGTATTACAGTTTTTTGACTGGTTTAAGCGTGTTCATCCTTGATTAAACAGTACGTGAGAGGTCTATAAACACACAGTTTGTAGTCACGAGATTGGCGTCAACACTTTGCCGCTATATAGCGCAGGGGATTAATATACACTTTCCAGAAACTTTGTATATTGCTTTAACACATGTCAATATTTCATGTAATTCGTTTTATTGGTTAATTGCTGATTGTCGTCATTAGGACAGAAAGATTGTACTTGAACCTAATTCATTGAGACACTATTTGTGCCATCGCAATAGCCACTAGATCGATAATATAATCATTTCAAACCAAACTAGCTTCAATGTGAAAAATACAAACACGTTGTTGACATTGATGTTTTAACAATGTATATACATACAATCTATATGCTATATACTATGGAATCAAAGCAATGCCATCGCTCATACTAATCGAAACTAATCCTTCAGTATCCTCTGCGGGGTATTTTAAACTCTCGTCTTCACTGAATAACAACGTATAAAACCTTACCTTTAAACACCATCAACGACATACCATATAAGATTAACCAACGATGAACTGGCCACGACATTCTGGCATGGATTTCCATAAAAAAGATAGAGAGAAGGCGAGAGCTTAAATCATGAATGCTTGTTATACTTCCGCATTTCATAGCCTAAAGGAACAAGAAATTAATTAATATACGTTAATTAAACTGACATTTTCAAAGTACAATGCTTGCGGCACCGCGCTTAGCCACTATGATAACACTTAGCATAACAATAGCGCCACCATGAGTCACGATGTTCAGTATTCTTTTCATTCAAAACAGTGAAAAGACAATGTTATTGTACATTCCGATCCCAGTGATCGGAACTATAGTTGGCGCTACACACGTAAAAATGAACAAGTTGTAACAAACCCTTAGCAGACTTCTACCAATGCTGTTTCAACAACTTGCTATCAGGATATGTTCGCACTGCTTGTTCCCAACGCTTGTTCCCAACGGCTTGTTGACACCTTGCTGCAAGGTTGTTGACTCAACAGACTTAAATATTACAGCTTGTTATCTTCCTGCAATTCAACAACTTGTCAAACAAGTTGTAAGTGACAGCCTTGTATTGTAGGTAATGACAACATTGTTACAACTTGTTGACAAGATTGCTATACAGGTCTGTTGCGACAAGCTAGATGTGAGATTTTTACGTGTGTAGTTCATGCTATATAAGTGTTATGCACCTCGAACTAAAACGATAGTTCGTTTGATAATTCGTCTGTGTATAATGGCGGAAAGCAGACGGATCATCCGTCAAGAGTGAACTATATTTGCCGCGTATAGTTCTTCTACAGAATACACATGCAGACGAACTTGGTCCTTTTGTGGATGCTTCGAGTCTTGTTTTTACTTTAATTAATAACTTAAAAAAAAAATATTACAACAAAAAATATTTAGTTTATACTGTTAACTGTTGCAGTTGCAATGTCGTGGCTATGTAATTAAAAAGTAATTAATGGATGATAGACTATCTTAAGAAGAAACATTTTATTAAATACCATTGGAAAACATGTTCGCTTATTTGAAATATTTTACTACAGTCTATCCCTCGGCCGATAACAGGCTTAACCGTCAGAGGTAAGGAGCAGCGCGCTAACCGCATCAACTAAATATATTTTCTAAAACTATTCTTAGTATGGCGATTGCGTGTAAGACTGGTTCTCGCTTTAAGCGTATCCAACCAAACAATTAATACAAAACGAAAAAATTTAATGGTGCATATTTGAACATCATTTGATTCATTCTTTATTCGAAGTTTGCATATTCACTGAAGGCATGATCCAAGTATTCCATTATGTCCGTGTAATAGAATTGATATTGCTCCTAAAGAAAATAACAATTAATTGCTTGTTACGATTTAATTGAGGCCTATATAGACAATGCAAACGATGGTATTGCACAAAGTACTTAAAGCATTTTCGACAAATTGTGGTCGTGTTCCTCTGATGATTTTTATCGACTGGAAGGCATCCATTGCTTGTTCGGCAATTTTTATTCATTCAAGCGGGTTTGAAATGGCAATGTATACGTTCCTGCACGGCCTGTTCCATCGCTGAAATACAAATTGAAATGATATTAAGAGGAACTGATCAGCCGTATTCAAATTTAAATTTTCGGTGGACTTATATTCCACTGCAGTTATGATTATGCAAACATCGAATAAAATAGAGTTGCATGTGTGACAACGGGCATGAACACGCGTCTATATAGCAGATATTTATGTCCATTGTTTTACATAGTGCATGTGTTCAAATTCAACATCCTTCAGTTGAAATAATATTTAGATTTAAACGAGGTTATGGAGTAATAGTATTGCAGTAGTTAATTTATCAAAACTAGGTTTTTCTTAAACCACATCAAACAATTGCCAGTCGTTAAAGCTTGGGAAACTGACTATGTAAATATATGTTGTTTAAATATAAACGGTCGGTTAAACTAAATCAATACGGAATTTAAGTTGTTCAAGGATGCCGGCTATTGCCACAACAAAATTCATCATTTTGCTGCAAAAGAAATATGAATCATTAAAATCTTATCCTTACCATCGACAATACTCGTATATAGTTAGCTATGGTTATACGAGAAAGTACTACAGTATACCTGCATGCGACGATGATTGGTCCTTGGCCAAGATTCTTTCTTGAATTCTCGAGCAATGACGTCAGCGTGAAGCCAAGATGCGGCACGATCGACGTCAAACTCATGAAAATCATAAACAACGGCCACTCAGTCCAGCTAATTCCTGAATTTTAATCGATCGCTATTAGTATTAGTATAAAATCATGATATTATTTTTTAATCTGCATCTCACTCGGTTGAAATTGATAAAATGGATATTTCACTGGAATCGAAATTCAAACTCCTAACCGGACTTGTACAAATCCGCGCGGATTCTCGAAAACTACTAGAGGCCAAGGATTGGCACTAGTACGTCATGCTTCATCTTTAGCTTGCTTCACTTGTATATGCCCTCACCAGATATATAAAGCCTGCAAGCTGCGAAGTTCGAGAAAAAAACTTGATTGGTCCTTTATAGCCAAGTTAGGGCACATTCTATATTAATTCTAATCGAGCAGATGATGATAAGTTCATTTTATTAAAGTTACCTAATGTGGGATGATTATTGCGTGTAATGTGAAGATTAAAAGTTAGATACAAGATATTTTCAGCTCATTTCCCATTCAGATGTAGAAAGGTATAGGATGATTCAATTCAATTCCTATCGGAGGACTTAGTTGTTGCATAGTTTTCAATTGATAATTCCCCTGCATGGCAGGGGGGCACCCGCAGCAGGGCGCCGGGTCTCTTTGTTTTAGGGGCCAAGTTCACGATTTTCCGACAATATTGTATATAATATTTAATTTTTTTTTTGTCGACGGGGAGAGGGGGGACCACACAAACACTATACGAGTCGAAAAAAATTTTTTATACTGTATACTACCGACAAAATATCCATCCAACCTCGTTACATTTTTACGGAATATTACTATTCTATACCTAATATTCTGATTGGCTACTCTACTAAGTTTCATTTCCGATATTTCGTATTTGCAGGTAGCCTTCCACAGTACGAAGAGAACAACAAACAATTTTCGATTTTCCGACGGCCTCAAAATCCAAAACAACATTGTCCTGTGTAACATATTTGTACAGTACAATTCAACGTGTTCTGCATGAACATGAGCCCTTGCAGTGTTTTGTCTTCTTTGTTAATGTATAATGTATATATTTTGCCTTATATATATATATATATATATATATATATATATATATATATATGTAATGTATATACAAACCGCGCGAGAGGTCTTTATCTGATTTAAAACATCGAGGCGCAGCCGAGTGTTTTAGATCTGATAAAGGCCGAACTGCAAGGTTTGTATATGACTTCTAAAATGACTCGTTTTGTACGCTCACTGGCGTTGGAATTTTGAAGATTGATGTTATCTGCGCTGTAAAAATTGAAGGAGAATATTTGAGCAAGTCTATATCAAATATATAGATCCGCTACGGGTCATGAGTTTCCTTTGTATTTTGCTTATGAATAATTAATGAATTTTAGAAGTAATATATATAATGCGTTTGTTCCTTAATATAACTATGCATTTTTTATTTTTGGTAGGCATCTTCCACGCATGACACTCAGTTCAAGGACGAAAGGGTAGAGTTCAGACTCGTGGTGTAGGCACTCTATGCAGAAAATGACTTCAAATTCCATATCAATTGTTGGTACGATCGCTGCTACCCAGACGGAACGCCGGCCTTGCTGGCCTTGGATGCAACAGACATTATTCCATTCGTTTCTGAACTTAGAAATTATGTTTATTATAGTGACATTTAAATTGTCCCATAGGCATAGCCCTAGATTAAATTGTGTTTATAAACAAGTCAGTAGCAAAATAATAAAACCAAATGCAAACCCGCGAATATATTGTACTGTACTACTCACAGAATTAGTAATAGTAACAATTCAATCTAGGTTATCGTGTTTTAGAACGTCTTGTTTTGTTTGTTTACAATGTAACATTTTTGTCTTTTATAGTGACTGTAATCATAACATGCTGTAATAGACCTCTTCTGCTGCCGTGTGAAGAACATTATAAACATTTCAGACAGTTTAAGTCAAAGTGTATTTGCGTTATTTCTGTAGGACTCGTAACGGTGTGCTATTGTAGCACAGCTAAAGATGTGTTGTTCAGGACCCCCAAAGTCCTGCTGTGTAGCACATTTAAAGTCGTGCTGTTTCAGCACATCTAAAGTCGTGTTGTTTCAGCACATCTAAAGTCGTGTTGTTTCAGCACAGCTAAAGTCGTGTTGTTTCAGCACATCTAAAGTCGTGTTGTTTCAGCACATCTAAAGTCGTGTTGTTTCAGCACATCTAAAGTCAACACCGAAGGTATGTTAAGGAAACACGTCTTTAGATGTGCTAAACGTATCGTAGCACACATGGAGGTATTAATAACACACCTATGTGTGTTTCCTAACGCACCATTTGGAGTAACACAGCAAAAGGTGTGTTGTTTTTCTGGACAAGCCAAAAACACATCTTTTGTTGTGCTACTGTAACACACATATGTTTTCAATTTTTTCAATTTTATTTAAAAACAAGTATTCAAAAAACAAGTTACACACTACACTAACCCGCAAGTAGTTATAAAGGCGGGTATCTCTAGGCGGGTATCGTGTTGATTACGAATTATGGTGCAAAAAGATTAATACAGTATTTAAATATAGTAACAAACAGCAATTTTAATTGTTTGATTGTTATACAAAATAAAGAGAAAAGGAAGGAAACAACAATTAAGGGCTTGAGAAGAAAAATATTTTTATTAACTGATATGTTTTATCTTTGTTATTATCGTAGTGACATCAACATAAACATCCTCGCTCTCCAAGACCTGGAGAAGTATTGTATTTATTTTAGTTTTAAAAATATGTTTACGTCGGTTACGTAATTCGTTAGGGATACCATTCCAAACTTTAGTTCCGAATCGAAAGAATGAATTCTTTTTTTGATTCAGATTCGATTGCTGAATAAAATAATTTCCTGCAATTGTAGATCTTGTGTTGTGACTATGTATCTGGGTTACATTTGTAAACATTTTTAATAGGTTTTGTGGTGCTAGAGTATTGGCTATGTCGTGCATCAAAATACTCACAGTTTTATAATAGAGCATACTTATCGGTAGCACATTTGCATCTACAAATAATGGTATGGTATGTTCTCTATTTGTTGCAAAGAACATCAGTCGTAAGGCACGTTTCTGAAAAATCAGTATTTTATCCAAATTTGTTTTTGCTGTCTGTCCCCATACAGATAAACCATATGAAATATATGGATGAATTAGTGAACGATAAATATTTAAAAGTGTTGAAAAAGGAACAAATCGCGATATGATACCAATAG
Organism: Trachythela sp. YZ-2020; assembly: GCA_016169945.1. Taxonomy (NCBI): domain Eukaryota; kingdom Metazoa; phylum Cnidaria; class Anthozoa; order Malacalcyonacea; family Clavulariidae; genus Trachythela; species Trachythela sp. YZ-2020. The sequence continues at coordinate 8,436,597 of JADLSH010000389.1, forward strand.
TTTTACTTATTTGAAGTGTTAGCCTATATGATCAATATGAAATCTCCATGAGAGGTTACTATCAATCAAAATACCCAAATATTTCACATAATCCTTTTGCTCGAGTGATATTAATGTATTTGTTTTATAGTCGTGAACTTTCAAGTTTGGTTTATAGTTTAATCTTTTTTGGTAAGGGTGAAATATGACAAAACTTGACTTTTTGATGTTTAAAGTCAATTTATTGGCAAGTAGCCAGTCACAAATATATTCTAGTTGTTTATTAAACAGTAGTTTCAAGCGACTTTAGATTTTGTCAGCATTAAGTAAATTGGTATCTTCAGCAAATAAGAAGAAGTCCAATTTGTTTGAAGAATATTGTATGTCATTAACATATATTAAGAATAACAAAGGTCCTAGTACCGATCCCTGTGGAACACCGGACCACACTGTGTGTGTTCTTTATCTGATATACATATAGTTACCTATTTGAGTTGTTTGTGATCTACCAATACACTCTTTCGATAATTACGTCACATCCGCCTATTTGGCCTGGGAACCTCGCTTTCGTGCATCAAGACGAAACGTGATTGGCCCACTCTTCGTGGGAGTGAGGCTCCCCAGGCAAATGACATATAATTAAGAGTCTAATAAATATGATGAGAACCAATTATTAATAGCCACCTACTCATAAATGATTAGATTACAATAGTATTTCATGGGTAACTGTGCATGTCAAAGGCTTTTTGGAGATCTATAAAAATTAAGTTTACACAATAGTATTTGTGGGTAACTGTGTGCAAAGGCTTTTACTTCTATAAAAACACCACACGGAAAAAGGTTATTGTCCATGTTTGTTTGTATTTTTTTCACGATATCAAGGAGAGCATGATTTGTAGAGTGACCCTCTCGAAATCCATATTGCGATGAATATAATATGTTGTTTTGGTCAACAAATAGTTTAGTCTATTATACATAAGTTTTTCAAATATCCGATTTAAATTCGATAGTAACGAAATTGGTCTATAGTTTCAGTCCTGGTTCTTCTTTGTCTTCGCTTTTAAAAATTGGCATGACTTTTGCATTTTTTTAGTTGAGAGGGACACATGCCTGTTTCAATTGATATATTCATAATATATATTTACTAACGGTTTAGAAATAATAGTTCTCGCACCTTTAAGAATTAGTACTACAAATGCGTGCATGAGCTGAGCCTTATTGGCAGGTAATAATAGTATTTCCATTTCTAAGGGGTACCAGGATTGAAGTAAACTGAATTTGTAGGCGAAGGATATGTTAGATATTCACGGAAGTCATGCTTAGAGCTAGGCAATTGATTTGAGAGATTTTGTCCAATTGTTGCAAAATGCCTGTTAAGTAAATTTGGAATTTCAGTTGGATCGTTTGTTGCACTTCCGTCGTTTGGTCTTTTCAATGTAGATATATTACGTTTATCTGATATATTTCGTTTAACGTGAAAATTCACGATATTGATTTTTTACAGTGTTCCTCGCAGTTGGCTTGCTTCAGTTCGATAGAATTACACAAAACTGTGAGAAATGATCACTTATATCGGATACAATATTACCGCTTTGAACAGAACCATTTGTTTCATTGATAAGAATATTATCAATAAGCGTAGAAGATTCTTTGTAAACTCTAGTTGGTTTATCTATTGTCGGACTAAATCCATGACTTTGCATTGAAAGCAAAAAGTTGAGCATACGAACAGGTCTCGATTCGGAGGAGGTTTATGTTAACATCACCCATTATGTAAACAGGTTTGTTCAATGAACCAAATCTTTCCAGACTCTCATCAAAATAATTTTGAAATCTCCCTGGGGGATTGTGCTGTCTATAAAGGACTCCACATATTATGTTTTTCTTATTTTCACATTGTATTTCAATCCAAAGGGCTTGAAAAGCCTCATTAGTTGTTTTCTCAAGTACTTTATAATGTTACCTAAACACACCTTAAGATGTGTTATTTTATGGACAAAAAAGTTGTGTTACTCAAACACACCTATTTTTTAGAGTGTATATAGTTTCATTTTAGAGTGTAGTTTCAGGTTGATCATCCGGCATGGCGCCGTGTCGTTCTTCAATATATTCGTTATCAATTCCTTTTCTCTCGTCATAGTTTTCTTCCGAACCTATTTCTTTGACTTCGTACCGATTGTGCGTTCTCCTAAGAAAGAGAAGATTGAAGAGACACAGACGTGAATAATCTCCAGATAAAACTAAACTTAGTATAACCGTTAGTTCCATCAGCTTTCGACTGCCCTCCCTAGAGGCCCAGTAAGGGCCGTTCCTTTATCGTCCAGTATTGTTATAGGAGGATCACATCTCAGAGTTACGACTAGGAACCATTGATAAGTATGAAGCCATTCGTTCTATCCATTTTGATTTTGATAAGGAATTATATCGGGTTCATACTCTGGTTTATGTAAATGAATATAATCCCCGAACAGATTACATTCACCAACCAACGTTTTGACACTCCAGTTTAATCTTTCCATGGTTCCATCAAGACGATCTAAAGTCACAACGTGGTCAAAGGCGTTGCTCTGAAATGTGATATATAAATATGAATCATCGTGCTTTGAATAGGGATGACGGTGACTATTTCCCACAACTGAATCTTCCTCTCGTTGTGCGATGACGTCATCCCTCAAGTATATATAAGGAGCTATGGCATACGTTGTGACGTCGAAACGGTGGGTTGTGTGAATGTAGTTTCTTCTGGGATTGCATTATTTTACTTAAACCCTATACTAGTAAAACCTGTCTAAAGTTTTCGTATGTTCTATTACCTTGTTCTGAAAAAGATAACGGCGAGAACCAAGACGACGACGATGACAACGACACCAACTGAGGCACCCACAGCAACACCAGTACTTCCTCCACCATCACCGTTATCAATTGTAGGAGCTTTGGTATATTTGGTTAAAGAATTATAGTGGTTTAGATTATTACCATTCAATCCTATTTAAACACGGTAGCATTTCATTTACATGCTTTTCAAAGGACCGTGTGATAGATAAAAAATCTAACAGAAGGAAATTTTCACTGTTTCTATTGTATCGTGTAAAATTGAGACAAAATTGAGACAATGAAACTTCACACATATTAACAGATTAATTACTAAGATAAATTCAAAACTATTTCAGATATATAACCAGAATTACATGTGGTACATTAACAATTATTATACATGACTCGTAACCTATCTGTATATATTCCCAATTACCTTCGCCTACTGTGAATGGTTCACTCCAGTAAGACCAGAGACGATTCTAAAAAAAAGAATATATATTATTCTATTCAACTCAACTCATAAAAAACAAGCTAAAACATGATTTCTGTTCCAAATCTTGGCATTGATAATCAGGTATTAACAGGGTATTATATGTCTACACCATAGGACAACGTGTCCCCGAATATTCTGGCAAATCATTTCAGCCATTTTACCTACCCCAGACTCATCAGTATTCAATTGCGTTGTTCTATATGTTGCACTGGGCTCCAGTGCATAAATCTCAATAGCTTCTCTCCTTCTTCGTCGTTCATCTTTAGACTCTCGAAGAGATATTTCTATTGTATCACCTTGGAACTCGCTTATATTGAATGTCTTAGCAATAAAGGCGACATTATCTGCTTTTTTGTCTGAGGGAGGTGAGTTTTCTAGCTTGACATCTTCTGGGGCGAGAGGCTTACTTGATTTCGACAGGAGCAGCACAAGAGCTACAGTTCTAACAAAAGAAAAGTTTCATTTGAAATGTTTGAGTGCATTGGTGGATTTAAAACTGTTGCTACTTACAGGAGAAAGATAATTGAACTACATCTCTCAATTCTATTTGTTTTTCGAACAGGATTATTACAAATAATGAGAAGAATTAACTTTACCTTCTCAATCTGATCACTGCCGCATGACCATCATCTGCTGCACGATAGTGCCAAGAGAAACCCATTCTTTGGAAGGGTCGTTCTCTCGGGCTTAGCCTTACCATAGTCAATGAATAGATTTTCACATCTTACGGGGAGTGAGGTGGAAAACACACATGTAATAACCATGCATCGTGCAATCATTTTGCCACCTGCATGTGCAGTACCACTTTTACCGGATAAATAATTATATGTAGCCACTTTGCGATCACACAAACAAGCATAAATACATCTACTTACAAAGCTACGTGTAAACCTACTTTATTTTTGCTCTTTTCTTGGTTTTCGTAGTATTACTGTGTAACCGTCTTCAGTTTTCTCTGGGGGCTTTAAAGGCTCTAGAAATGAAAAATAAACTCATATCTTTTTTATCATCCATATAATTGTTTAATCTTGGAGTTAAGGACGTGAATGCGTTTAGCGCCCCTCCCCTTACAGCTAACTGAGCTGAGTTAAACCTGCAACTATAGCTTCATTATCGAGCACATATATCATGAGCTTCTGGCTCTGGTGAATAAGCATGCGCACTCTATGTAATGGATATTACATTGGGAACTTTGGAAACCTTATTTGGAAAAAGTAAGTAACTTTGACATTGTATACCTGAATGAGATAACCACGATTTTGACGTTGTGTTACTTCGTCCAGCTTCTGTCTCAACTTGTATTTCAAACGTGTACTGTTTATCATAATCAACATCAATAATGATAGATCTCATTTCTTTTGATACATCTAATGTTTTCCTGGGACCATTTAATGCACTGTAGTTTGCATGGTACTTCATGATGGTTTGCTGATCAGGCAGGGTTGGTTGAGACCAGGAGATATTGTACATTTTAGGGCCAGTGGATGTAATTTTTGAGATGACTGGAGCTGCAATGACATGCAGATAAGATTCAGATTAGATTCTCATTTCAAACTAGAGAATTTCATTTGTTGCTTTCAATTCGTGAGTACTTTAACACCGAACTGTATCGTATGAGCTGTTCTATATATATTACATTATTTTGTTGTACTGTACAGAAATGTAGTATATTAGTATGTTGTACTGTTCTTTACTGTACTGTGTTATTTTATATTGTACTGCAATATACTGTTCTGTATTGTATTGTATTGTATTGTATTGTATTGTATTGTATTGTATTGTATTGTATTGTATTGTATTGTATTGTATTGTATTGTATTGTATTGTATTGTATTGTATTGTATTATATTGTATTATTGTATTGTATTGTATTGTATTATATTGTATTGTATTGTATTATATTGTATTGTATTGTATTGTATTGTATTGTATTGTATAGCTGTATTGTATTGTATTGTATTGTATTGTATTGTATTGTATTGTATTGTATTGTATTGTATTGTATTGTATTGTATTGTATTGTATTGTATTGTATTGTATTGTATTGTATTGTATTGTATTGTATTGTATTGTATTGTATTGTATTGTATTGTATTGTATTATATTGTATTGTATTATATTGTATTGTATTGTATTGTATTATGTATTGTATTGTATTATATTGTATTATATTGTATTGTATTATATTGTATTGTATTATATTGTATTGTATTGTATTATATTGTATTGTATTGTATTGTATTGTATTGTATTGTATTGTATTGTATTGTATTGTATTATGTATTGTATTGTATTGTATTGTATTGTATTGTATTGTATTGTATTGTATTGTATTATGTTGTATTGTATTGTATTGTAATGTATTGTATTACATTGTATTGTACTGTATTGTATTGTATTATTGTATTGTATTGTATTGTATTGTATTGTATTGTATTGTATTGTATTGTATTGTATTGTATTGTATTGTATTGTATTGTATTATATTGTATTGTATTGTATTGTATTGTATTGTATTGTATTGTATTGTATTGTATTGTATTGTATTGTATTGTATTGTATTGTATTGTATTATATTGTATTGTATTGTATTGTATTGTATTGTATTATATTATGTATTGTATTGTATTGTATTGTATTGTATTGTATTGTATTGTATTGTATTGTATTGTATTGTATTGTATTGTATTGTATTGTATTGTATTGTATTGTATTGTATTGTATTGTATTGTATTGTATTGTATTGTATTGTATTGTATTGTATTGTATTGTATTGTATTGTATTGTATTGTATTGTATTGTATTGTATTGTATTGTATTGTATTATATTGTATTATATTGTATTGTATTGTATTGTATTGTATTGCATTGTATTGTATTGGATTGTATTATGTGTATTGTATTGTATTGTATTGTATTGTATTGTATTGTATTGTATTGTATTGTATTGTATTGTATTGTATTGTATTGTATTGTATTGTATTGTATTGTATTGTATTGTATTGTATTGTATTGTATTGTATTATATTGTATTGTATTGTATTGTATTGTATTGTATTGTATTATATTGTATTGTATTGTATTGTATTGTATTGTATTGTATTGTATTGTATTGTATTGTATTGTATTGTATTGTATTGTATTGTATTGTATTGTATTATATTGTATTGTATTGTATTGTATTGTATTGTATTGTATTGTATTGTATTGTATTATATTGTATTGTATTGTATTGTATTGTATTGTATTGTATTGTATTGTATTGTATTGTATTGTATTGTATTGTATTGTATTGTATTGTATTGTATTGTATTGTATTGTATTGTATTGTATTGTATTGTATTGTATTGTATTGTATTGTATTGTATTGTATTGTATTGTATTGTATTGTATTGTATTGTATTGTATTGTATTGTATTGTATTGTATTGTATTGTATTGGAGGAATTGTATTCTAACACTATTGCTCCATTCTGTCGAGTAATACGACTCCTATAAAAGGGAATGTTAATTTATCATTTAGTTTACTTGCAGAGGAAATTGTATTTTCAATTTAAGGAAATATTTGTATCCTCGCAATTTTAATCAAATACCTTCTGACTTTCAAAAAATCTCAGGAACACGATATAGCTTGAATTAGGTTCTAGTGGTTCGTTGAAGTATTTTTTGTTTTCAAAATTATACTCCTTGCCATCACCGATCACGAACGTCAAAGGTAGAACATCGTCCTTCAAATAATCAGTGATGTAAGGATCTTGTGTCTTTGTTTGATTATGAGGTTTGAGTTCGCTTGTTCTGATATTTTCGCTTGGTGTTGGATCTTTAGTAGCAATTTGTACAATGACCATCACTTCTCTAAATAAGGAAATAATTGTTGCTAAGATCGCGGGTAGGGGATTTACTTAGGATGGGTGACTTCCCTGTACTTAAAAATGATGTAAGTAGAGTTTGGTTGTTCTTTCCTGTGGTTCGAGGGTTTTTCTCCTGGTTTTTCTCCCTTACCACCCTTAAGCCCCGTACAGACGAGCAAGTTTTCCTTGACAAGGAGCCTTGTCCAAGGAAAACTTGACAACAAGGAAAACTTGACAAGGAAATGCGCAGTACGCCACTGCAGACTTATTTTCGATCTAGTCGAGCGGCCATTGCCACTATAGACATGAAGTAATCACTTGTGTCGTTAATACACGGGCTTGTAAAACTTGTCATGGAAAAATTTAAGGGAAAAAGCTTGTTTGCCATACACACGAACAAGTAAACTCGACGAAGAACTTGTCTGTACGGAGCTTTAGGCTTAGTGGTCGAGCACTGCATCCTAATCTTCTGACTCGGTTGAATCGGGGAACCACACCCTCTGTAATTGACATTTAAAAAATCATTATCATTATATCAGGTCAACTTACTTGATATACGTTGCTGGTTTGGTTATGGTTACTACAAGTCTTGAAGAAGATGCTGCGACAGGATTTACAGGCTCTAAAAATCATATAGAATTACGAATGTGCCAAGGGGTTTAACATGGATCTTGGGCATATAAGATCAATGCATATGTCATTCAGAACAAACAATTTTCCACAAATTAACGACACATGACATACATGTTAAGGCTGTTTGGTGAAAGAGACTTTTTACTTACTTTAAATTATGCAACCTATAGCTACGAATATCCCCCAACAAACCGATATATAAGTTGTATAATTGGACGTATACCTCCATTTGTTATTTTACTGATTTCCGAACTGTTGGTGCCAAAACCAACACTCGTCCCAGCCGAGACAGTCACAAAGTACTTTGTAGAAGGTCGAAGAGTGTTGATGGTGTAAGATAATGTCGTATCTGTTGGAGTGCACATCGAATTTTCTGGCATTGCTCGGGTAGAATAGCAAACTTGGTAACCCGTCAGTTTCCCATTCCGTAAATTTTCTTCAGGAAGTTTCCAAGATACTTTCAGTGAGTTTTTACCGCGGGATGTGAAAGCCACATCCAGTGGAGGTCCACTAGGAACTGAAATAAAGAAAAATAGAAATCGGTCAACAACTGCTGGTTGTGGGTTTCGGTAAACAACCCACCCGCCCATCAAGTTTTGCATTTTTTTTCGCATCACAACTATGTTTGTCTTCGACATTAATTCAGCGCCGGCCACGGACATATAAGAACAAATGAGGGTTGTTTCGCGTGTGCCTATTGAGATATAAACAAAATCTCGACGTTTCGAGCTAAAGCCCTTCGTCAGGAGAAATTAGTAGACAGATAAACACATTACATCAGACGTTTCGAGCTAAAGCCCTTCGTCAGGAGAAATTAGTAGACAGATAAACACATTACATCAGCTTTTATAGCAACGCTATAAAAGCTGATGTAATGTGTTTATCTGTCTACTAATTTCTCCTGACGAAGGGCTTTAGCTCGAAACGTCGAGATTTTGTTTATATCTCAATAGGCACACGCGAAACAACCCTCATATGTTTGTCTTCGTTTTATGATGTACAAATATCATTATTAAATACCACGACGGGAAAGAACGTGAAAAAATCAACTAATTCTCTCCGGACTAGCAAAGTCAGAAACATAATTTTCCTTGCTGTTCAGTGACTTCTCTTCGGTGTAGTCTTGAATAGACTAATGGCGTTATAACTAACTGGAATACGAGATATTACGCGACCTCTCTTCGATATTTACCTGCTTCAATGGTCTCGAAATTTTCGGAAACTTTGTTGCTCTTCTGTCCATAACCATCTTCTGTCTCAATTTCAACTTTATACATAGTGTACGGTTTAAGTCCAGGAATAGTAAATTTAGTACCATTTCGAGATATTCTCTGTAGAGATTTTCCGTCGATATAAATATTGTAATGTGTTATAAAACTGGAGTCCTCAGGCGCTGTGCGTATCTTCCATGTCACTTGTGCCGAGGTATCTGCTGGCGTGACTGCAATATCGTATACAGGAGCTGGCGTTTGGACTAAAATAGAAACAACGCAAAGATTAGCAAGCAATTAATCCAACATGCATGTTTTAACATAAAGGCTTACAACGAGTCCACTAAAATATCGCATTATTGAATGGCCTTTCGTAAAACTTTGTATCTAAATTTAAGTATATTAGTCCTATACGAATTTATAGCATAAATGCACATAAGACAAGACTTAATACGATCTTACCCTCTCCACAGAGTTCTATCCTAAGACAAAAGTCCGCTTTTTCCGTTGATTGTATACAGGGCCCCTCTGGATACCAGCTTCGGCTGAATGGGCTACCCTGTCGAAATAAAATGTTACTACTACTACTATCTTGATATGTTTCACATTATAAATATCAAGGCGCGTTATCGATGCTTGGTAGCCGTTCTTGTTTCCTGACATCTGAAAGTCAATAAGAAGTTGAAAATATATGGTTATTGTAAGTTTAAAAACCCTAATCCTGACCTCGAGCCCATGTCCCGACGCTATTAACTACTTGTTATCAGGAGTAAATGAAACGCATAAATCAACGATTATATTTCTCAAGCTAGAAATGGAGTAATAACCAATAACAGTATATAATTTATTTAAAACAATAACAAAACAGTCAGAAACTACATCTATACCAACTGAAGTTCCAATCACAAATTTTTAAAATATATTTTTGCAAAATAATTTGCAAATACAGCTCATTAATGATGCTGTTTGTTTTTTGTTTTTTTGTTTTTATTCTTGTATGTAGGTACCCCTTGTAAGCTATTAGCCAATCACGTGACACCCTATTTTTATGCAGTTATCTGGCCAGAATAATGACGGAACAGCCAGTTCAGCGTGCTTATTGGTCAGAAAATGCAATTGACTGGCTAGAATAATGGTAATGAACATGCGTAATGCGACATGCGCAGCGTCAAAAACTTCAAAGGTTCGGCCTCAAGTGGCCCTTCTAGTCATTTCCTATTCTATGCCTATATTAATACTTTATGTAAATCTACTACTTAGAGGCAGTTGCTATATGAGTCAACTTGTGATTGAACCTCTCACTGCAACTGATCTGAAAAGTAGACTGGATAGCGCAACCTATTGTTCACTGGTGCAGAGAATGAAGCCAGTTAAACATTGCTAGACAATAGAAATCCGTCATTACTAAGGGACCAACCACGCAGGAAAATTGTCTCTATTTATTTTTAAAACGTCTTCGAACACGAAAAATACCAGATTACTACATTATTTTAACCTATGAAGCATCTGGAGCAATAGATTTCCACCATTATACGCTAAAACTGTTGTCAGTTGGTCCCTTATTAATGGTGACTTCCGGTTTCGTTATTAACACAATAGATACTAAATCCAGTATTAGTTCGAGATCAGTGCTCTCTGTCCTCATCTCGCGAACTGGGCCATTACGTAGCATTCTACAATAGTAAACACACTCACATTCAGCATATGATATGTTAACTTTTGAAGTGGTTGTAGAAGGTTGAAGATGGACACAACAGGATGTTCCACTTGGCTGTGTGTTATAACATATCAAGTCACCAGTTGATATTTTCTGATTTTTCCCAATCTGCTTAGTACTAATATCATTGGTGTCCGTTTCGTCAAATCCCAAGTGCTGACACAGCATTTTTTGACGGTTCTTATCCCAATTTTCTTCATCAACTTCCCTCCAAGTTGAGCCATCCTTTATTTCGATGAAACCCGTGTTTTGTCCTGTTAATCTAATGTTGGGCGCTGAAATAGAAAGATTATGAACGAAATAATATGAAAATTGTGAAAACCTTCACTGACCATTGCTTTTAGCAAAACTGCATGATCTAGTGATTGCATTCTACCAAATGTGCTTGTATTAAATATTTTAAACGCGAGAGGATTCAGTTATCTGCAACCGAAGTGCTGAGACTGATTTTCCCACAGTCCTTCAAATTCGCACCAAAAAATATTGGCGCAAAGATCCATGGGAATTTTCTAACAATATCGACAACCGTTGCATTCCGTCATTCGGTGCGGGATGAGCGACTGCAGGAGCGAGGTCATGCCGGTGTTGAGCACTGATGCTCCGTTATAAATTCTGGATGTCGGTCTGCATGGATACTCCCTTCTTGTTCCGGACATTTGAAGATGCGGTACAGTCCGTTCTGCGCATGCATACATTGGAGTCTCCAGCTCGTGACACAAACAGTTCAACTAACATTGATCATATATTTTACTCTAGAAGCATGAAAATATATATATATATATAACTTTCACCACTTCGTCAATAAAGTTCATTATTTTGGGTACAAAAATGTAAACAAAGCAGACAGACGCACTGTATAACACCTTTAATAATAATAATAAATGGTTTTATTAATCACATTTCAATAGCAAAGTATATAGCTAAATTATTATGTGTTACAGGATTATGAAGAATAAAATACAAAACTCTTATATATTATAATTAAGACTATGAATTAGTATTTTCTTTAAAATTATGTGAGTAGTATATAAAATTATGGTAGGGCATATAATAGAATTAGGATTTTTCGCTAATTGTACTAAAATTATTATATTAATAATATATATATAGTAAAATCTGAAACACTAGTATGCTAAAACAATTATAAACCTATAAATCAAATCTTTCAGTTAATGCTTTCATTGTATTTATCGATCGCATATACTAAAGGACTACTTTTGAAGCGTTCCGTTCTACAAGCAAAATTATAAATTAAATTACTATTTGCTCTAGTTTCTCTCTTTTTAATGTTAGAATGTTTATCAGGAAGCAAACCATGTAATTTATGGGTGGGCTGGACCATATTTCTGATAAGGTCAATACACAGGAGCTTTCTTCGTTCTTTAAGTGGTATAAGTTTACATTCTTTTAGGGCTTCATTGTAGTCCTTTCCAGGGCAGATAATTCTGAGCGCCCGTTTTTGGATTCTTTCGATGTTGTTACTTTGGTCTTGGGTGAGGTTTCCATGCCATACTTGCGCTCCATACTCGAGTGGACCTTATAACAGCGCAGTAAAGGATTTTAAATCATCTTTACACGCGCTATAATTCTTAAGGATCTTTAAAAAATGGAGCCGTTTAGCTGCTTTTTTGATAATAAATTCAGTATTTTTGGCCCATTTCATATCATCATCCAGCCACATTCCTAGTAATTTATATGACTTTACCCGAGCGATAGGTTGGCCGTCAATATTAATTGGCGGGATGGTTGTTTTATTCTTCCTGAAATCGAGAATCATTTCTCTGCATTTCTTCGCATTTAGTTCCATTTTTTCATGCTTTGCAAACAGAACTACATTGTTGACATTTTCTTGAGTTTTTCCAATCGGTGTCCCGGAAATGTGGTCTGATACTTGTATCACTTCAGATAAGGTCGTGTCGTCCCTTTATATGGATACCCATCCAAAGCATTATAAAAATGAGGAAAATAATTATGGTTTTCACATGTTTGCGAACCTCATTGCCTATCGAAGTTCGTAAACTATTTGCTTTTTCTTGTGAAACGCACGAGCATGGAACAAGATCAGTATGAAACGACTTGGCGATATTTGAAAGTGACATCTGAGTTTGCGAAATCAACAAATCCTATTCTTGTACGAACTGTAAATACGTAAAATACCTTGTTGAATGAATGAATGTACATGTTACTCATAATTTGTCAACTGTGTTGTTTGTATATATTGTCGGTAATATTTGAAAATATGTTAGGTTTTCAGCTTTTTAAGATTGAAGGCTATGCATGAGGTCGAAAACACAGATGATTATTATCAAATTCATGAATATTTCTTAAAATTAATACTACTAATATGATCTATTACTTAAAGGTTTTAAATGTAGCGCGCATTACCTGTTGTTATGGGGCTATTATAGATATCCACACAAGTGTACTCGGTATAAAGTTCTTTCGCAGTTTCAGGACAATAAAGACTTGACAATAGATTATTGTCAATCGTCAGTTCACAGGATCTGTTTCCACCACAAAGAGATTTCACCTGACAATTTGTTATTATGCTACATTTCGTATCAATGGTTGCACTGCCATCAAACGTCCCGCTATTATTGAAATCTCCATAATCAGCTTTCTTAACCATCATAAGTTGCATTGGAGAACAATGAACATCTTTCATTTTGGTGTTGTACTGTGTCACTGAACCTAAAATAGAGTACGACTTTGAAAACAATACATGTAAATATTTTCTTTATGTTAATAGAAAGTATATTTTTAGACGACATATTATTGACATAAATATGATTTAGTAGAACTATTAGAGACATTTACTAGTGAACCAAAGGGACACGGTTGCTTAGGCATGCCACGGCCAACGTACACTGTGCATGTCTTAATGACCCCTAGGGGGGAAAATCAAGTTTTGTCTTCTATTACAGGGGGTGAACAAAAAAGTGCACCCCCATATACTAAGTAGCGTATACGTCAGACCAGTTCTTTGTTACCATAAGTGAAAATTGTGCCAATAGACCTGTGGATGCAACTGTTGATTTTGGCTTATGGATTAGAATGTTATAAATGCATTTAACCAAATTGAAGGTGGCGGTTTTAGATCTGAAATGTACCCGAAATTGATTGAATTCTGCGCAGAATAAAATGTTTTCAATATACGAATTTTCCCAAAAGTGAAGTCAAATAAAGCAACTAGCTAATAGAATTATTTTATTATGTATACGGAGTTGTATTTATCGTATGGGCGGAATGCAGTTCTCTAAGGTAAGTATATATTTATATATCGTGATGTGCATCCAAAGCCATAAACATATCCTATAAATTAGGGTACATGGGCAATGCTATTTTATACAATCCTTTTTATCCATTTTCACAAGATTTGATACAAATGCTGGGGAAAAATTGATCATATTATGTAGATGCAAAAAGGAAATTGTGAAATATTTCCCTTACCAAAAGTAAACTTTTGTTCTGTTGCGTCGTTGCATCCAGCTTTTTTCTGATCAACGTACTTTCCATTAGGCTGAGCACAAGAGTTCACTCTGCTGTCGTAAAGAAATAATGATCCAGCAGCTCTTTGTTTTAAACGGTGTTCATTACTGTTTCCAAAACTTATTCCACACGCATTTTTGCCGTCATATATGAACAAACGATTTTGGTATGGTGATTTCCCATATGAAGACGCTAACGTCCCTTTCTTCTCGATATTATGCAACAGCTCGCTATCGAGGTAACGGAATTGTGCATTATCGTCCAAGCAGTTGTTAACCATTTCAGCCCAAATACGGCTCCCCCAATCATTTTCCGAAATGAAACTTCCTGCTGCAATACACTTTTCAGACATAGTATGCCTGAGAAAAAAGCCTTGACAACCTGCAAACAGAAAATTAACATTCGTGCAACAGCCCAGTTTTACGGTACCAATATAAGAAAGAACACACTCCGATAATATTATCACCCTGCAAATTGAAGGTACGAGTTTTGTTAAAACAAGACACACACTACTCAAGGTGATATTTTTACTCTATTTCAAAGTCATTGTCTAACGCCAAATATATTTTACAAGTGTGTTCAATTCTTTATTCTAAAGCAACTTGTCTTTCAGTGTTTAACAATTCATATCACATGTTTACAAAATATTACTGTTGCTAAAGGGTTTGTGGTATCGCTACAGGGAGACTTTGATCAATGCATTACCCCCGTACCAATTACAGTATATATGACTGCTAGACCAGACGAGACAAACCAGGATGCTTTACCCCCGGCTCACTGACTGGAACAGCTACATATCAACCTAGAGAGGCTTCATAAGTCATTTTCATATATAGCCATGCCAGTACTCTCCACCGAGGCCAGTACTCTCCACTACTCTCATGCCAGTTCCTCCACCGAGGCCAGTCGTGATGTTGTGGGTACCATGCATGTCCTCTTAGCTCTACACGCCCCTGCATGAAAAACCAACAAGCTTCTACGGGGAAGTGTGGGAGTCGTATATTTACGTAGATACACGTATATTTAATCAAGTTTATACTTATATATTCGTCACGAAATGTCGGACAGTGGTCTAATCCGTAAAGATAGATCAAATAGATAATAGGTTGGCTTACCTCAAAATATTCACTACGGTCGGTTGTAGATTTTGAGGGTTAGCCAACCAATATACAATCTAGTTTATATATTACAGGACAATACAGAAGGTTGGTTTAACCATGACTGTCGTCATAAGAATTTATATATATATTAGGCAAATTTTGAAACAACAAACATGGCATTACTCCATTACGGCATTATAGTTTTTTGACTGGTTTAAACGTGTTCATCCTTGACTATTAAACAGTACGTGAGAGGTCTATAAACACACAGTTTGTAGTCACGAGATTGCCGTCAACACTTTGCCGCTATATAGCAGGGGATTAATATACACTTTCCAGAAACTTTGTATATGACTTTAACATGCACATGTCAATATTTCTTGTAATTCGTTTTATTGGTTAATTGCTGATTGTCGTCATTAGGACAGAAAGATTGTACTTGAGCCTAATTCATTGAGACACTATTTGTATGCGACAGGGGATATGTCGTCGCAATAGCCACTAGCTCGATAATATAATCATTTCAAACTAATTAAACTTCAAGGTGAAAAATACAAATACGTTGTTGACATTGATGTTTTAACAATGTATACATAATCTATATGCTATATTATGGAATCAAAGCAATGCCATCGCTCATACTAATCGAAACTAACCGACCTGCTGATTAAATCTACTTGAATTTTACAGCGGTATCCTCTGCGGGGTATTTTAAACTCTCGTCTTTCACGGAATAATAACTTAGAAAACCTTACCTTTAAACACCCATAACGACATACCACATAAGATTAACCATCGATGAACTGGCCACGACATTCTGGCGTTGATTTCCGAAAATGATAGAGAGAAGAGCGAGAGCTTAAATCATGAATGCTTATTATACTTCCCGGCGCATTTCACAGCCTAAAGAAAACAAGAAATGAATTCCGTTACGTTAATTAAACTGAAAGGAGTTACGTTAATTAACCTGAATTTTCAAAGTACAATGCTTGCACCGCGCTTAGCCATATCCTTGGCCGAGAACACTTAGCATAACAATAGCGCCATCCATGAGTCACAAAGTCCTGTATTCTTTTCATTCAAAACAGTGAAAAGTCAATGTTTTGGTACATTCCGATCACTGGATCGTAACTAGTTACTTATTTGCGTGAGATTAATAATGTGAGATTTTTACGTGTGTAGTTTATACATGTGTAAGTGTTATGCACCTCGAACTAAAGAGATTGTACGTCTGATAATTCGTCTGTTTACAAAGGCGGCAAATAGACGGATCATCCGTCAAGATTGCGTAGTTCTTCTACAGAATACACATGCAGACGAACTTGGTCCTTTTGTGGATGCTTCGAGTCTTGTTTTTACTTTAATTTAGAACTTCAAAAAAGAATATTACAACAAAAAATATTTAGTATATACTGTTACCTGTTGCAGTTGGAATGTCGTGGCTATGTAATTAAAAAGTAATTAATGGATGATAGACTATCTCCTTTGTTTACCAGGGTATCAAAATTTGGGTGTTTTTTTCTAATTTTTTAATATAAGGCTAATAATTATGTGCTAATAACAAAAATAATGTTTATTTGTGGTTAAAACAAGTTTTGGAATTTTCAGAGCACCCCGGACTTTAAAGTCCCGACAGGTGGTACAGGACTATGCACCTGGGACTTTAAAGTCCCGACTTTAAAGCTCTCAACATATAGCAGGCAAAATACAGGAATATATTTTCTAATTCAGTTCAAAACAAACAGGTTGAGTTTTAGAAGTCTTCAAAGTGTTCAAAATAAGATATTTGAACAGCAATACCAAAGTCATTTGAGAAACTTGAGATAGCCTATACACACTGTCGGGACTTACAAGTCCCAAAACAAAAAGCGCTATTTCCTAACATTTGTTTTATATTTTCTACAAAAAAATCACACAGAACTGTTCATAACAAGGAACCTAGCACACACAAAAAGTCCCATCCCTCAAAACATTCGACAAGATTGTAAAAATCGATAAAAAAATGCACACATATCTTACACGATGCAAATATTGAAGACTGCCATTTTGAATTAATTATGCAACTGCTGAAAAAATATTGCATTCCCAAATTCGGTCCCAGACTCTTGATTACATTCACACTGTTGGTACTGAAAAGTCCCTACGGGCATTTGAATAATCTAGAAGATTTTCTGATCATATTTTGTTGTGGGACTTTAAAGTCCCGTCGGTAAACAAATTAAGGGTTAAGAAGAAACATTTTATTAAATACCATCACGCCGGGTCAGCAGAGGCCAAATGTCATCTTAATACCATTCGTCTGGCGACTGACTAGTGTATTTACATATATATTTACGCGCATATTGTGGAGGATTTATGCAACGCGCAGATAAATAAATAAAAGGTCCATCAAGACAATGTTCTGAGCTTTCGTTGCATATCAAACTTGTCGACTAATATTTCAGTAACATAGCAGAAAATGTTCGATATTTTGTTGATATTTTGCGCCTACTAGGCGGTTAAGAATGTTGTGCCCATAAATTGCCTAATTTTCGCTTCAATAAACTTTTTCTTGGAGCAAGTTATGAACGCACAATTATGGCTGATTATTAAATGAATATCAGGCGAAGAATCGTATGTTTTTTATTTTCAGTATTATTCATATATTTAGCCCAAATCACGTCTGCCGTGTCATGAATATTTGTGTTAGCGAACGTTAATATTCATATTTTAATGTTATATTCCTTGGTGCCTGCGAGCAACAATAGACCCAGCAACTACTACATTTTCGACACGCCACAATAATATGATCATAGATAATTGTTATTCAAATACAGAAGTAAAAAAATTGTATGGAAAACGCTTGCGGCTTGCGTACAAGACGCACAAGTTTTCATGACCACGGATAGTTCTGTGATAATCATAAGACATATGAGGTCTGAAGCGCAATAATAGCGTGTAAGCGATCTTAAATTTTGGAAAATTCAGACAAATATACAAAAAACAAAAAACATACGATTCTGGTCCTGTGATATACCAATCTTATTTATAGCATGATTACATCCTGTATACCCGCATGTGGAAAAAGTTTGATGAAGCCGAAATTCTGCTATTTGGAAGATTTCTTCCGTTGCCTAAAGGAGCCTACATTTCCAGTAGCCTTTCTCATTTAACGGCTGAACATTTGTTTAGTATGTTTACTATCAATCAAAAGCGAACAGTCTGAACGTTTCAATTGTCTCGCTTATAGATCTGTACTCTGTATCGAATTTCCATGAGAAGCGCTCTTTTATATGACAGTTAGCTAGTCACCAGACTTCTGCTAGTCACCAGGCTTCCGCGCATTTCTCTGGAATTTTTGGCTTCAACTCGATGACACAATTTTGGCCTCTGCTGACCCGGCGTGCCATTGGAAAATATGTCCGATTACTAAATATATACTATAGTCTATTCCCTTCTACATATTAAAACATTTATGATACTTATTATTGTAAATTAATTAACTTCTTTATTTCCATTTATAAAATTCCATTGCTAAATGAAGAAAATTTACGTAATATAGATTGAACTGCTTTCCATTCTAGTGTAGTCATGTCAGTTTAGTTGGTCCTAGAGCTTCTCTCGTTTACATCCGTTTGCTTGGTCTAGCTATGCGTCCATTGGTCTTAAGACTATGAACTGAATAAAGTTTTTAAAACTATTCTTAGTATGGTGATTGCTTGTAAGACTGATTTTCGCTTTAAGCGTATTAAACCGGGCCAAATTAAGTTCTTCTAGTAAAAATTATAATGGTACATATTTGAACATCATTTAATTCATTCTTTATTCGAAGTTCGCGTATTCACTGAAGGAATCCAAGTACGCCATTATGGCTGTGTAGCAGAACTGATATTGTTCCTAAAGAAAATAACAAGATTTGTCAATGTTAACAGTGGATTAACTGTGGCAAATAAATTGAAAAATTGTCTAATAGTAATATTGAGCAATGTAGTGTACTAAATGTCAATAATATTTAAGGTTTCAATTTGAGAAAGGCTGCAATCTTGCATTAAACGCAATGACCCGAGCTGGCTCGCCTACCCGGGCTGGGAATAAATGCAGTGAGTTACGCGAATATATTGTTGTTAAAGACATTTTCTCGACAGATTTCGATCTTAAAGGGTCTCTGCATGTGATCGTTTCTGTGGGTTATAACTGAAAAACTTGTTCGCGAAAGTGTGATTTCAGGTTCGTGGGAAAATTTGTTTATAATATTTAATTTATCCCTGGTGCTTTCCTTTGGCGAGCCAGCTCGTCTGAACAGTCTCATGTAAACACGGGTGAAATTCGTCTCGGGAAAGCGAGCTAGGCTGGTTCGCCTCCATATAAACAGCTCCTTACTCTCCCATTTCAATGTTGTGATGTTGTTAACAACCCTCTCCACCCCTGCCCCCAGCACAACCGATGACACAAATTCAAGAATGAGTTGGAAGAGTAGGGTGTTCAGAAAGTGAAAAATGTTGTATAACTGGGGAATATAAAATATAAACATATTAGTAGAAAAGAACAAGTGGTGTCAATATTATTGGTTGATCATATTAAAAAAATATCAAATTCTCTTGACAAACACGGACGTTTTCACATGCGCAAATAGGCAATGTTTTTTATCTGCGACTGTTATTGTGCAATGTACTTACATCATTTTCGACAAATTGTGGTCGTGTTCCTCTGATGATTTTTATCGACTGGAACACATCCATTGCTTGTTCAATTTTCATTCGTTCAAGCAGGTTTGAAATGGCAATGTACGTTCCTGTACGGCCTGCTCCATCACTGAGTGTAGAAAGGAGGGAACGATTGGACGAGTCAGTGATATTTAATGTTAACATTTTCATAAATTCAAATCTCGACTACACAGACAAAAAATTCACATCTTGTCAACAGACGTGTTTGCAGAATTGCAGCAGACTTGTAACAAGCTTGTCATAACAATGTTGTCATTTTATCAAGTTGCTACAAGGTTGTCACTCGCAACTTGTTGACAAGTTGTTGAATTGCAGGACGATAACAAGTTCTTAGAACAACTTGTAGCAACTCTGTTGAGTTAACAACCCTTTAGCAAGTCGTCAACAAGCTGGGGACGAGCAGTGCGAACACATCCTGATAACAAGTTGTTGAAATAGCATTGGTACAAGTCTGCAGCAGGTTTGTTACAAGTTATGCGTTTTTACGTGTGTAATGCACAAATATTTAGCTAGAAGTACGAGGAAGTGATATTATGTAAATGTTACCTGCATGCCACGATGATTGGTCCGTGGCCGTGACTCTTTCTTGAATTCTCGACCAATGACGTCAGAGCAATGACGTCATCTCCGTTGGGTGGTACGCGGTGGTCCGGCCATTTCGTGTAATGGAAAATGTTCACAACTCGTCCATCGGACAAATCCTAAATTTAAAAGACCAACAGTATCTGTATTAATCAGTATAAAATATCCAACTTCAGTAAAATATATCGATGGAAAAATTGTATTGACGCAATGAAATGCCACTTAGTAACAAACGCAAGTGGCTGTAACTTTTCTGTTGCAACGACGACCGTTTGTAACTAGTTTGAAAAAATAAATTGGTTCAGTTCAAAAGTCAAAAAGGTCTATTATTATAGTAATACGTACTGGATAAGGCGATAAGACAAACTTTCTAGTCCACATTCCATCTGATTCTTTTTCTGAATCTAACTGAACAGTCAAGCTGTCATATTGTGTTGGTTGTCCTCTGTTTGTCGGCCAGAATTTCGGGAACGACTAAATTATGCCAAATAAAAATTACCTTTAATGCGTGGTTTCAGTGTAGGCAGCGATGAACGATATACCTGAGGGTATGTAGGATAAAACTACCTGAAAAATATGACAAGAACTTCGACGTTTCGAGGGAAAGTCCTTCGCAAAGTAAAGGGCGCTCGAAACGTTAACGTCGAAATTCTTGTTATGTTTTAATTTCAGGTAGTTTCATCCTACAAACCCTTAGGTAGATCAAAATGAGAGTGTCTAGTTTTTTGTTCTTGGATAACGATAATATATTTAAAGTCGATTACACAGGGTGTATTTGCCCAATTCTCCCCTAGCCACGAGAGAACCAGCCACACTCTTTGGCTGTTGTATTTGGAGATTTAGTCGGCAGAAGCGAGATTTGAGTCGACACAAAACAGTACAAGTTGGCACAAAACAAGTCGGCACAAAACAAGTCGGCACAAAGAATAGAAAAAGGGAATTTAAGTTTTTAGGTTGAAACCACCTTACACCCCCCCTGGAAAATTTTCTGAGTACGGCCCTGCCGCTATCCTCGACCTAGAGTGGCAGGCTTAACTCAGAGGTAAGGGACAACACGCTAACCGCATCTGCCACCCATGCTCCAATGGCCAGTGCTTCGCCTCGGACACGCAGGAATCGTTTCACATATTAGAAACGACACAAAAAGTAATCTTAATAAAACGTTATATATAAATTATAATATATCTTATACCGTTCCATCTTTTACGTTGTTCAACAAGACAATGGTGGATGATTTCTGAGAATGAACCATTCGCCAAAAGTCATCGATAGTATTTGGCAGAGGACTTTGTGTGGCGATGAAGTAGTTCCTGCCTAGGTAACCCTGGAATGGAAGAAATATTTGGTTGAGCTGAAAATTATATTTCATAAACAAATAATTGACTGTGGAAATCAATAATGAGCTTAGTTAATGCACTCATGATAAACTTAATAATGCACTAAATAAGTATATGACATTTCAAATTCCATTTGGCCATTTAGACGTTTTCGTATTGAAAATAGAAGAATACCTGTCCAATTTGTCAACAAACTGGGAGAACAACGCTATATTGGTAGCATACCGGTTAACGAGGGAGTGCAAGCGGAAAAATGAATACCAGGTTCGTGCAAGAAGTGTGAATAATGAATATTTGAGTTGAAAGAATCAAGAAAAATTAATTACGGTTTTATGGCTGAATGGAATTAAAGGATAGTGGCTGCCAATAATATGAATTAATAACTAAAAAAACTTGATAAATTTGGAAATATGAATTTAATGAATAATGCAGGGAGTAGGAAGCGGGCGGCCCCCAATGTTAAACAGGGAGAGGGGAGAAATAGCTTTCATTCCTGGTGTTTGGAAATGTCTGATAATAATTTCGCCTCAGTCACATGTGAGAAGCGTGTTCCAGCCTGTGTATATGTCGGTAAGGTATGTTAAGTTGTATATAATATACGTACATGAACAAACACAGCGTTGATATAGTCTGAATCTTCCACTCCATCCATGTACTGAAGAGGAACACGATTGCTCTCGGCTAAGATAGAAAGAATGGTCCATGAAAAGATGCTCCACAGTTGAAGGAACAACAACTATAGTCAGGATTGAAATGGTCAAGTTTTGTAGTGAGTTAAGCTAAAATTCTCAACGCACCTGGGTAGACATTTTTATTGCGATTCTTGTTGTGATTTCCATCAAGTAATGCTGCAGTGCATTCATCTGGAGAGAATTTTGGTGAAACTTCACCCAACCTCTGAAATGATAAAAGTATCAATTTGATACCTCAACTAGGATGCATTGGTTTGTTTGTTCGTTGTTTTCGCTTATTTGTCTGTTCGTTTGTTGTTGTTGTTGCTGTTGTTGTTGTTGTTGTTGTTGTTGTTGTTGGTCGAATGGTCGGTTTGTCTGTCTGCCAGTGGGTTGCAACAAATCCCTAGGAATTCAAAGGGATCACCATGTTGGGTGATGTTTGCATTGCAAACAAGCAAAATGCTTTGTCAACTTCATCGAACATGGCGGCCATGGCGTCTAGTGAAAACAACCTATTTGTTTAACTGAACAGAAACATTAGCTGATCATGAGTTAAGTCGATGATTAGCAAACCTTAAATTTCTCTTGAAAACCAGTCATTCCACTGGCTTTAACTTCGGCAAGAATTTTAATTTCTTTCTGGATTTTAGTAGAATCCACTTCGTTCATGCCACATAAGATGGTTTCCAAAATGGCTTCGTGGATAAATATATATTGCTCCTAAAAATTATAGACAAATAAGGCGTTAAGTTTATTTGGAACGACGATACAAGTAAAACTCTGTGCAAACAAGGAAACATTGTTGAAGGAACAATTGAAAATTTTGTTGCTTCTTCAAATGTTTACCCAACATCGAACAAATAATGTCGCCTAATCAAAACTTGATTCCCAGGAAGCAAAAGTGTTTCGCTCAATTTCAAAAACAAATTTTGTTTCTCAAGTGATTTTTGCTGTGGAAACAATGTTTCCTGGTTTGTCCATCTTCGAAAAACATGCATAGGGAAGAATGTTTCCTCAAAAAGGCGATGATCCATTCCAAAAAGTGGGGGACGAGCCCTGGATTCAAGAACAATAATAAAACATTAAATATTCGTACCAAAGTTTGCACCATACTCATTCTTCGTTCTCTCATTGCACAGACTTGTCCAAAAACGTCGATAGAATTGATGACACCTCTCTCGAGTTTATCAAGGATCGTATCTATAGCAAGGAAGACACCAGTTCTGCCAACACCAGCACTAGAAAATGAAAAGAGTAATACATACAGCACAAGCTTGCTTTTATTCCAAGTTGCATTCGAAATCATACTATACTATATAAATCCCCTTTGAACACATAAAATGGAAATAGTATTTGTTGGTATCTAACCTGCAGTGAACCACGATTGGTCCAGATTGTTCCAAGTGATAGGTTCTGAAATGTCTTCTGAAAGCCAGGAGTTGAGTGGGATATTTAGGTACACCGTGATCGGGCCAAGACTGAAAGTAATAATGTCGCACTTCGCGTTCTTCTCCGTCCTAAATGGAGTTATATATAGTTAATCTTGCATTATAGATGATGTACACGAAAATACCTTAATTAGCTTTAACGATAGTGAGATCAGACACTAACTAAGGATACTTACTTATCCTAGATATAGCTCTAGACTTTCTAAACAGATCTAAACTGTTCTTCCTAGACTTCCAGTAAGGACATCCCTTATCAGTGGTAGCTCGTACTAGTAGACAAATGAAAACATAAACTAAACTAGCTTTAGTTATATTGGTAACTCTATCTGTTCTAAACTGTTCTTTCTTTAGGTCCAGTAAATATCATCTCTTATTGGTCCATTGCTTCTATAGGAGAAAATATAAGATACTTCAACTACGTTCGTTTATAATGGAGGTAGATCTATCAGTTACCTGGTGTTACAATAAGAGCGAAGCCTTATCGATCAAGTGTTAAAAAAATCTACGATGTTTGGGATGAGTACAACTTAAAGAATTCTTCTCATGTGCGACTGGGACGAAATTATAATAAAAAACTACATACTGCAGGAGTGGAATCCTGGTTACAGAAATTTCTTACCTTTTTAATCTGTAAAGTGTGTGTGATATGGTAAGCAAATTCTTCAGTCTTCATCAAAGTTACTTCGATATCTCCGTACTTTTTACTTCCTTTGTCAGGCCAATATTTCTCACATTTGGGCTGGAAGCACGCATATACGATAATTTTACATTTACACAGCTGGGCAATGACAAACGGAATTGATAGAGCATATAGTCATATTCTTAGAATTCTACTGAATTGTATAAGCTGGGACAAACGCACGATGAACAAAGAACTTTATGAGAAACAATCAAATATATAAGTGCATAGGTGATTCTATGATAACCATCGTAAGTTTAAAAGAAGAGATGAAGACCTGCAAGGACTTACATCAATAAAAATGAGAAATATACTTGAATTCAAAAGGGACAACTTTCTGGAAATATGATGAAAAATGGTGATCGTGGTCCGATCGTGATTGATAATGATGATGGTGATGATGGTGATTGTTTTGATGATGGTTACGATGGTGCATTAACCATCCCTTGTCATAAGGCAAGGACAAACTAACCTTTCCAAGTTCAACAAGGGAGGTCACCATCACAATGGAATAACTGCGTTGTTCCCAAACCATTCTCCACATGTCATTCACAGTGAGCTTTTTGGGACCTAACGTAATGGGCAAAATGAAAGCAGATCAGGCTACTGCCCTTACAGGGAAACGTTTAAGAACCGTATTGTGCTAGGTAAATTCACTCATGCACATACGTTCACATGTAAGTGACGAAAACTCTAAAAAATTCTATACTGTTTTACTGTATAATCACTATATAATCACATACTGTATAATGTACTGTATAATGTGTAATGTACTGTACATATACTGTATAATGTACTGAATAATGTGTAATGTACTGTATACTGTATTACCTTGACTTGCAATGTATGAATTCGCCTTGATTCCCTAAATATGGAAAGAATAACTAGAATTGACATCAAAAGCACATTTTAAAGTCCATTTTCCACCAGTAAAGCGCGGGTATTGCAGGAACATGATACAGACGGTTAGAACTCGCAAGTGGTTCCTTCGCCAATGCGACCGAGTTTATATTTATTCAGTGTGCAGTTTTCTGTTTAAAGAAGACTTTGAGGGTGGTATATTCAGGATGGCAACAACAGGAGCCAATTACTTTTCTTTGATAACAGGATTTTTCTTGAAAAACTTCGTAATGGTCGCATAACGAGAGAGCTCTCAAAAATGAACCAAGAAGGCAAACCTAAACTCTGATTTGTTGAGATATAGTTGGAAAAAATGTTTTAAAAACATACGTCGATATGGCTGGCGTTAATGTAATCGTCGTTTTCATCTCCTGAGAGAACTACGCGAGAATCGTCATCTGAAATGTAGAATTAAATAAGGATAATGGCAATGGTTGGGAGTGCTTATTGTCTTTCCTTACATACGAGAGCTGAATTACGAAGAACGCAGGACAGTAATACTCAATACACAACATTACAAAGTACAGTTAGTGAAAAGTAATATAAAAATGTTTCTAATACAGTACATGTAACAATATTTCCATATCTGTTTTTCGCCTTATTGAACGGCTTCTTAGCCACTTCCCAAGATGTGTTCATGTTTTTGGGTAAATCCTAAACAGCATGAACATAAATATAAGTTTGTTTCGCAACCAGGTGTAGTAACAGACATATTTTCGCTCGCTATTCTAGTTCGGGTGAATACATTGAATCACCGAAGAAATTACATTCGCGAACCAATAAATGTTTCGACACTCCAGTCTAGTGGTACGTGATCTGAAGTCGCAATGTGGCTGTCTATTTACTCGAGGGATCATATCATAGGTCAACAAGGAGAAGATACTCCTTATTAAAAGATGACGATTCGTATGTACATACCACGCTTCTAGGCAACGTCTCTGGCCAGAGCGATTTTCTTAGTGTTTTCAATACGACATGCTTTACTTCACGATTTTATTACCTCCACCAAGAGGTTATGTTTTTATCTGGGTTTGTTTGTGTGTGTTTATTTGTTTCTCTGTGTACCAGAGGCGTGGCCAGAGTGGGGTCCGGGGGGCCCGGGCCCCCTTTGCCCAAATTGTCGGAAATGCAGTCCATTATAAAGCATGTGTTTACATATTCATTATTTTGTAATTTAAAGTTTTATTTTACCTTGTTTTAAGTGTTTTTGTGTTGTTTAACAATTCAGTAGAGTAGTTATGCGTTAAATGATGTTTTAAAATCATGAAAATTATATTAAATGGTCCCCCAAAACGCAGAAAATGCCACTTTAGAGACTCTAGATGTCAAACATTTTCCGGGGAAGCATTCCCCCGGAACCCCCTACAGATTAACTGTACTATATATTGCAATGCGTGCCCTGGAGATCTTGGGTGTGGGAATGCGTGACTTGGATAGCCAAACTACAGTTGAACTTCGGTCCCTCCTAGATTTTTTCTGAACCCCATTGACTGAAAAAACTGGCTACGCCTCTGCTGTATACACGACAACTCTAAGACTATTTTCATGGAGCAAATGGCCATAGACCAAGGACAATTCGATTAATTATTGAATGATTATTAATTGAATGAGAAATTTACAAAAGTTTGTCTCGTTTTCTCTGGTTAAAAGGAACTGAATGCGTAATTAGTGCATGTATAATTTATGCACGAATACTGGAGTTAATTTTCTGGCGGAGATATGCAGTCTCTGAGTACCCTCTAGTTGAAGTTATTTTTGTCCGTTACTTACATCATATTCTTTTTGAAATTCGTAATTTTCGTTTGCTTTCAGTTCGTTCACATAATGCGTGAATTCTGCAATCGGAATAGGAGGATGTGCCTTTGCGTCTACGTCGCCTTAAAATTACAATTTCAAATCATCGTTATTTCATTTCATTTACATTAGTTAGTTGTCAGCTGTCAGTAAGATGTTTTGTAAGTCATCCCTAATAGCTGTTTCTATATTTGTCAGCTATCCGTTAAGACATTCCGTAAGTAGTCAGTCAAAAATACCGGCAGGTGTTAGTAGTTAGTTGAACCCATTCAGAGACTTTCTGAACAACATACCAGCTTCATTTGAATAAATGCATTCATTATTTCCATTCAAAGGTTGATCATCTGCTTTGGCGACGTCTTCACTATTGTCGTTATCAATTGCATTCATTTCGTCATAGTTTTCTTGCGAACCCGTTTCTTTATCTTTGTGCCGCTTGTGAGTTCTCCTGAGAAACAAGAATGAGAATGAAGAGACATAGCATAATAAAATATCTAAACTAAACTTATTTTATTTATACTGGATACTCTATTATCGGTTCTAAACTGTCCTTCCCAGAGGTGCAGTAAGGACCATACTTTATTGGCCAATGTTACTACAGCAGGAAACCTAAACCAAACTAACTTAGTTTTTACTAGATAGCTCTATCAGTTCTAAACTGTTCTCCCTAGAGTTCCAGAAAGCACCATCCTTATTGGCCCGAGATTGGCCACTGTTGCTGCAGAAGGAAACCTAAAGTAACTTTCTTTGTACTGGATAGGTCTAAGATTCCCACACAGTTCTTCCTAGAGATTCAGTAAGTGTCATCCATATTTATCCACTGATACTACAGCAGGAAACCTAAACTTTTGGTCCAGTATTACTACAAGGAAACCAAACTGGATGAGTTCTATGCTGTTCTCACAAGTTCAGTGAGTGCCATGCATTACTGGTTCAGTGTTACTGCAGGAAGAATCTAGAGTACGCGGTGTTCGTTAGAGTCTAATCTGGAAGCACTCTTCTCACATGCGACTGAGGAGAAATTCTAGTCAGAAAACTGCATATTGTACCGTGCATAGACCACTTCGTTGTTGCCATTTTTAAGTTCTTTCATATGCACACAATGTCCCAACTGACATCTTTATCATATTAACATTAAAATAATTTCGAATTTGTCGACTTCATATGCACAAATTAATTTAAATCGACAATTATTTGCGAAAGTGACCTTTATATAGTCTTCTGTGTCACATTACCTTCTTCTGAAAAAGATAACAGCAAGAACCAAGGCGACGACGATGACAACCGCAGCAATCGAGGCACCCACAGCAGCTCCAGTACTTCCACCACCACTTGCACCATCATCATCACGTTCGTTTGTATCACCATTACCATCAGGATCAACAACATCGGCTATAAAAGGGATTAGAAACGTTTTTGCAAGTGCAAATACGAATTTTTGATGTTAATTTAAAGGCAAGAGTGTTTTACGTCGTGCTTCTTGTTAAAGAAATTCGTAAAATAATCGTTGGTAATGATTATTTCTTAAAATAACTGTAGCAAATGTATAGACCACGGTTTTCAAAATTACTAAAGCGTATCATCTATAGCCTCAATTTTATTCTATAATTTATTTTGAATTATATTTAGTCTAACCTATTATTCGACCGTCTGCTTGAAATTGGTGAATGTACTGTTTCATACTGTGATAACCTACTACTTCCCAGTACCTTTGTTAAATGTGAATGGTTCACTCCAGTATGACCAGAGACGATCCTAAAACAAAAGAATATATATTCTAACGACTTAAACCAGACCTATTGTCTTTTTTTAAAGCACATAATAGTCCAGTAGCCTAGGTCCCGAAATTGCCAATATCGTAAAAATCCGTCACCATACTTCTCACAACGCTTCCTGACGATAGATTTTGGACACTTATAAAGAAATATTCGTATCCGGGGGGGGGCGAGATCGTAACTTTGTTGGACTTGGTGTCAAGCCATCGACGGACTGAACGGATGGAGGGATATGTTACAGCCACGAAATGAATAATTGTAATATTTATACATTTTGATCAGCATTTTGTAATATGAAACATTTTTCAGCAAATTTTACTAAATGCATTTTCACTGCCACACACTACGGGAGACACTCCTCATAATTAGGCACCCTTGCTGAAATTCATCTTCAGTGGTCATTCTAACTGGGTGCCAGATTGGAGTCATGCAGTTGGGGTGCCCGATATAATCCAGTCGAGCGGTGGACATATAAGTTGTTCTGCAACTTACCCCAGATTCGTCTGTATTCAATTGTGCAATCCTATATATTGCATCCGGTGCTAGTGTATAGATCTGAGAAGCTTGTCTTTTTCTTCGTCGGTTGCCTTCAGACTTTCGAAGTGATACTTCTATACCATCACTTTGGAACTCGCTTGTATTATACTCTTTAGCAATAAAGGCGACATTATCTGCCTTTTTGTCTGAGGGAGGTAAATTTTGTAGCTTGACATCTTCTGGCGCGAGAGGGCTACTTGATTTTGACTGAAGCTGAAGCATTACTAAGGAGACAGTTCTAAGGAAAGAAAAGTCTATTTTTACAGAATTCTGAAGTGTATTGGGGGGGGGGGGGGGGGGGGTTTGTGGCAAAGTGCTGGTGCATGTCCCTATCACCATTGCGGCCGCTAGAAAATTAATGTTTTCAATATAGTCGCCACTTTTCGAGCAAAGACCCTTTGCCTGGAAGTATAAGTAGCCAACTACTGCTATCACTTCCAAGATGGATAGCTCATGAAGGGCTGACGTGAAAGGCCTAGCACGCTATGCAATAACCAGTGCTCTACCACAGGTTGCAAGACCTACTTTATATTTGTATCATCTTTTGGCTTTCTTAGTATTACTGTGTAACTGTCGATCGTTTCCTTTTGAGGCGTAAAAGGCTCTAAAAATGAAATACACACTTATATCATTATCATCATCTATATTCAACGTTCGGAGTTACAGACCGTTAATTCATTAATTCATTTTAGCCAGATGCGATTAGCCCGCTGCTGATGTGGGTCAAGGGTAGGGTGTTTCTAATGTAGGAAAGTTTTTCTCATGGTGCCCCGGTTTTTCTTCCTCGCCAACAACTAACCCTTAGGCCTTAGTCATATTGACCTTAGTTATATCGGACAGCCTTAGTTACATCGGACCGCCTTTGTTTAATCTACATTAAATTAGGAACTTTACTAACTTTGGTAACTTAATCGGGTAAATATAACTTTGACATTGTATACCTGAATGAGATAACCATGATTTTGACGTTGAATCACTTCTTCCAGCTTCAGTCTCAACTTGTATTTCAAACGTGTACTGTTTATCATATTCAACGTCAACAGTGACTGATCTCATTTCTTTCGAGACATCCAATGCTTTACTTGACTCGTCTAATGAACTGTAGTTCGCATGGTACTTCAAAATGGTTTGCTTATCAGGCAGCAAAGGTTGGGACCAGGATATGGTATACTTTTTTGGGGCAGTGGATTTTATTTTTAAGCCAACTGGAGCTATAAATGACAGAAGATAAACAATAAATATAACATTTTAATATAGCAGTTGGTAGTTTTAAGTCTAAACTAAAATAATTTATTTTGTCAAATTATAGATAAAATATGTATCTTGATCTATAACTTTTGATTGATAGTCTCGCCAATTTCATATTCAGTTAGATGTAAAATACATGTATATTATGAGGAAGTCTAAATTCAAATAAGCTTTTTTTTGGACTTCCTCGCCACACTAAATTGCAATTTATTTTTTTACTGTGATGTCATTCATATTGTGGCAAATTTAACAAATTCAACTTAAAATACAGATACCAATTTTATACTATATTCTGAAGGAAACATGGCAGTTCAGTTTTGTTCAGTAAATAATGTATGTTTCCTAGTTTAAGTATATCCACCAGATAAGCATAACAGGAGGTTTACATATTATAACTGAGAACATCATAAGGAATCCTAAATTGCAACGTAATTTCGGACACAGAGTGATGTTAAGTAAACGGCAAGCACGAATCTCGTTTTAGCTTACCGTTACTTTTCTTACTAAGCATGCCCAGAATGCAGAAGGCGACAAAGAAATGAATGAGAATGATAATATCGGTGAAGTGAAACGCGGGATATGTTCACCGTTTTTATGTTCGTGGGTACAAATAGGTACCTGTCCTACATCGCTAAATATCGAACAGGCGCGTGACCCTATTAAGGACATATGATTGGTCAATTGTATGTGAGAGAATGAGAGTGTATAATAATTCCACATAACATGGCTCTGCGCCGAAATTGCGTTGCAAATTGCAGCAAAAATTGTCCCGTGCATGTAACACGACCTTTAAATTGGAATTTCAGTAAATTTTATGAAAATATTGATTTTAGAAGAGGCAATCAGCATGCATTCATGTGGCCAATATTACAATATAAACCGTGTTTGCAATGTATAATAATCAATCCGTAACAACATGCAATCAGCATGCACCTGTAATGCAAAAATCATTGTAAATTGATTATCGTTGGAGGAAATTTACAATTTACCTGGAGGCTTTACGAACGTCTTAACACTGCTGCTCCATGCTGTCGAGTAGAACGAATTCTAAATGATGTATTTATTTTTTCAGTTTAGGGAAATATTAGCGAAATTTCAATCTAAAATCAATATACATATAAACTCTAGATTCTTTAGAAAATGTACCTGGTTTTCAAAAAATCTCAGGAAGACGATATAACTTGTATTCTGCTTTAGAGGTTGGTTGAAGTAATTTGTGTTTTCAGAATTATATTTCATGCCATCACCGATCACGAACTTCCAAGGTAGCCGAGTATCAGTTTTCAAATAAGCTGTGATGTATGGATCTTGTGTGCTTGTTTTGTAAGCTCTGAGATCGTATGTTCTAATATCTTCGACCGCTGTTGGACTTTTTCCTGTGGCACTTTTTACGATAACCATCACTTCGCTATAAAAAAAAACACATTGACTGTTGTTAACAACGAGGAACATATTATATGAGAAGGATTCAAGTGATCATATGTATAAACTTACTTGATATAATCGGCTTGCTTGTATATAGTTAAGTGTAGACTTGAAGAAGACTTCGCAATAGGATTTACAATCACAGCCTCTAAAAATTATAAATAATATCTCAACTGTCACAAAGTTTGTTTGCTGAAAGTACTTGATGCATGGTGACGTACCCACGTAAGGGATCGTTCATAAAGGTCGTTCAGGGGTTTGAAAACAAAGGTCAGTGGCGTAACTACTATGGGTTCAGATCGGGCGAACCCGGGGGCCCCCAACCCAAATGGCCCAAAGGGGGTCCCAGGCAGCCAAACTCAGACTGTAGAGCAAAAACAAATTGACAGGGAAGACTCTGAGAAACGAAAAATGCATGAACGCAACAACAAAATATATATTCTTTCTTGATATATTAAAATGTCGTTTTCCGAGCTTGTGCTACTAGGGGAACCTTCAAAATTTTTGAACCGCGGGTCCCCTGATATAACGTTACGCCACTGACGAAGGTGCTCACTTTTCCGAGCAATTTGGGGCTAGGTAAGATAGTTTTGACTGCTAAAAATGCAATTCTTGCCAATCAACTATGAAATGTGAACAAAGACGGCAACTGGATGATACGATCTTAATAAGCGGAATTTCAACTTTCAACTTTAAACCGACACAAATTTATCTTAAAATACTGATTCATTTGTGAATTTGAGATGTCATTGCGTGGACTGGATATCCCGGTAAAGTCCTGTTGTCGGATTTGATATTTTACATAAAATGTCGTCAGTACCATTTATGTCGTCAGTACCATTGTTATAAATTGGTAACATTGCAAAGCATCATTTGCGTATATTTTTTCATTGATATGCTCTGCCGAAAGGTCGATGGTTGGGTAAAATGATTTTCAGTCATTTTGAAGTTGTGTAAAGTAAGGTTGTCATACTGTTTTCAGTCTCCCTTCGTACCAACCCCGAGTATAAATAATTAGTAATTCTTATATGTCAAAGATTTTCACAGATCTCCATAATACTTGCTATGAATATGCTTCAACAAACCGATGTCTGGACTTTTACCTCCATTTGTTATTTTACTAATTTCCGTACTCTTCGGCCCAACACCACCATTTGTAGCAGCGGAGACTGTTACAAAGTACTTTGTAGAAGGTCGAAGACCATTGATGGTATATGGCGATGCCTTAATTAGTGTTGCAGTGCATCTCGGATGATTTGACCTTGCTTGAGTAGAATAGCAAACTTGATATCCTGTCAGTTCGCCGGCATTCCATGAACTTCTGTTAGGAGCGATCCAGGCTATTTCTAGTGAGTTTTTACTGCGGGATGTGAATTCCACATTCCGTGGACTCCCACTAGGAGCTGAAATAGAGATAATCAATTACTGCTGTCAATTGGGACTCGAGTCGAGTTTGGGATAATTTACATATACTACTTTTTATGCCAAAAGGGACTTAGGTTTAGAGTAACGATTAAAGTGACGGTTAGGGTTAGGGTTGGAATTGAACTTGGGGAGGGGGTTTAGGATAAGGATTGCAAGGTTTAGGAATTGAAATATTGGTATATATTTAAGTTGAGGATGTTAATATGGATATTGACTTGGAAGTCTGGTTACATTTTCCTGTTACAACCATTGTAAGTTTTGATATACAAATAATGACGTCATCACTACGTCGCCACAACGTGGTCACGACCGTAAAGAACGTGAATATGAGACTAAAAACTTTCTTGTTCAATGACTTCTTCTGGGTGTAGTTCTAAATATAAATCTCGTTGACTTCAATCAAATTTCAAAGATAACGACACATATGCATGTCGTCGTAAGCCTCATATTGGCAAAAGTTGCACTGTTACAACCTGCACGAACGTTTGTAACTGTTTGTATATGAATTGGTTCATTTGTATATTCAATATATCGCGAACGCTCATGTTGTTGATAAAATCCACTGCCTGCTGACATGCAATTTCAAAAACTAAGCACCAATTCCTTAGAAATTAAAAGGTATTGTTAAATTATTAACAGTCTTAGCTCCAAAACTCGTCTTGTTTAGTTCTAGATTTACTTGATAATTATATTAAATTTTAAGATGAACTTTTTCTTCGCAATTCTTTTTTATTTAACAAATTGCGTGCAATACTGTTTACATAATATCTGTTCAGTGACCTATCTTCTGCATTTACCTGCTGCCTTGGTCTTGAAGTCTATATTTTCGGTTGTGCTGTACTGTGAATTACCATCTGCAGCTCGAATTCCAACAGTATAATCAGTGTATGTGTTCAGATTATTAATATAGAACTGATTATGACTTCCTCGATGCACAGTCTGGTCAAAGTTGCGGTTGACATATATATCGAGCTTTGTTATATAACTGGAGGCTGAGGCGGAGGTCTGTATTTTCAACGTCACACTTGCTGAATTTTTGAATGGTGTAATTTGAACATCGTATACAGGAGCTGGCGTTTGAACTAATAGAAACAACACAAAGATTAGCAAGAATTACACATGTATATAATTTAATGTTACAATATTTCTGTAATTCGCATCAATAATTCATGAAGAAAACACAAAGGAAATCATGACCGTCAAGGAGCTTGTATATCTGATGAATAGACATTTCTCTCAACAAATACCATTCATGTCTTTAAGATTATATATTGTAGAATACGAAAATTTTCAATAAAGTTTATTATATTTAAACCATTTGAAGAAGAGTACGTAGTTTTAGCATAATGAAAAATTTAGCATATAATTTTTTAATTTTAATTAGCATAATTATCCTTACCTTCTCCACAGAGTTCTATTCTAAGACAAAAGTCCTGACACCCAGTTGATTCGATCTTTATATATCTCACATTATATATATTGACGGTGTTAATAGATGGTTGATCACCGTTTGAGTTTCCTGTTATCTAAAAGATAATAAGAATATTGAGAAATTCCTTACCGATTCCTTCCATGCATCGCTATTATTTATTATATTTGGATAAATATTCTAAATTTTGGGCTTCCCGCTAGATAGAACAGATTGATGAAGGGTTTTTGTACGTGGAAATTTCGAGCGAAAACTTTATATACATTTTAGACCTAACCAGGAGCAGTTAAAAAGTGTAAATCCTATATTAAGGACCCTCTCTACAATATGTACCCGACAGGAAATTTATGTTGGCTGTTCATGGTATACGGCTACTTAACAAGCTCCGCTCTATATTAAGGCCTGCCTCCTCCAAGGGCCTTGTTTCATCACTGGAAGGTCATATACAAATATATTCTGCATGGCCTGCGAAATCCATAGGGTGCACGTCTGTGAAGAGTTGTAATATCACTACAAAAATCAAATTATTAAACTTACTGTATCGGTCATACGATGCCGTCGCTGAGACCTACGTCACTCCCCTTATCGCTGCGCCCACTTTCCAAAGTTCTAGCTCAAAATATTTGTACTTCATGTAAATTAAATAAAAAACAAAGTCATTTCTTAAATTTTTTCGCTAATCAGTCATACCCGAACGACTAGAGTAAGTTTAATAATTTGATTTTGTATAGTGATATTACAACACTTCTAAGACGGGCACCCTTTGCGGAATTTTGTAAGAAAAATTGTATGTCAAGGTCCAATCATAAGTACCTTTTCGCTGTTTTGATAAGTTTTATCATGGCTGTATTTGAATGAATATGACCCACACCACCTTGTCTGATCGTTATTACCCATAGTCACAACCCGTGTTATGTAATATTCATTTTGAAGATCAATCAAAAGATATGAGCCAGACTTCGAAGTACACCAACCACTTCTAGTAAACCTTGCTCCTTCATAATAACTAGAACCATCGCCAGAAAATATTGAGTCAGGGAAGATGCCTGTGTTTATGAGTAACTGTTGATCGCATATCTTACCTACAGTGAAATAGAGAAAATCTGTTAAGGGCTTTTTAAATATATACTGGGGTAGTAAGGCCCCTCAGCCCCCATGTTGGAATAATGACTTAGATATAACGACTTAGTTCAGAAGTGTGTTATCAAAGCAAAACATTCAGGAAGACCTTGCTTAAATGCTGAAAGCTAAGTTTGCCTAAATGAAATAGATAAAATGATTGTTGCTGAAAATGCAGGAAATCAGCCTTCGAAGACTAGAGAATGCGACCCCCTACAGGTTCGCTGATGTCCCTCTCACAGTTGAATTCTTAAAAATGGCTCTAGCCTGTAATCTGTGCAATATGATGGCAAAATTTGTGCATACTTAATCCGTTGTCGGGGAGGCATGCGAAATTCAAATTATACTTTTATAATCATGGTAAGTTAGACCTTAACCATAGTTAATTGCTGATTTTTATGCCAGCTTCATAGGCCATACTCACATTTTGCATATGGTATTTTATCAGTTGAGGTGGCTGTTGTAGGTTGAAGATGGACACAACAGGATGTTCCACTTGACTGTGTGTTATAACATACCAAATCACCAGTTAAAATCGTTTCTCCACTTCTAGCTCTTCCGCTACCAATTTTTGTACCAGTCTCTTGAAATCCTAAGTGCTTACACAGCATTGTTTCACGGTTTTTATCCCAATTTTCTTCATTAACTTCTCTCCAAGATGATCCATCGTATGCGTAGAGGTAACCTTTGTTGGCTGATGATAATCTAATTTTGGGCACTAAAACAGAAAGATTATGAATGAAATATTATACACCGCATGAAGAGTTGCACGAGGCATTTCACTCTAGTAACGAGCGAAAATGCGTACTGTTAAAAGATGAGGTCAGAATTGGACATAGTGATCGCATTCTACCAAATGATCTCGTACACATGTACGCCGTCATTATCGTTTAATATCAAATTCATAAATAATTGATGAGGCGAAGACCCAATGAAAACGCCCCATTCAGGTCACATGTATACAGTTTGTACATCCCGATAAAGAAACTTTTCGCTAAACTGAACCTTAACAAAAGTTAAGAATATTGATTAGCCATGCACAAAGATGAATTTTAACGAAAGTTTATAAAGCTAATAAGCTTTATCCTTTCTTTATTTTTCCAAACAAATCAGCTTCTAATATGATCATAAAAGTATCTCGCATTACCTGTTGTTATGGGGCTAGTATAGGTACCGTTATCCACACAAGTGTACTCGGTATAAAGTTCTTTTGTAGTATCAGAACAAAGGTGTGATAGTAGTACATTATTGTCAATTGTCAATTCACAAGATCTGTTTCCACCACAAAGAGGTTTCACCTTACAACTTGTTACTGCACTACATTGCGTATCACTGGTTGCACTGCCATCAAACGTCCCGCTATTATTGAAATTCCATAATAAGCCTTCTTAGCCACCAAACCGAACCAATATTTACTCAATATTTGCTCAAAGTAACGTAATTTCGTGCGTCTGTCCTCTCTTACAGATCGCCGCTCTCGACCAAAAATTGCTTGAATTGTTTATTATATTTAGAATGATTATAGTCATAAAAGTCGTGAGCATTACCTGCAGTTATAGTGGAACTAGTATAAGTATCCACACAAGTGTATTCGGTATAAAGTTCTTTTGTAGTATCAGAACAATATTGTGATGACAGTAAATTAATGTCAATGGTCAGTTCACAAGATCTGTTTCCACCACAAAGTGATTTCACCTCACAACTGGTTAGTGGACTACATTTCGTATCAATATCTTTATTGTCATCAAACGTCCCGCTATTATTGAAATCTCCATAATCAGCTTTCTTAACCACCATGCGTTGTATTGGAGAACAATGAACATCTTTCATTTTGGTGCCGTACTGTGTCACTGAACCTAAAATAGAGTAAAAAGTGGAATATCAATCTTCTGTTCCCCATCCAAATAACTAGAACAGAAACTGCTATTTGCGATTTCCTCTTACCTTCACGAAATGTGGTATAAAATGAGCTACATACTGGATCAACTTTAGAAACACCTGGTTATTTAAACAGTAATCCCCGCTTACGATCTTTTTAAGTTATACATACTATTGACACATTAAATATGATTAGAGACATTTAAATAAAGGGACGTTCATTTTGGCATGTCAATACTCTGTCTCAATGACCTTAACTAAGGAAAAGAGCAAGTTTTGTTTTCTATAACAGGGATGGACAAAAAGGTGTAATCCGGCCCCATACGATAAAAAGTAGCTTATACCGCTATACGTCAGATCAGTTATTTGCTACTATAAGTGAAAACAGTGTCTGTGTAACTGTGAATGCAAATGTTGATTTTGGCTCGCGGATTAGTAGGTTGTTTGCATTTAGATTTTAACCTAAATTCAAAGTAGCGGTTTCAGATCTGAAATGCACCCGAACATTTTTGAATTCTGCCTAAAATCAGCCAAAAAGTGGATTCATGCTAAGTATATATTTTTATCGAGATGCGCATCCAAAGCCACATATAGTATGTCTTATATATAGGTTACGATACACTGGCGAAGCTATATTAACAACCTTTTTAAAAGCATTTTCACACAGTTTGATGAAAATGCTGTTTTCCTTATTCAAAAAGTCGCAAAAGTTTGATTTCTTATTTCCCAAACAGTGCAAATCTGTGGAAAAGTTTTATCATATGTACAGTTGACGCAAAAAGTAAAGTGTTACATATTTCCCTTACCAAAAGTAAACTTTTGTTCTGCTGCGTTACTGCATCCATCTTTTTTCTGATCAACATACTGTTCATTTCCATCAGGCTGAGCACAAGAGTTCACTCTGCTGTCGTAAACAAATAAAGATCCAGCAGCTGTTTGTTTTAAACGATGTTTAACATGGTCTTCGAAAACTTGTCCTTTCGGTTTGGCGTTATATATGAAAAAACGATTTTTGTATCTTGAATTGGAACGCCCTCTACTGTCATAGTTAGACGCAAGCGTCCCTTCCCTCGCTATACTATGTACCAGTCCTGTATCCAGATAACGGAACTGCGCAGTACCCTTCAAGCAGTTGTCAACCATTTCAGCCCAATAACGTCTACCATAATCATCCTCCCAGATGAGAGTTTCAGCTGCAATACACTTTCCAGACTGAGTATGCCTGAGAAAAAAACATTGACAACCTGCAAACAGAAAATTTCCATGAATGCAACAGCCCCAGAGAGTTTTGCACAAGACGGTATACGACTATATATAGTTGGAAAAACATACCCCGAACAGTATCATCCAGTAAATTTAAGGTACTGTATACGAGTTGTTGGAAACAAGACACAAAGTATTTAAAGGCGATATTTTGACTCTATCTTGATTTTAAAGTCATTGACAAACGCCAACTATTTACAAGTGTGCTCAATTCTTTATTATATATAACACTAACACAAGCGACAGACATAAAGAGACGGTATCTATAGTGACTTACCGTAAGCCAAGGACTTATATTCGTTCGTATAGCAATTTTTGATGGGCATATTTTTGGATGAAATTTTGTGTTAGTAGAAATAACTATACAGTGAATGAAAAGAATAACATTTACTCGTAAAGTAATAGAAAATAAAAAAATAGCATCTTTCTTAAAAATAAAAAATAGCATCTGACTTACAAGCCTATGGTAGGCCTATATGCTTAATGAGTCTGAGCTCGCTTGTGAATTACTTGTAGCGTTTTAGGTTTGATCCATCACTTTGAAATATAGCGACTTGTGTCTGACAATCCATATCTCACGTTTATATAATGTTACTAATCGGTGTATCTTTTGTCTAAATTTCTTCAAATTGTCTCTGGGCAAAGGGTCTTTTGGGTATCGCCATCAGGTCCACTCTTCCGGGGCGACTTTGATTAATGCATTACCCCGTACCAACTACAGTATGGCTAAGGCCCCTTTCAGACGCCGCTCCACTCATGCGCCGAACTGTTAATCATTGTATAAGGTGCGACTCTGGAGCGATACAAGAGCGGCAATGATTCAAACGGCGTACAAAATATAATGTTATTGGCGAGACGAGAGAGGAGCGTATTCGCGCGGGAATTCTAAATATAATTCAAAAAATAAGTAAACATTAGAAAGTGGCTAATCTCATCGTAATAAATTACAGCAAATTTTGATTTAGGTTTGGCACATGAGTTGAGCGGCGTATGAATCAATGTCGCACCAACGTCGCATAATGCGACAGGCTCTGTCGAACTTCTGCCGAACTTATGTCGCTCCAAATTCTGCCGTACCTAATTGATTCAAACGTCGCTCTTGTGTCGCACGTAATTCGTCATTTAAGTTCGGCACATGAGTGGATCGGCATCTGAAACGGGCCTCAGACTGCTAGACCAAACGAGACAAACCAGGATGTGATATTGGTAGCTTATGAAAGTCAGTATGACTTACACTGCGCATGGGTTACCCCTAAAAAATACATTTCTCGAAATGATAGGCATATACTTTTTGACATTAGAGACCTTTAGCATTGCGTTTCCCGCGAACCGCAAACCTCAAGAAATCACGCAACCAGTCCTTGGCGTCGCGTTTGACGTATTTTTTTGGCGTTTTCGACAGCATGAAGAAGGTTCTCAGGTAAGTCATTTACCTCAGCTTTTGTTTGCCTGAATATTGTTTTATCTCACGTATACCTATCATTGGTGTACAGAAGAAAGTTTGTTCTTTCACTTATATGTAATTTGCTCTTGTAAACATTGCTCTTTTGTTTAAAATTATCGCAAACATTGACCAACACTCAGCATGAATGAAATTAAATATGGCGGCTATTTTGTAAATAAAAACAAAATGAGACAAATATGAACAATACCTTCTTGCAGTCGCCATGTTTATTGCCTAGAATTCCGCTCTTTACGTATACGTACGGTTTGAAAAAAAGCGCCATGCTAAATGTCGAAAGCTTGACGGAAAACGTCTGACGTCAAACTGCAGTTTGAGGTTTGCGGTGCCGTGAAAGTGACGAGATGCTAAAGGTCTCTATTGAATTATGAAGGCCCAGACAGACTGAACGCGATTCTATACATGACGCGGCGCGATTTTTCGATTTTCACTGGTATATATAACTTTGATCCTGTTTAATGTTTTTCAAATATTCAGAAGCGCTATAACAGTTTGAGTTATTTGGTCTGCATATCTTTTAAAATTTCCTTTCATAGACGGTTCTATTCACTTTTAAAAACTGAAATATCGCGTCGCGTTGCCGAATAGCGTCCTGTGTGTCTGGGCCTATAGAATTTTGTTACAATGCGTTGAAACCTAGTTTGTTAAAATACAACTATGGGATGCCTACATTATAGATAGAAGACATATTTTGAATTTGTTCTCGAAAAGGGAGTGAAAATGCCACAGAGACAGAATCTGGACTTAATAATGCGTATTATACAAGTGAATAGCTTCGGAATGAAAGTGTACGAGTAATATGTACCCGCAATATGGGTCTTACTTGTCCTATAGAGAAAATATTCTAGAACTGATAGAGTTATCCAATATCGATAATTTGTTTAATTTGAACTGATAGCGCACTGCGTTGCCGGAATAGCGTCCGTTTGTCTAACAATTCTGGTTTGAGTCACTTTCCTTCTCAGAGGTCTAGAGCATGATGCGCAGAAATGCGGGATTGCGGGTACCTTCCTCCTACCTCCCCCCTCCCCTCAACATACACATATATCATTGCCTGCATGTAGGGCTTATCTTCGACCAGTGGCGTGCTGGCAGGGGGGGCCGGGGGGCCATGGCCCCCCCAGCGAAGATTTTTTAGGGGGCGCCAAAACACAAATGGGGCGCCGAAATTGCACAAAATCACACAAAAGCGCACAATCCTACCTACAACTACAAGCATTACTGTCCAGTCTGTAATATCCGTCAAAGGATGTAAATTGCTAATTGTGAAATGTGAAGTGATTTGGCTTACGATCATTGGTAAGTTCGCCGTCTACTTCATGAATGTTCGCCATCTATTTTTCTTTGTTTAAGAAAAAAACTAAGTCCTTCTATGAATTATATATTTATTCAAACTCTTGAATGTGTTGTTTCTTGTTCATTTTTATTTTTTACGATATTTGTAATTCTCAGAATTCCGTCAAATCGCCTCCCAAAACGCAAGAAATGGCATTTCAGGGACTCTAAATTTCAAAATTTCCTCGGGGGGGGCATGCCCCCGGACCCCCCTACACGTCTCACGTCTACGAAGCTCAACCATACAAAAATTACAAGGGGGCGCCAAATTTGCAGCTGGCCTCCCCTGGCGAACACAAGCCAGCACGCCACTGTCTTCGACAACCATATTTTGACAATGCGTTGTTAGGTATTACCAAAATTAGTATCGGCGAATTTTGAAATACCAACATGGCGTACGCCCCTGTTTATATGAGCCTACATGAAGGGTTGGCCCTCCTTGGCGAGATCTCGCTATTGACTATGCCCGAGATCTTGCCTTGTAGAATATAGGGCTGCAGGAAATTTCTCATATAAACACAACAGGGAGGGCTGGCCCTCCTAGTACGGCTGAGTAAAAATCGTATCTGTGTCGAACCCCGCTTTTTGAAGTCATTTTCGATTTAAATATTTAGCTCTAGAAAAAATATTCAATTGTCTGCTGGTTCCTATTCGAAATGTGTTCGGCAAAATATGATTTTGGAATTCGTAAGAAAATAGATGAGATGTAGAGAAGCCACTTAATGCTGTAAACAAGAGGTGAAAACCAACCTACTGATAGGGCTAGCCCTTCATATGTAAACAGGGACTCAATAGCTATTTGAAAGATGTTTCTCGTCAGTCGGGTCAAAACGTGTAAAGCCTTCATTAAACCGTACGCGCGACGGTGATAGATTATGAAAACAGAGTCTGTCAGTCACGAGTATATGGCGTCACTGATGTCCTTGCCCTTATAGGGATCAATATACACTTTCAAACAATGCATACACTTAATATGAGGAAGTTGAATGAAATCCCTTTCAATTTTAATATATTAAGCCTTGCCAATATTTGAGATATTCTAGAATGTTAATACACTTGCATTTGCCACCGTCTTAAAATTAAGGCTTAGAAAATTGGTTGTAGGGCTCAATCTTTCGGATCGTATCAGGTATTGCCGGTAGGGTTGCCAAAATTTCGGCATTGTTTGGCTTTTATAAACTGGATAAGCAAAGACAAAGGCACAAAGCCAATATACAATCTGACAAGAGTTTTGTCTTTTGAGACTATTTTGACCATCACTATTACCCGAGCGTAAGCAATTGGCGTATGAATTCACCAAAATCCCAATTATAACTATCGTCTATAGTGTATAGCCTATAGGTTATTTACAAGCTTGTTTGACGCATCGAACTATATACCTTAAAAATATCGAAACGTCAAAGCGCTTCAACCAAACTCAAATATATTGTTCGTCGCTACGTGACTGGGCTCTCGCCAACACTCAATTCAAAGATGCAGTATACGTTAGTTTCGATACATGAACACAGTCACAGTATTTGTTTCCGCAATTCGTGATAATAACTTTTGTCGTTTCCCTAATTCCGTTTCACTCCAGTGAAGCCATCAGAAGACTCTGAAGAAGTACATCAGAAGACTCTGAAGAACTATATGTTGTAAACATCAACACTGAATATATGCTCTTAGCCTTTCTTGAATTTATCGACAATTATTTTGGTATTAAAGTGAAATGGCTGAGCGTCGACACTATATACTTCATTAGGATATTGTAATAAGGCC
The DNA here is from genome assembly GCA_016169945.1 of Trachythela sp. YZ-2020. Lineage (NCBI taxonomy): Eukaryota > Metazoa > Cnidaria > Anthozoa > Malacalcyonacea > Clavulariidae > Trachythela > Trachythela sp. YZ-2020. Next base: position 8,480,657 of record JADLSH010000389.1, read on the forward strand.
TAATTGAGACACTCTTTGTATACGACAGGGTATTATACATAGGGTATTATATCATCGCACCAGCCACTATATAGTTCCATAGTTCTATAACTATATACCCATTTCAAACCAAACTTCATTGTCAAATGACAAAAATACAAATGTTTTGACAATGTATATACACAAACTATTTGCTATACTATGAAATCAAAGCAATGCCGTTAGTAACTCAGCCAGTATAACCGAAATGCTGATTAACCTCTGGCCTCTGCAGGCCATTTTATACACTGGTGTTTCATTGAATATTATTATTCACTGAATAACACAATATAACGTCTTACCTTTAAACATCAATAACGACATGCCATAGAAGATTAACCATCGATGAAGTAGCCAAGACATCCTTCCGTTGGCGTTGATTTACAAAACTGATATAGTTATTGAGCGAAGGCGACAGCACTTAAATCGCGTGTGCTTGTTAAATGTCCGCATTTCAGTGACTAAACTAACGAAAACAGGAAATGAATATTATATATGCGTGTGAATTAAAATGTTGAGGGCCACTACTGCTTCCAGTTCTAATCTAGACGAAGGGCCTTCGGTCGAAATGTCGGACTTCTTGTTATATTTTTAGGTAGCTTGATCCTACTATTAACCCTCAACCATATATATAATTATGTTAATCATAGAAATAATAGATCTATTATCTATTATTTCTATGATGTTAATTAAACTGACTGTATTTAAACAACGTTTAGCCATCCTTTGCATAAAGCCTAGTTTTCATATGTCGGCGATGATCGGCGATGCACTCATGCACCATTCTGGGCGTCGTTCAAACGTCGCGCTACTGCCGTGCCGAACGCATTACAAACAATAGATAATGAGGCATTTCAGCTGATTATGTATTGTTTTTAATGCGTCCGGCACATGAGAAGCTTGCACGTACGGCCAGCGCGGCCGATTTTGCGCATGCTCTGTGACTCGAAAATGATCGCTAATCTTGACCGTCGCGGCTAACTTTTTGTACGTATGACAGTAGAACTGCCGTTCTACTTTCTGTGCGGCCGTCATGTTTTTAACCAATCACATTTCACGAAAGTATAAACACGTAGCAACGTGCGTGCAATTGTGCGTACGTACGTACAAGTGGAGACCGGCCTTTAGTTATCATTGAAGGAAAGATGTTTTAGGTAGACAATTAAGGGATTTTATTACCCATATATTCAGTATAATCTTAACTAATCGAAATATATTTCATTGTGTTTTCACGGTTAAAAAATTCCACTGCTGCAGTCAAAACAAGCGCGCGATTTTGAAGACAACGAAAAGACTATGGTATATTCCGACCACAGAATCGTGACTGGTTGCCACTAATTTTTGCCAAGTGCATGTTATTCAAACTGTTGTGCACCTTCGTCTGATAATTCCGTTTGTGTATAAAGACGGCAAACAGGCGGACCATCCGTCGAGATAAAATATAGGTGGACGATGGTTTTCACCTGCCGTCATCGCCACCGTGTTCGGATGAATTTGACAAAAGTTATCCTTATTTGCAATACAATTTCATACTTTGTTTCCTCGAATCACTAGGAATTTGTTGCAAACCCTAGATATATATGCGTGGTAGACAAACGAGATCGGCTTGATGGATGATACGAGTCTGGTTTGACTTCTATATATTCAAGAATATTACGGGTAAAAAATTATGCACTGTTGCGCGTTGCTGTTGTAATGCCGTGGCTATATAATACATTAATTTAGCACATTAAAAAGTCATTAATGAATTATATCAAGAAGAAACATTTTATTAAATACCATTGGAGAATATGTTAGCTGATTAACTAATTGCTGCGGAGCGAGCGAGCCTGAAGCGAGCGAGCGTAGCAGCAGCCTAATATATGCAGAGAGGGGGTTTTGAAGTAAATTTTATTTAGCGCATGGAATTGTGGTCGTGCGCGCTTGCTATGCGCAGAACACAAATTTTAAACTCGCTCAGTCTTCGAATTTTTATCGAATTTCTAAAGCTTTTTCAAGTCTATTTTGACCATTCAAGGTAGGATATTTTGTCTTTTGTTTATATGTTACGTTTACATTTGTTTACTCCTTTTTGGAAAGTTGGCAATCTCAATTTATATATCTATGAAACGCTGAAAGCACACAATCGATCGCAGCTAGATTCAGTGTCTGTTTATATATTTTTTTTTTTTTTAATATTTTCGCCCAAAATATTACATTTACAAGGAATAGATATATATAAGAAATGGGCTAGGAGCCTACTAGAAACCACATGGCTTTTTTTTTTTTAGGCCCCTAGGTTAATTATTTAAGCTATATCAATAAATATAAGCTCGTGTCAGTTCGAGTGTTTTTCAGAGAATTAGTAGGAAAAGAAGTATTATATAATATATATGAATATATATAATTATATTTACAAAAACATGTTATATTGTTAAATCTAGTTGTAAAAAGTACTTTTTAATTATTGATTTGAAGGAAGCATAAGACCTAGGTTCTTTATTTTTTGTGGGAAGATTATTCCACACATCTATGCCTTTATTGGCAAGAGTATGTTTGGTATAGTTTGTTCTATTACTCCTTTTGTGTAGCAACGAAGAATTTCTTGTGTTATGATTATGAATTTGCTTATTTGTCAAAAAATAGTTTATGAATAATTCTGGTAGATTATGTAGATGAAAATACCGGAACATGAATATACTCGTTAAATAATAATTTATTTTATATAAATTGAGAATTTGTAAGTCATTAAAAATTGGTTCTGAATGATCAAAATAAGATTTGAAAGTCATTAATCTGACAATCTTTTTTTGAATATTCACTAACTTTTGAAAACGTGATTTATAGGTGTTACCCCAGAGTAAATTACCATAAGTTAGATATGGATAGACCAAAGCATAATATATTAGCTTTAAGGAATTTAGGTTTGTGAAATGTCGAATCCTGGAAATAATTGCCGCACATTTGATAATTTTTTCGTAATCAAATCCAAGTGATTACTCCATGTCAGAAATTGGTCAAGAACAATTCCTAGAAATGTGATGTTTGTGACTTGTCTTATATTGTTATTATTGATTGAAATGTTTATTGAACCATTAACTTTCTTATTTTTGATCTAAAAAGAATAAATTTTGTTTTTCAGTGTTTATAGATAGCTTATTGGCATTCAACCAATCTGTAATTTCATTCATTTCATTTTGAATAATTTCATTCAACTTTTTAAGACAAGTATGACTATAGAGAATGTTTGTATCATCAGCAAATAAAACAATGGAAATCAGTTCACTGCAGTGTTGAATATCATTTATGTATAAAATAAATAATAAAGGACCCAACACTGATCCCTGTGGATACCGCTTAAAATAGTCATTTCCTCTGATTGTACTCCATTATATTTGACTATTTGTTTTCTATTGTGTAAGTAATTTTCAAACCATTCTTTGGCCACTCCCCTGATACCATAATGTTCCAATTTCTTAATCAGAATCTTGTGATCAATTGTATCAAATGCCTTTGACAAATCAAGAAAAATACCAATTGAGTATTTTCCTTCGTCAATTGCTTTGGTAATTTTATCGGTAAAGTCAATTAATGCATGTTCTGTCGATCTATTTTTCCTAAACCCATATTGATGTTTTGATAATATTTTGTTTTATCAATAAATTTTGATAGTCGATTAGTCATAAGTCTTTCCAGCAATTTAGAAAAACAAACAAGAACTGATATTGGTCAGTAATTTTCAAATTTCATTGCGTCATTAGCCTTAAAAATTGGTGTAATCAATGCAACTTTGAGATTATCTGGGATAATTCCAGTTGAGAATGATAGGTTGAATATATGTGTTAATGGTTTAGATATTTCTTTAGCTATTAATTTTGCAATGTTTGAACTAATTCCATCATATCCACAACTTTTGTTTGACTTTATATTTATCAGTTCTGCTTCAAGTTCATTTTCTGTGATAGGATTAAGAAAGAAACTGGATTGATAACTACCTTTGAGATATTTTCAAAATTATTATTGTCATTGTGCTTAATCTTATTGGCCAAATTAGGTCCAACATTAATAAAGTATTCATTGAAATTGTTAGCTATTGTTTTCGGGTCATCTATTATATTTGACGAGTTTCTTTCAATAAACGTTTTTGATAGTGTGGCATTTTTCTTTGGCTTATTTAGTAATTCATTTAATGTGCTCCATATCATTTTGGAATTTTGCTTATATTTTATTAATTGTTCCTCATAGTATGTTTTCTTTGCTATTTTTATAATATGGTTTAATTTATTTTTGTAATTTTTGTACAATTGTTCATTTTACCATTTGGATTCGTAAGGAAGGTTTTGTATAGTTTGTTCTTTTTTCTAACTGACCTTAATATGCAGTTAGTCATCCATGGACTTTTGCTTTTGTTTATTTTTTTGCATTGTTTTGTTTTCTTTTCAGTGAAATTCACTTCATATACATCCCCAAACATTTCCAAAAATTCATTATAGGCCTTTACAGGGTCATTTGTTTCATTTAATATATTATCCCAGGAAATATTTTTAATTTCCTTTTTAAAGGCTTCTGTGTTAGTCTTATTAAACAATCTTTGATATGGTACACTTGTTAATTTTTTTGTGGTTGTTTTACTTAAAACATTTGTGTTAAATGTATGCACTATTGGCAAGTGGTCTGAAATATCACTAAAAATAATACCATTGGTACTATCCTCAAGTTCTTCCAGATTATTGGTAAAAATATTATCAATTAGTGTGGCAGTATGATGAGTAATTCGCGTTGGTTTAGTGATCAGCGGGAAAAAAGATGATGTGAACAGTTGTTCAATAAAATTATTGGTATAATCACAAGATTCTGATTTCAAAGGTCAATGTTGTAATCTCCCATTAAGTAAGAGAGTTTATTTTCTTTGTCTATCTTTTCTAAAATTTCATTCATTGTGTTTTTGAATGTTTCAAAATTGTTATTCGGTGGTCTATATATTACACCAATAATGATGTTTTTACCATTATCATTTATTATTTCAATAAATTTGGTTTCAATTGTATCTTCTACGTTTTTGTCTAAATCATTCCGACTTTTAAATTTTAATTGTTTCGAAATATATAAACCTACACCCCCACCTCTTTTATTCGGTCTGTTTGAACAAAAAAACTCGTGTTCATTTAAAGTATAACAATCCATATTGTTGTCATTCAACCAGGTCTCAGTTAGTCCTATTACCTGGAATGGTATATTTAAAGTATCAATCAAATTGTTGAATGAATCAAACTTATTTGATATGCTTCTGATGTTTAAGTGTAGTAATGAAAATCTTGTTTCTACATTTTTATCTCCTATTTGCGTTTGAAAATCCTTTGGTAGGAAATAATCGCAGTTTATTTTATTTGTATTAAAAGATGTATCAATTTCTGAATTATTGCCGGAAAGCGCTATGTTTTGATCTGGTTGAAACGGATTAAATCTTAATTGGCTTAGTCTATCCATATCATTCTGGCTAAGTCTGTTTTTACTATTTAGTGTTTCAAATTCATTTTTGCTAAGATTGTGAAAAGGAAAAGAATCATTATCATCATACATTTCTAACTATATAAGGCATTATAAAGTAGCGTGTATATATAAAGGATAAAATGAATTTTAGTTCTAGCAGTAATATGATACTGTCAAGATCATTTCGCTGGTTTGTAAAATACTTAATAAACTATATATTCTGCTAATGTGCTATCGACTTTGCTTGAGCTGTTAGTGCTGTAAAGTATGGAAGTCTTACATAGAGATGTCTTTAAAAGGTTTTTCTATCCATTCGCGTTTGCTTTCTCTTGCTGATTTCCATATTTTGCATCAAGTGATGTTTCGTGTATGCCGCTTGACGATTGTGACTCCGTGTGAACTTGACACAAATTAAAGTCACAGATATGCAATTGATCGTCTAAATTGCCTGACTGAATCATTCTGATTTGTGCAAGGTTTGACCTATTAAATAGGCTACTGTAGGCATATAAATATGCTTTTATTCCTATTTTACAATGGACTTAATATTTTTGTCTAGTCGCGTTCACATATTAATGATATTATTGTCAGAACAGACATGGTCTCAGTTCTGCGCGCACTAAGACAAATATTCGAATGCCAATGAGTTGAAATGAGTTGTGCTTTACATGTAGGTGACTCGCATATCCAGCAAAGCCGTAAGAACATAATGATGGAACAACGCTTCCATCAACGCTTCCATCGTTTATAGCTTTCCAAATGCAAAATTATTTTGCGCACTACAAAAATATGCAAATTTCCTTGCGTGGCAGTGTCAAATTACTCATCGCAGTGAACATGGGTTTCATGTGGGAATTCCATGTGGAAGAACAATACATGGAAAATATTGATATTTTGAAATAGATGTTACAAAATTTGATGTATTTCATGTTTCGTGATATATTTAGCTTGTCTCATCCTGCAAACTATGCTAGGGTATGCATCTACTGACAGCGCGCAAGCCACTGGGTCAATGCCAATAATTACCGTCTACTGAATATAATTTGTGTTGCATATTTGTTTGCATGTTTGTTTCAAGAAGCTAAAGAATAATAACAGTCCCGCAGCATTCCCTACCTTGCAGGTACCCTAGTTTTATACTACATATGATCACTCAATTTACATTTTAAGACATTTATGATAAAAATTGTACTTAATTTATATTTGCATTATTAAAATTGCATTGTTAAATTCCGCTTCCGGCGTCCTATATTGACAAAGGTTCCGAGGGCTAGTGAGTTCCGAGGGCTAGTTTTCAAATGAGGGAGGAAAACCGGAGTACCCGGAAAAAAACCCTCTGAAGAACAGGAGATAAACAACCCGATCTTTACTTTAAGTTTATCAAGCACAGGGAAGTTATCCAACCTAAGTAAATCCCTGCCCTCAACTTGCAGATAGCAGGTTTACCGTGCTTTCCTTATCTCGTTCACATCCGTTTGTAATTGGTCTATATAATACACTGATTAGTTCGACTTTGAACTAAATAAATTTTCTAAAACTATTCTTAGTATGGCCATTGCGTGTAAGATCTGTAAGACTGCTTCTCGCTTTAAGCGTTCCAACCAAACAATATAAAACGTAAAAAATATAATGGTGCATATTTGAACATCATTTCATTCATTCTTTATTCGAAGTTTCCATATTCACTGAAGGCATCCAAGTACTCCATTATAGCCGTGTAACAGAACTGATATTGTTCCTAAAGAAAATAACAACTGCATGCTTGTTACGATTCAATTGAGGCCTATATATACAATGCAGACGATGCGGGTATTGTACAATGTACTTACAGCATTTTCGACAAATTGTGATCGTATTCCCCTGATGATTTTTATCGACTGGAAGACATCCATTGCTTGTTCAATTTTCATTCGTTCAAGCAGGTTTGAAATGGCAATGTACGTTCCTGTACGTCCTGCTCCATCGCTAAAATACAAATTGAAAGGATAAAAGGAAATCAGTGTATTCAAATTTAAATTTTTGGTTGACTCATCTGTCTAATATTCCACTGCATTTATGATTATGCAAACATCCAATGAAGAACGGACATGAACACGAGTCTATAGCCGACATTTATGTTCATTGCTTTACATGGTGCATGTGTTCAAACTTCAACTATCCTCTAAGAGAATATTTAGATTCAAACGAGGTTTTTGGAGTAATACTGTTGCAGTAGTTTATTTCTGAAAACTAGGTTTTTCTTAAAAAACATATATAACAATTGCCTGTCGTTAACCGTGGTTAAAGCTTGGGAAACTGACGATGTAAATATAGGTCGATTAAATATAAACGGCCGGCTAAACTAAGTCAATGTCAATACGGAGTTTAAGTTGATCAAGGATCAAGGATGCCGGTTATTGACACAATTCAACGAAATTCGTCATTTAGCCGCAAAAGAAATGAATGATTAAAATCTTATCATTTTCATGATATTAAACATCGACAATACTTGTATATGTATATAGTTAGCTATGATTATACAAGGAAGTACTATAATATACCTGCATGCGACGATGATTGGTCCTTGGCCAAGATTCTTTCTTGAATTCTCGAGCAATGACGTCAGCGTGATGATGCGACTTCCGTTTATAGGTACACGATGATGCGGCCATTGCGTGTAATGGAAAATATTCACAACTCGGCCATCTGACAAATCCTAAATTTTAATTGGTAATATTATCTTAATAAGTCGATAGAAGGTACCATATTCAGTATTATATCAACAAAATACTTCTTAGTCTTTACAGTAACATTTCTGGCCGCATTTCTGGGCACTCCGGTTTCCTCCCACAGGGAAAGTTGACTGGGTGGGTTAGGATATACAGATTAGGAAAGTAATATCACAATTGTTGTAAAAATAGATAATGTAGGCTACGTACGTAATATAGGTAAGCGAGATACTTGATGTAATCGGTCACTGAAAAGCCCCAATGGGGAGTGAGCTGAATAATGTATGAATGAATTTGCACAAACCATGTTGATTATCTCTTTGAAATATTGACTTTGTCATTAATAATTCATGAGATAAACAGGAAATCATGACCGTGAAGGAGCTTGTTTATCTCATACATACTTTAAGTTTATTTTTCTCACCAAATATCATTCATGTCTTTAAAATTATTGAGGAATACGAACGTTTTCATTAAGAAGAATCACAAGCTATATTCAACTCGTTATTATATATCTTATCACAACACAGTCTCTCATGCATGCTGTATATAACATGGTTATACGTACTGGATAAGGCGATAAGATAAACTTTCTAGTCCTTATTCCATCTGATTCACTTTCTGAGTCCAACTGAACTGTCAAGCTGCCATATTGTATTGGTTGTCCTCTGGTTCTCGGCCAGAATTTCGGGAAGGACTAAAACATGCGAAGAAACATCACCATCTGCATGTATATGACGTCACGATAGAAAATGTCTAGTTTGGCTTGCTCTTGTATTGTAATAATGTATTTAATGTTGATTACACAGGGTGTTGTTTCACAATTCTCCCTAGCCAGAGCCTCATGATATATACCAGTGCTCGACAACTAAGGGTTAGTTTTTGGTAAGAAGAAAAACTTGTAGACCCATAGATTAACCCTCGAAGCACAAAAGAGAACCTACAAGCACTACCTAAATAATTTTTCAAATGCAGGAAAGTTCTCGACCTCAATAATTCCACTACCCTCGACCAACAGTAGGTAGGTGGCAGTGGCTAACAATATCTGCCACCCATACTCTCTTCAAGTGTTTATATATAGCCCAGTGATCAGAGCTCTGAATCGAACCCCAGGATGTTTGATACAGGACAAACGACACAAAAAGTAATTGAATAAACCGTTATGATTATGATAGATTTACCGTGCCATCTTTGACGTTATTCAGCAAGACAATCGTAGATGATTTCTGAGAATGAACCAGGCGCCAAAAGTCGTTGATTGTATTTGGCAGGGGACTTTGTGTAGCGATGAAGTAGTTTCGTCCAAGGTAGCCCTGGAATGGAATGGCGAACCGAATGATGAGCTCAGTAATACAATGCTTAACATAATCGGAAAAGACTGCTTCATCCGGCTTTATGAACTATGAAACAACCGCTCAGCTTTTCGCCAGGTGCTCTGATTTCCACCTTTATTTGCACTGGACCGTGAGGGATGGCCCTTATTTGGACACCTTGTGGGAATAGTGTATAACCGATATCCAGTATAAATTAATTAAGTCTATTTTTGTTGTATTATATTGGTTTCTGCGAGTAATCCTGCAGCAATTAAAGTAATTCACTGCTGTATCAGCGGGGAAACCCTATAATCAGTCCAAATAATCAGTGAGAGAAAGTCATACTTACATTAACAAACACAGCGTTGATATAATCTGAATTTTCCACTCCATCGACATATTGAAGAGGAACACGATTGCTCTCAGCTAAAATGGCAAGAATAGTGCATTAAAAACTGTATTTTCAGTTAAAGCGGAAATAATTGTCTATTGCATGGGGAATATTAAACAGCGAGGTACACAAAAGTAGTACAAGTGTAGACTGATTTGGTCATATTTTGTGGTGAATTAAGCTCACAATACCTGGGTAAACATTTTTATAGCGATTTTTGTTGTAATTTCCTTCGAGCAATCCTGCAGTGCATTCTTCTGGAGAAAGTTTTGGTGACACCTCACCCAACCTCTGAAATGATGAAGTATATCTAGTCTTAATTTTTTGGGAAGTGATCTCTGTTACGCTGTATTTGTTTGTTTGTTAGTTTGTTGGTTTATTTACAAGTTTAACTGGCTGAAATGAATGTAAACAAAACTGCAACCTTATACTTCTCTTGAAAACCAGTCATTCCGCTCGCTCCAACTTCGGCAAGATTTTTAAACTCTTTCTGGATTTTAGTGGAATCCACTTCGTTCATTCCACATAAGATAGTTTCCAAAATGGCATCGTGAACGAATATGTATTGTTCCTAAAAATTATAAAAGTTAGCATCTTTTGAAAGGGAGATTTAAATAAAGCTCTGTGAAAACTATAGGGAACATATATATAGTTGCGGAAATATTTGAAAATTTTGATGTTTCCCCATTGTAACAATATTAGTAACCTATTATTTTTATATAATTATTTTCAAAATTTGTATATTTCTTTAACCCCAATTAGTAGATTATTACTTGACACCGGTTCGGTTCGTCTTGAAACATTAAAAAAGTTTCTTATAACCAACTAACTATTGACTATTTATCGTTAACCTATCGTCCAGAAAATATTGTTGGGGGAACAAAATATATTTATAAGGGAGCAAAAATGTTTCCCAAAAAAATCAACAATTTCAAAAACATATTTTGTTTTCCAAGTGTGATTTTTATTGTGAAAGCAATGTTTCCTGGTTCATCCATCTTCCGGATACATGGCTTAGAAAAATGTTTCCTAGTTTGACTACCTCACAGAAATGGCTAGGAAAGAATATTCTTTGGTTTTCCCATCTTCCGAAAAATAGCTACGTAACGAAACAATTTTTGGTTGCCTAATTTGTCAGTTTAAGAACGAAAGTAAAAAAATAAAATATTCGTACCAAAGTTTGCACCATGTTCATTCGTCGTTCCCTCATTGCACAGACTTGTCCAAAAACGTCGATAGAATTGATGATACCTTTCTCGAATTTATCAAGGATCGTATCTATAGCAAGGAAGACGCCAGTTCTGCCAACACCAGCGCTAGAAAATATTTAAAAAACGATAATTATGACTAAACCGATATTATATAAAAAGCTTCCTTATAGCACTTACCTGTCTTATGGTCAGGTCTAAAATAGAAGATCTAAATGAGGGTCTAATGTCGAGATGCCAATATCGCTTTGCATAAATGCTAATATAAGTCAAAACAATCGATAACTGGATGGCATTGAGAACAGTAGAATTTTTAAATTAATGAAAAGACAATGGAACATTCCGACCATTGGATCGTGACTGGATTTACTAGTGTCTCGTGCTTATTCTTTCCAAATTGTATTCAAAACCATACATTAGTTATACAGAACCCCTATAATGGCAGAAAAGGAATTCTAATCTTACCTGCAGTGAACCACGATAGGTCCAGACTGTTCAACATGATAGGTTCTGATATGTCTTCTGAATGCCAGGAGTTGAGTGGGATATTTAGGTACACCGTGATCAGGCCAAGAATGAAAGTAATAATGTCGCACTTCTCGTTCTTCGCCGTCCTAAAGAGTTGGAAAACGTTTTCATTATTTACACTAGAGAGCTTTATTAGTTATAAACTGTTCTTTCTAGATGTTCTATAAAGGCTGTCCTTAAATGCGTAGTGTTTCTACAGGAGGAAACCTAAACTAAACCTTTATTCATCCTGAATATAATATCCCTATCAGTTCTTAGCTATTATTTCTCTCTGGTAAGAGTCGTCTCTTATTGGTCTAGTTTTACAACGGAAGAAAACTTAAACTAAACTATGTTTATACTGGATAGCTCTATCACGTCTAAAGTGTTCTTCCTAGAAGTCCAGAAAGAGCCATCCCTTTTTGGTCCAGTCTTACTTCATGGAGTAACCAAAGTAAACCTATGATATTTGGTAGTGTCAAACTGGACACAATCTCCTCACTTGAGAGTGAGGCGAAATTATATTCAGACAACTGTATATTGCAGGAACCGATTACAGAAGTAACTTGCCTTTTTAAGTTTTAAGGTGTGTGTGACATGATAAGCAAATTCTTTAGTTTTCTTCAAAGTTACTTCAATATCTCCATACATTTCACTTCCTTTGTCTGGCCAATATTTCACACATTTTGGCTGAAAATGAACAGGAACAATAATTTTCATGTAAATATCCATAAGAACATCGACACTTTAGCTAGGTTTACTTTTGTGGGATCAGTAAGCATACGCTAAAGAAAAGACAAAAGGCAAAACGAAGAGATGCAGCAAAATGTGGGTAATAAGCTTCGACAAAGCACATAAATAAAGCATAGACGATAAGCTAAGACGAAACAAAATACACTGATAAAATTAAATTCTTCCTCTTTGTGTTTGGCCCAAAGGACAGACGTTTGAAATGGTCAATTTGAAGCGATTGCGATTGGCATTTTCCTAGCATCTGGTGGTAGACATGAAAATAGGTGTTTTTCACCAGTCGACTTTTTTTCCCTGCAGATTGCAAGGTCAAAAATCTAGGAATGCCGTGCTAACCTTGCCAAGTTCAACGAGGGAGGTCACCATCACAATGGAATAACTTCGTTGTTCCCAAACCATTCGCCACATGTCATCCACAGTAAGTTTTGTAGGACCTAATGAAGGAAATGAAAGTAGATATTTTAGTCCATATTTAAATAACTATAGACGACCTATGTTTATAACTAGAGTGCACTCGGAGACTGTAACCTCCGCCAGAACATTTAGTCAAGTATTCACGCACTAATTACGCATTCCGTTTTGTTCAGATAAGGGAAGGCAAGACAAAGATAAGTTTTGTATCTAACTCTCTGGTAAACCACTATAACTTACCTTGGCTTGCAATGTACGAGTTTGCCGTGATTCCCTAAATATGGAAAGAATATTCAATATTAAAAGAATATTCAATATTAAAAACTAATTGCTACATGGCTAATATGGGTGTTCTAACACGTTGTTCTGTGATGCATGCAGTGTGGAGCTCCCTCGTGACCTCGATCTGCCTTCCTCGTGTAAACGAAGCTCTTAGTGGACCTCCATGGGGAATATCTTTGATAAAACTGATAAAGCTCTCCAAAAAACCGACACAAGAACCATTATGATCTATGTGAAACTTCGTCTTTTTAAATCTTGAGCTTCAAGATGGAGCCCTTATTCCGAGTGCGTTTCGTACTTTAGTGCATGAAGTTATCGGCGGGTAATGGGATAAGTCAAATTAATGTTTGATATAGTTGTTAAAAAGCAGCTAATAGAACTAAGATCGAGAAAAATGAAATATGAACTCACGTCTATATAGCTAGCGTTGATGTAATCTTCATTTTCATCTCCTGAGAGAACAACGCGACAATGATCATCTGAAATGTAAAATTAGTAATATTATTCATCAATAATACAGTCATTCAATAGATATTAACATGATACATAAGATAATAGAATTGAAAATGTAAAAGTATTTCTAATACAGTACATGTAACGATGTTCGCATATCTGTTCTTCTTCTTATTGAACGGCCTTTTAGCCACTTCCCAAGATGTGTTCATATTTTGGGGTAAATCCTGTACAGAAAAATAGCATACACATAAATACAAAAATTAAATCGAAGTTGGTTAGTTCAGGGCAGTGAACTAACAGTATCAGGCATATTTTCGCTCACAACTCTGGTTTAAGTTCATGAAATTGCAATTCCTGAATTAAGTTTATATGCTCGAGGAATGACATCGCCGGCCAACAAGTAGAAGATAGCTACTCCAGTAGGAGATATCTACAGTTATCTCTGTTCAAATGAAGATAAATCATATCCATATGCCATGCTTCCAGGCAACGGCCATATAATACAGCGCACAAGATTTTCCTAGTGCCTTAGCCACATTATTTACATTACGTGTTCACGCGTCTGATACTTACTTCTTTATGTCTGATACTTACTTCATATTGACGTTGAAATTCATAACTGTCATTTTCTTTCAGTTCGTTCACATAATGCGCAAATTCTGCACACGGAACAGGTGGATGTGCGTTCTTGTCTACGTCGCCTTTAAATTACAATTTCAAAATATTGGCACATTGTGATTAAAGACCCCAAAATCTATGCTATCTTGCAGCTGTTTTCAGGCGTAACTAGTCGCTTCATACTGCTGTTACTCACTGATAAACACTGCATTGAGCATTGTTCCATAATACACAATTAACTCACATCTTAAAGATGGGCAATACCAGACACGGGAGTAAATTGATGAATGAGGGTATCTTTTATGCTTTTCAGAATTTGAGAGCAAGTTTGCACAAAATATCAGTGTCGTAAAACTGAATAGAAGTATATTTCAGCTTGCAAAATCAGAGATTCCAAACCCTAAACAAATGTGCGAAACTCCCAATATTTCCTCACGTGTCCGAAGAAGAATCTCGTACCTGTTTCATTGGAATAAATGGCTTCGTTACTTCCATTGTCTGGCCGATCATCTACCCTGACGCCATCTTGTTCTTCAATGTATTCGTCAAGATCAATTCCTTTCATATCGACATAGTTTTCCTCCGAACCAGTTTCATTGTCTTTGTACCGTTTGTGCGTTCTCCTGAGAAACGCGAATGAGATAAATGAAAAGACATAACATGATAAAATATCTACACTAAACTCTATCAATATAAAATAGCTCTATCTACTCTAAACTGTCCTTTCCACTGTTTCCAGAGGTCTAGTAATGACCATGCATGCTTCATTGGCGAGTTTTACCACAGAAGGAAACCTAAACTAACCACATTTTTACTGAATATTTCTATCAACCCTAAACTGGTCTCCATAGAAGTTCAATAAGGATCATCCCATATTGACGCAGTGTTTTTATTGGGCATGAGCTCTGTTCTCTCCCCGCAGATCCAGTACGACCATCTCTTACTGGCCAATGTTACTACAAAAGGAAACCTAAACCATACCAACTTTATTTATACTTAATAGCTCCAACAGTTTTAAACTGTTCTCCATTGAGGGTAGCATCTCTTATTGGGCCAGTGTTACCATAGGAAGATCGCAGATATATCAGGTGAGGATCTATTCGTTCTGAATTTGATTTTTGGAGATTACATTCATTAAGTTACTCAAACGAGAGTAGCAAAACATATTCATGTCATTACCTTCTTCTGAAAAAGATGACAGCGATAACCAAGCCGGCGATGACGATGCCAACGACACTAATTGAGGCACCCACAGTAGCACCAGTACTTCCTCCACCACTATCATCATCTTCACGCTCGTTTGGATCACCATTATCAACATCCGTATCACCGTCACCATTATTATCACCACTATCACCATCATCACCACCATTATCAGCACCTTCAGGTACGACTATAAAATTTATAAAAAAATTTGACAAGTGCAAATGACAACTTTCGGTTGTAAACTGACGAAAAGAGGGAGTCTTCTTACGTGGCGTGTCTCGTTAAAGAAATCCTTAAAATTATTGCTGCCAATCAGCCAATGTATACACATTTCTCAGAATTACGGAAGCGTACCTCGAACTGAATTTTCATAGATTTCATTTAGATCCTAGTAATCCTACAGTCTGTTGGAAATTTGCATTGTACATTATTATAACCGTACTACGCCCTCTATTACCTTTAGTAAATGTGAATGGTTCACTCCAGTATGACCAGAAACGATTCTGAAATGAAAGAAATATAGATGTTTTGCACTGAAACCATATTACTATCTCTTTGTCTCTTTTTTAAAGCACATATGGTCGCTATACAGTAGGCCCTAAAGTTTCCAATATCGTGATAAGTCGGATTGAGATACCATTCTTCTCACAATGCTATAATGGTAAAAGCATTTCTTTTAAACATATTTATTTGTTTCCGGAGTGTGAGGTGTTAATCTTATTGGTGAAAAATTTTAACAATGATTTTAACTTGAACAATTGGCGATATCATCAATGCGATAATATTAACATCAATGCGATAATATTAACATCAAACATCAATGCGATAATATTAACACATGCATTTCCGTCAACATTTCTTGTCACAATCCACCTACGTTTCACCCTACGGGAAGTACCCCCTGATTCCATTTCTTGGAAACGCTTCTTGTAACGATCCGTTTCTAAGTAACAGGAGTAATAGAGGTTTGGCAGAGGATAGAGAGTGTTCCGTAATCTGTATCTTACCCCATACTGGTCCGTATTCAATTGTGTAGTTCTATATGTTTCATTCAGTGCCAGTATATCAACCTCAATCACTGTTCTCTTTCTACGTCGGTTATCTTTAGATTCTCTAAGAGATATTTCTATCGTATCACTTTCGAACTCAGTTATACTAAACTCTTTAGCAACAAAGGCTACGCTATTTGCCTTCTTGTCTGAGGAAGGCGACATTTCCAGCTTGATATCTTCCGGCGCGAGAGGTGTATTTGATTTTGACTGAAGTAGTACTAGAGCAACAGTTCTAAGAAAAGAAAATTGTATATTTAAAAGTTGAAGTGATCCTGCGTGTACCTTTTACCTCGACTTAATTTCGCCTCAATCGCATACGGGAGAAGCGCCTCCACTTTAACCGCTCTACCAATCACAGCAAGTTTTCTCCAGGTACTCTGGTTTCCTCCTGCACGCAGTAACAGCAAATAAGGATGGCTCTTACTGGATCTTTAGGAAGAACAGCTTAGAACTGATAGAGCGCTAGGATTTTATTGAGAGAGATAAAGAGAAAGGTACATGCATAGCCATAAAGATTGTAATAACCATCAACGGAACCAAAGATAGTGAGACAGTCATCCTTCAACCACGATATGGTAAATTCATCTGAACGTCATAGAATTACATGTAAACCTACCTAATCTCTTGCCTTTCCCTTGGTTTTCTCAGTGTCACTGTGAAGCCATCGTTGGTTTTTTCTGCTGGCTTTAAAGGCGCTAAAAGATAACATATGTACCAAAATCATCATCATTACATACATTTTAAGGAGGTGAATCGAAATTACTAAATACATGGCAAAAAGATAAGCCTCGTGATATTATACATACCTGAATGGGAGACCCATGCTCCTAAAGTTGAATCACTTCTTCCAGCCTGGGTCTCAACTTCTATTTCAAAGATATACGGTTTTTCATACTCAACATCGACAGTGATAGATCTCATTTCTTTCGATACATTCAATGTTTTATTGAACCTGTCTGATATAGTGTAGTTTGCATGGTACTTCAGGATGGTTTGCTGGTCAGGCAGAGAAGGTTGAAACCATGAAATAGTGTACTTTTTCAGGCCAGTTGATAAGATTTTTGAAATGACTGGAGCTACAAAAAAGACAAAAATGTGTTTTAAATGAAGGCGAAGGCTAATGGATAATAAGGCGCATATAATCCCAATATGAATATTAGGATTTCAAATTAGATATATAATTTTGATACAGAATTTTAACGGTAGATTCCACTGAATTAGTAATATAACTAAACTATAATATTGGATTTAATTTAATTTTGGAGCAGGTTCAATATTGTAAAACATACTCTACTGCATCGTATTGTAGTGGAATGAAATTTATCTACATAATTATTATCTATTGTTTACAATTTCGTCCACAATATGATTTGTGATAACTACTTTATAATTAAGCAATGTTCAACAACTACCTGGAGGCTTTACCAACGTCTTAATACTGTCGCTCCATTCAGTCGAGTAGTACGAATGCTAAATAAAAATATCAATTTATCATTTTTCATGGGTAGAACAATTTTCGTTTAAACAGCACCCACATATTCTATATTTTAATTTTATGCAATGTACCAGCTGACTTTCAAAAAATCTCAGGAACACGATATAACTTGAATTCTCTTTAAGAGGTTGGTTGAAATACTTTTCTTTTTCAGAATTATACTCCTTGCCATCACCGATCACGAACGTTAAAGGTAGATCATTAGCTTTCAAGTAAGCAATGATATAGGGATCGTGTGTGTTAGAGGTAAGGTAAGGTTTGAGTTCACTTGTTCGAATATTTTCACTTGATTTTTGACTGCTTGTAGCACTTTGAACGATGACAATGACTTCTCTAAATAAGAAACATAATGTTTACATCAAATTAGTGGTAAACTAATGAATATCAGCATGATCATCCGGGAAGCACGGGTGGTAGATGTGGTTAGCGTGGTGTCCTTTTAGTTACCCCTGTAGTATCAATTGCTCCTGTAGGTCGAAGGCACTAATTACTACTGCAGGTTACTTAAGTTGGAAAATGCACATATGCATTGGGTCAGTGGTTCTCTTCTGTGCTTTAGAGTTTACCCTGAGTTCCACATGGTAATTCCTTTGCCAAAAACTAACCCTAAGGTCGTAGTTGTCAAGCACGTGGATCATGCATGAACCTCTTACTCGGATAAATTGGGCAACCACATCCTTTGTAATCAACATTAATAACTCATTATCATCATCAGGTGGACTTTTGTATTAATTTTACAATCAAAGATAATAGATTGATGGCGCAGACAACAGGAACAAAAAGGTTCTAAATTAAGTCCTACCACACATAACTTGATATCACTACATGCACAAGTACTATGAGACTCACAAACTTACATCACTTCTCATAAAGCTACGCGAGTGCACAGATATAACGTTACAAACAAATATTCATAATTAAGAACAACATGGGCACATGACATAGAACAGGATCGAGCGACATTTTGCACACAACGTTTTCCATGTCCTCGGCCTATCGACATCAAAACATGTGTAGTGTTGTTGAAGTTTTTATTTTAATCAGAGCACAGGTGGAGATGATTTAATTTCATCCGGTAGACTGTTCTATGTAAGCACAACTCTGTTGAAGAATTGATTTCAGAAAGAAGAAGTTCTACATAGGTTTGGTCGGTATGAATCAGGAGAGCTAAAACGAGTGTTATGATGAGTAGGATTACGTTATGATGAGTATAGGACTTACCTGATATAATAAGTTGGTTTAGGTATATCTACGTTTAGACTTGAATAGGACTTCGCGACAGGATTTGCAGGCTCTAAAAACATAAAAAGAATATATCACTAAATGATATATATGTCAAGTGATATTCCTGTTTTGCATAGGACATGGGTATAACGTGTTGTTTACTGTTGTAACCACTATCCATGCGTCCTTTATGAAATAGAATTCATTACATTTTCTAAAAGATATAGTTATAATTGAATGCACACATGTACTTGCTTCGTACACACATAAAACGTTACTTTTTTACATTGCCTGCACTAGCCTTGTTAGTCCCTTGTTGCAACAACTCTGTAACAACTTGTTACAGAGTTGTTGCGACACGGTGATGTTAGCTCTAGGTAGTGTTCAACATGTTTACAAGCTGTCAATAAACAGTTCATGTTAACAACTTGCTACAAGGTGATCTAATCAATAAACTACCCGAAATGATTTACAGATAATTTGTATTGCGCCAAGTTTTTAACAATTGCTATGCTGGCTAACTTGTTGCAACTTTGTGTTAACAATTAGTTATCAATTATTGTTTAGTGAAGGAGCGAAATAGCTAAAAATTGGATAAGAGCACATATTTTGTTGTTTTAAATTTTTACCCCCGTAAAAAGTACAACTCTGCATTAACTGGACTTTTACCTCCATTTGTTATTTTACTGATTTCCAAACTCTTCTTCCCAAACCCAGCACTCGTACCAGCCGAGACAGTCACAAAGTACTTTGTGGAAGATTGAAGATTGTTGATGGTGTATGACAATGTCGTATCTCTTGCAGTGCATGTCGGACTATTTGACATTGCTCGGGTAGAATAACAAACTTGATATCCTGTCAGTTTACCATTTAATAAGGAGGTGCTTTGAGGAGCTTCCCAGGATACTTTCAGTGAGTTTTTACCGCGAGATGAAAACGCCACATATCGTGGAGGTTCACTAGGAGCTGAAATAAAGAAAAAAAACACGCGATGCATGTCAATTATACTGGTGTAACTCGGCAGTGGATTTCAGGAACACATCCTATATTTAACCTCCTAGTTTGGCCTCGAAAGACCGGCTTAGATATTGTGCTGCTCGTCTCTCCAGAATCATCTCCAGTCTTAATTTTGACAGTATACCTATTATCATGTTCAAACCCATGCAGTTATATTGAAGCCCAAAAACGTCTCAGTAGTATTCTTTATATAAAGAATACTAATTAGGATAAGCTAAATGAAGCATATTAATGAAGACGAGTTTGTTTGAAACATAACATTAAGATATGTTCAGTAAACCATCTCCTTTTTATATTTACCTGCTTCATTGGTCTTGAAATGTTCAAATTTTTGCGTGCTCGTCTGTCCAGAACCATCTTCGGTAATAACTGAAAGTGTATACGGAGTGTTCGGTTTAATCTCAGTTATATTGAATCGAGTTCCATACTCCTCTCGAGATATTCTCCGCCTTGGGTAGTTATTGAGATTAATTAAATAATATTTTATATAACTGGAGTCCTCAGGCGCTGTGCTTATCTTCCATTTCACTTCTGCCGAGGTATCTGATGGTGTAACTTTAATATCGTATACAGGAGCTGGAATTTGGACTAAAATAGAAACAATGCAAAGATTAGCAAGCAGTTGATCTAAAATGCATGCATGTTTTAACATGAAGGCCTGTTAGGTCTACGCTAAATATCTCCGATAAAACAGTTAAGTTTTCTACATTGGTAAAATTTTGTATATAAATATATTAATTATATATTATATAATTATCGCGTCTTATGCGAATTTAACCAACTGAGCTAGAGCGCTGCACCGAAATCGCAGAACCGCAGATTCGATTCCTGCCAGGGACCTATAGTTCCATTTTTCGCAGCAGTTCGATTCCTGGTTAGGTCTAATAAATGTAAATAATTTACACTCAATAATTTTCCATCTACAAAACCCCTCAATTATTATTCAATCGAGTGAGATGCCAACAAAATCTTGATATTTACCCACAACTTAACATGGCAGTACCCTAGTATATATACATGAACTTGTGGTTGGAGCTCGACAGCTGGACTCTGTAGCTCAGTTGGTTAGAGCGCTGCACCGGAATCGCAGGGCCACAGATTCGATTCCTGCCAGGGACCTATAGTTGAATTTTTCGCAGCAGTTCCTGGTTAGGTCTAATAAATGTATATAATTTACACTAAATAATTTTCCATCTACAAAACCCTTCAAGTAGTAGTCTTGTATTTGAAGGCAAATAAATCGAGTGGAGATATGTAGAGTTTGATCACGTCCCAAGATTGGACAAAGTTTTGATCATGCATGTCCGATCAAATATATGCACATCGTTTGCTCACTACCGGTATTTTCTAATTTAACCGTTAATGACGCGAAGAGTAAAATACTCTATATAGAGTCAACCGATAGTAGCGAATAAACGTACCCACTCCACAGAGTTCTATTCTAAGACAAAAGTCTGTGTTTCCATTGGTTGATTGCATCTTTATATGTCTCACATCATAAATATCAACGTCTGTAGTCGAGGCTTGGTAGCCGTTCTTGTTTCCTGTTATCTGAAAGATGATAATATTTCGAAAATAGATTTTAAGCCCTTTGCATAGGCTATTGTATAGTATCTGTATTAAACGCATCTGAAAGGCGAACTTTAAGTCCTTAGTCCTAAACTTAAGTTGTAGAGTCAAGTTAACAAAGATAGCTTATTCGTCGGATTACTCGTCCCGACTTTACACTAGACGAATAATTTAGAAGACGAGTAATGCTTGGCCAGACGAAATAATGCGTCTGTAGTGTAAAACAGCTATTCAGAAATCAACCTTTGCGTTCATCCTTGCGATTATAAATTATCCTCTCTCTATCAAGCCTCCACCCAACCCCCACACCCATCCATGCCTCCCTCCTTTACAAGAGAGGGTATTTTCTATTAAAGGAATGCTACCTACATTCTATCTACAAATGTATTTTATTACAATCACGAATACCTGCACGCTATTTTGATATGTTTCATCATGACTGTATTTCAATGAATATAACCCGCTCCACTTTGTTTGTTTTCTATCACCCATTACTACAACCCGTGTTATGTGATATTCTTTTTGAAGGTCGATCTGCAGAAATGAGTCGGAATTCGAAGCACACCAGCCACCTTTAGTAAACCTAGCATTTTCATAATGCAACCCGAAACTACCACTGCCAGAAAGTAATTGTTTATCGCATATCTTGCCTACAGTGAAGATAGAGAATGTAAGTTAACGCCTGAACTGGTATCATCTCATGCTTAATTTTTGCTTAATTGCTAATTTGCTTAATTATTGCTAATTTGCTTAATTGCTAATTTTTGCTTAATTTTTGCTTAATTTTATATATATCTTGGCAAATCTTTTGACGAGGTAATAATCCCTGGACGAGAATCCTGCATTTTCCCATTTTTAGGTACATTGTGCTGCAACCTATACAATGTTTCAAGCCCATACTTAAACCACTATCGGCAAGAATAATTGTAATAATATTCATTTTAAGCCAGCTAGACCTTGACCATAGTTAATTCCACCTGATATTATACCCGCTACTCGTAGGCCATACTCACATTTTACATATGGCACTTTGACGTTCGAAGTGGTTGTAGCAGGTTGAAGATGGACACAACAGGATGTTCTACTTGACTGTGTGTTATAACATATCAAGTCGCCAGTTGCAATATCCTGATTTGTCCCAATCCATTTAGTATTAACATCATTCTCATCTGTCTCGGTAAATCCCAAGTGCTGACACATCATCTTTTGACGGTTTTTATCCCAATTTTTTTCATTAACTTTTCTCCAAGTTGCGCCATCCTTTATTTCAATGAAACCTTCGTTAGGTGACGCTGACAATCTTATGTTGGGCGCTAAAACAGAATTATTTTGCATGAAATATTATACACATGATCAGTTGAACGAGGCAGTTGTCAAAATACGTACTATTGAAATAAAGTTGAGGTCAAAATTAGCTCTAGTGATTAAATTCTACAAAATGTGATCATAAACAGGGTAAGAGGATTCAGTCATGTGCAGTCGAGGTGTTGAGCCTGATTTTTCCACAGTCCTTCAAATTTGCTCCAAAAATACGCGCGAAGATCCCTGGGAATACTCTAACAATATTGTAAACCGTTACATTCCCATCTTCGGCGGGGAATGAGCGACTGGGGACAAGTCATGTAGATATCGAGCACCAATGCGCCGTTATTATCGGTTTTCAAATTCATTAATTATTATTTTTGTGAACACTCAATCAAGGGGCCTATTCATGCATACATTATACATCGGCTCTAGTTACGCATTCAGTTCTGTTCAGCTTGGGAAAGCAAGAGAAACTTTTGTAAATTTATCATCAAATTTTCCTCCAAACCGAACCAATATTTACTCAATATTTGCTCAAAGTAACGTAATTTCGTGCGTCTGTCCTCTCTTACAGATCGCCGCTCTCGACCAAAAAATTGCTTGAATTGTTTATTATATATTTAGAATGATTATAGTCATAAAAGTCGTGAGCATTACCTGCAGTTATAGTGGAACTAGTATAGGTATCCACACAAGTGTATTCGGTATAAAGTTCTTTTGTAGTATCAGAACAATATTGTGATGGCAGTAAATTAATGTCAATGGTCAGTTCACAAGATCTGTTTCCACCACAAAGTGATTTCACCTCACAACTGGTTAGTGGACTACATTTCGTATCAATATCTTTATTGTCATCAAACGTCCCGCTATTATTGAAGTCTCCATAATCAGCTTTCTTAACCACCATACGTTGTATTGGAGAACAATGAACATCTTTCATTTTGCTGCCGTACTGTGTCACTGAACCTAAAATAGAGTAAACAGTTGAGTATCACTCTTCTGTTCCCAATCCAAATAACTAGGACAGAAACTGCTGTTCGCGGTGAGCAATTTTGTAAATCATTGGGGAGGGGGACGACGCATCCCTCATTCCCTCCACTTCTTAAACTTACCAAGAGTAAAAATTTGTTCTCGTGAGTCGCAACTTGTTTTTCTATCCACATAAGTTCCAGAAGGCTCAGCACATACTTTCGCTTTCATATCGTTGTAAAAACGTAAAGATCCAGCGTCTGTTTGTTTTAAACGTTGTTTATCGCTGTTTTGGTTTTCCAATGCATCTGAATTTTCCGCTTTATATATGGCCAAACGATTCCTGTAGCGAGTACTTGAGGTAGAATAAAACGTTCCTCCTGTCTCGATATGTTGTAACAGTTCACTATCGAGATAACGGAACTGTGCTTTATCGTCCAGGCAGTTTTCAGTCATTACAGCAAAGTAAGGTTTCTCCGAAGATATTTTACTCACAAGCTTTCCCTTCGTTATACACTTTCCAGTGTCTGTATGCCTGAGAAAAAGACTTTGACAACCTGCAAGTATATAGAGTTTAAATTTAGTACTTCAACAATATCTTGGCATTACAATGTTGAAATGCGGAAATTTGCGAAAAAGGCGCAACATCAAACAGTCTGTTACATGTTTCTTGGAGTTTTGGTGCAAACATTTTCTTTGCAAAAGTGTGTTACTTGTATCAAAACTTTTTAGTTTAGTCATCTGACCGGCCAAACTGTCAGATTGACACACCTCTAAATCCATACACCTCCACGTCACCAGCTCCTTAATAGGTTCCTTCTCGTGAAGCCGCCCTCCCACCTCCCTCCCTCCCCCGAGACATTGACCAATTCTTGAAAAGTCCCTAAAATGTTTTTATTAATAAGTAGAATAAAACGCCCATCAATTGAGGAAGTACAAGTAGCGTACGTAATATTATTTTCCTGACGAAGACCTTAAACGTCAGAGAAGTTCAGGGAGTTTTTAATAACACACCCATCTCAAACATGTCACAAGATTTTCCTAGAATCTCAAAACCGTCATGATGAGACCAAACTAATAAGATTTGAGATTTTGTTTATATCCTTTAGGCACTCGCGAAGCAACCCTCAATTTGTTCTATATGTCCGTGGCCGACGCTGAATTAAAGTCTATAATAAGACCAAGTTCATATTTACCAGGACAAGAGCTAACTTATATCAGAAATATTGTAACATTCTTTGTGTTGTCCTGTGTCTGACAGTCTGTCTTTGGCCTGTGGATTTTTAATGCTCGGATACAAAACATATAGAACATACACATACATAATATTTAATTTACTTGTAATACTGTAGTAACCCCCCCCCCCCTCCCCCCCCAATTGCAAGCACGATCTCGTCCAAATCGGTACTAAAAACATTGCCTCCCCACAATGGAAAAACCTTTCCCTAAGGCCATGTTATTGTTGCTCCGGGTCATATGAGATTGATAAAACCAATGCCATAAATTATGACAGATATAGCCATTTGTAAAAGGAACGAACAATGCATTGCCCATTGGGCATTGATGTTTTAGAAATGTCATGGCACACAATACATACTATCAATATATTCTGCGAGATTGAGAAAAGCATTCCCATTACTTAGGGAAGTATATATAAAATACTTCGTGATCTGCTGATTAAATCTACTTGCATTATATATACAGTAGCTCTGCTGGGTATATATAGTGATTAAGAATAACACCAAAGTACTTACCTTGAAACACCAAAATCGATATACCATATAAGATTAACCATCGATGAATTGAACACGACATTCTCCTGTTGATTCGAAACATTTTGATATTCAGAGCGAAGGCAACAGCTTAAATCATGAGTGCTCTGGCGTGGTATTTCCGAATTTTAGTGCTCTTACAAGAAAATACGAAAGGATTATATGTTAAGCTATGTTAATTAAACTAACTTTATTCAAAGACAATGTTTATCTCCACTACTAGTAATGTTCCGTTCATTACCAAATCCGTACTTGGAATTATGAATTATAAATTCTATGTACAGTTAATTCTTTGTAAGTTTACATGGAGATCAATAATTGTTTTTGTGAAAACACAACGGTTAGTACCTCGGGCAGAAGGTAATTGTGTTTACCAAGTTTGTTCATGTTTTGTGTGTGTTTGTTTGTCTGTCTGTGAGCACGATACCTAAAAAATATCAAACATTTTAGTACGAAAATTTGTTGAGCTAACGGCCATAGGCCAGGAAGAAATCGATCAAATTTTGATTCAATTTGGATGAAAATTGGATGACAAATTTACAAAAGTTTGTTTTGGTTT
Source organism: Trachythela sp. YZ-2020 (assembly GCA_016169945.1). NCBI lineage: Eukaryota > Metazoa > Cnidaria > Anthozoa > Malacalcyonacea > Clavulariidae > Trachythela > Trachythela sp. YZ-2020. Next base: position 8,506,956 of record JADLSH010000389.1, read on the forward strand.
TCCGGGCTAAAAAGAACTGAAGCGTAATTAGTTTATGTATAATTTATGCATGATATTTGACTTAACCGCTGGCGAAGTACTCGGTCTGAAAGTGCTTTCTAGTTTTATATTTCCCAAAGCTTCCGATTAACATAATCCCGGATCCTCATCAATGCAAATATTAATTTTACTGATAAAGTTCCGAGCTTAAAGATCGATGGATGACATCACCCAACATTATCAAACATCATCTTCGACTCACTCTGACAGTCTGACCCAGCTATGCTTTGAAAGGGCCTAAAACATCAGTAACATAAATTATATACTTCTTCATTGTAAGGAGTGGTATATACTATACTGCAAAGCCGAAGTAAGAATACTTTATACAAGACTAGCTGACTTCTATACGGTTGAAAACTTGATTGTTTGGTTGTAGTTACAGTACTTCCTTAAGATCTATTAAGATAAAGCTGGGTAAGATTGGAGGAACAATAGGCTGGAAATGATGATGTACTGCAAATTGTGACATACTGAATAAATATTTGTTGACACGCCATATTTGACTTTGTTTTCCTGAAAAACTAGACAAAGTCGTTGCTAATTTATATGGTCCCGTGGCTTCCCAGAAATTCAGGGAGATAAAAATTCGGCGTTATTTAATCGTAAATAGTTAGTAGGTGTTGATGCCTGTACGTATAAATATACATTTATTGCCTACGCGAGGAGGTTATGTTTTCGATTTTGTGACGATTACTGATGTTGATCTTGCTCAGAAAATGCAAACAATATATCCACGTTTAAGTGCCTTTTTTTAACTTTAATACGTAAAAAGACTTTCAAAATGCCGATAAAGAAACTTCTTTTAAAGATTTTAGCGATTCACATTTGATATGCAAATGTCCGGAATTTACCTCACACATGTACAATGACTTATCAAAGAATGTTAGTTATATTGTTAAATATCTTTGTGTCCATGAAATAGAAAGGCAACTTCAAACTTCCGGCGATTTTAAAGAATTACACTGGAGAGGGATAGGCAGCACAAACATTTCTTTTAAGTCATTATATATGCACATGTGACGTAGTTCCGGATATTTACATATCAGACAACCCGACATTTCTCAAAAACAAAGCTACCAGCGATGAAACAAAAATCTTCAAAATAAGTTACCTTATACTTTTATGGTCCTTAAATAAAATGATAAAAATTTGACGTTATTGGCATTTTTAGCATTAAGATCGCTCTTCTACCGGTCGATCCGAGCCGAAGACACCGTCAAGTTTGGAGCTTGGAGTAGAACAAAAGGGTAAAACACAAAACAATAAACACTCCGCGCGTATAAAATTGACAACATTTTCATTCTCGACGTTTCGACTATGTATTTACAGTCATCATCAGGAGAATGCTTCATCAGGGGCTTCGGTGGCGAAGTGGTTAGTTGGCACTCCTTGCCTTTCTACGCGGGTCTGTAAGTCTCAAGTCTCAGTGAGAGTTTTCAACGCGACCCAACTAGTCCTCAAGTGAAAAGAGTAAAGCTTCTCCTGCTCGGGTTTTCTCCCTTTTCTCCGGTACTCCCCTCTCCCACAGGGAGGGAAAGTGAGGGTAAAGGGCCCAAAAGGCCTGGCGCCATGGCGCCAATATGCTGTTGTGGGTGACCTTGCTAGTTGCGCTAGTTAAAAAATGCCACGCTTTCAAAAAAGCCAACTATTTATAAGCTTGGTGCTCGCGAGCGAGTGTAAAGTAAATACATAGCCGAAACGTCGAGAATGAAAATATTACCAATTTACGGAGTGTCAATTGTTTTGTGTTTTATTAAAATCCCTATGGCAGCCGTATTGGCAAAATAGCTAGCGTTTCTTTGGCTCTTCGTTGAAATTGATCAAATTTAGCAGTCAGTTCTGCTGTTGAACTTGATGTTCTATACATGATTATTTTTATATCTCACCGAGAACGGAAAATCTCATGTAGAACAAAAGGGTAAAATTTCACTTGATTTTGATTTTCAGTATTGGCAAAGTAACGTTTCTTTGGCTCTTCGTTGAAATTGATCAAATTTAGTAGTCAGTTCTGCTGTTGAACTTCATGTTCGATGCATGATCATTTATACATTTCAAATTATCAATATTGATCATTGGTCAATTGTGAGGTAGCAATTAGTACCGCGTACAAATGTCTAATGTAACAATTAGTATATATAATATTTCCTATAGGCTGTAATGATACCGACCACCCACCTCGAATACCTTCGCTAAAATGTGGGTGGGTTGTTTTGTGAGATTTACTCTATTTATTCATGTGTTTAATGAATTAAATTAATTTAAAATTGTTTGTTTGCTTGTGTATATTTGTCTGTCAGTAGGGTAACTTATAACTCGCAACAGTTTAATAAAAAAATTTAGAACGGCCATAGGCCAATGAAAAATCGATTAAATATTGGTACGATCTTCCTCTCCATGGTTGAAAAGAATGCGTAATTAGTGCATGAATAATTTGTGTTTGAATATTGGATTTAATATGCCGGCGGAGGTATGCACTTTCTGAGTGCCATCTAGTTCTATAACACTGCTATGGTTACACTATTTTGATTAGTTTATTATCGTTCATGTAACTGCCTTTGTATTTTTATTACAAAAGCGGGTAAATGGAAATATGCAAACAAAACATGCATCGTGACGAAGTTTCTTCCGATGTAATTTTTTCTTTTTCAGATTCAGCGGCTCTCGTGAACTTCAAACAACGCGACTGTATAACTTATGCGCGAATATTTTCAACTAACATGCGTTTGTCCGTGATTACTTCACCTTTACTCATAAACAAGTTTTCAAAGAAGGAGGTAACATAAAACACTTAGAATGGAACGTGACTCGAATGTTAATAGGTTATTGACCGAGCGTGAGGTCTGTACAGTGAAATATCGGACCGAGGTTTTTTAGTACGGACCAAGCGAGCGCAGCGAGCGCGGTCCGTACTAAAAACAGGGAGTCCGATATTTCACTGGCGCAGGCTCAGGCTGCTTCAGATCAATAACTATTAGTTATATGGCTCTTTTGATTGATTCTTCAAAGTAAGAAAAGCATACCTTTTTTGAAATAAGCTTCGCGAATAAACTTTACTCATTAGCTATTCATTGCTTTTATTGAACAGCGACAGTTGTTTACCAGCTTAACACTTTGGCTTTTTTTTTGATTAGCATTGTGTTTTATTAATATTAATTACAAAATTTTAAATTTTAAAATTTTAAAAATATTTTTAAAATATTTCAAAAATATTTTTTAAATATTTTTAAAATATTTTTAAAAATTTCTGTTTTAAATTTTTTATTTAAAATTAAAATTTTAATTTCCGGATAACACATAGTCCCGGACCACAGTCCCCCGGACGGTCGAATACGGCTTTTACTGGCCAATCAGAACCGCATCAGAACCGCAGTAAATAATAATAATAATAAATAATAATAGGTTATTGACCAGGCGGCGTGATAGTGAAAGCACGGTGAAATATCGGACCGAAAGTACAGCGAGTACGGACAGCGCGAGCGCAGCGAAAAACAGAGGAGCGATACTCACCAAAGTCGGCTAAACACTAACCACAAACAATTAGCAATCAATAAACTGTTCAATATACTTTTCTTGGTTCATTGCTTAAATTAGTATATTTTTTTTTCGCCAGAAATCATGCAATGGCTTCATGTTGAGACATGATAGCTATGTCGTGCTATTCTGTTACTTTTGTCGAACAACGACGGTTGTTTTGGCACTTAGCACTTTGGCCTGGGCATTTTTTTTTTTGGTTTTTTTAATTTTTGTGGTTTAAAATTAAAAAATTTAAAAATACCAAAATTTTAAAAATATTTTTAAAATATTTTTAAAATATTTTTAAAATATTTTTTAAATATTTTAAAAATATTTTTAAAATTTAATTTTTTCGTTTTTAATTAAAATTTTTAATTTTTTAATCCGGGACTTCCGGTCGGGATCATAGTTATCCGGACCACTGATCCAGGTTATCGGACTGCTCGGCTTTTATCGGACCGCTCGCTAGCCAATCAGAACCGCGGATTTCATAAAGCCATATAATAAATCTTGTTATTTTGAGGTGTGGCTGCATGACATAATAATGACAATAATCAGACTTGAGCTGATTAAAACAACTGTTGGATCAATAATTCCTAAAGACTTTTTACTGCATTTTTTCACATCATGCTTCATTCTGCATGGAAAGATTTTGATTGAAATCAACAAATCAATGAGCTGCCCGCTATCACAAGTACAGTATTTCAAAATTTATCTTTCTTATAACTAAACACTAAAATTGTTATAAATCCGCTTAAATTGTTATATTAGAATAAAACAGGGCTCGAAATATAGAAAATAAATTTTGGCCTGAAAATACTACAATTTCTTATGGCAGTTCATGAATGAATTATGGTTTGCAATTTCTATTTTTGAACCGAAAAAGATGGTCCCACTCGTTAATTTTCTTCATAAATTTCAATTATTTATGTATTTTCCCTCTACCAAACTATTCTATTCGGCTATTAACTCTGGTATTAACACTCTGAAGAGAATTGACGATATTGCTATACTATAGTATGTGGTAAGGAAATGAAATGAAACAATATGTTCTCTGTTCGTAGAATTTCGCCTGCCATTCTATTTTTGACTTGGCAGTTTCTGCAATATTTTCGCCTGCCATTTTTCAAATATATCCTTATTCGCATTACTAAAATGTTGGATTTACGTATTCCACTATGTGAGCATCACCCCCCTTCGTATGATATGGATCAGCACTCGTGACGGGGGGTTGCAGAGGTTCATAAAAGTTAGGAGGTTCTCTGTTGTCTTTCAAGGACATGTAGGACGAAGATTGATCATCATCCTTCTTCGTATGATGTACATCAGCACTCGTCCCAAGGGTTTGATAAAGGTTATCAGTTTCTCTGTTGGCTTTCAAAGACATGTAGGTCGACGATTCCTGTCCTGTAGTAATATCTGGTGTAGATTCAGCCTCATTTCGGCCAACACGTTTTATAACAACTTCATATTCGGTGTCGTCATCTTGCGCGAGCGAATCATTCGGAGCAGCTTGGATGACGTTCATCGATATGTCGCTACTTGGAGGTTTAGAAATGAAATCTGTAAGGTTAAGAGAATGTAGTTACAAATTTTGTACTAGTATTGTAACATCATTAATAATTCATGAAGAAAATTGAAACATGCAGCATGATTTCCTTTGTGTTTAGCATGAAGACTGAGAATTAGAACTTAGTTTAATTTAGGTAGAGAAATTCAATACGTACCGAATTTTCCTTTTTGGTCAACTTGTCTTAATGTCTGGAGTTTATGGCTTGTCTCTCTATTCCTATTTTGAAGACGACGACGTTGGTATATGATCACACCAAGTGAGAGCAGAAAACATAAGGCCAAAATAGCCAGTGGTATTAAGAGATCCATACGTGTTTTGTCCTGAGTGCATTGTTCTGAATTTTGATTATTTACAGTTTCCTCTATAAATGTACCAAGTTTAGAATGTTTACAGGTGGTGTCATGGTGAGAATGAAAAAAATACAAATAATGAACACAGATAGAAATCTTATACGGGCAAAAAAAAATATATTGATATAGGCAATTTGAATTGAATGTGTGTATGCGGGATGTGAACACCACATTCATTGGAGGTTCACTAGGAAATGAAATAGAGATAATCAATCACTACGATGAGTTACATATGACGATTTTATGTCAAAGGCGAATTAGGTTTAGGGTAACGATTAGAATGACGGTTAGGGTCAGAATTGTGCTTGGGGTTAAGGTTAAGTTTGGAAGAAGCGTGGCAAAGATTAGGAATTGAAATACTAGTACATATATTAAATTGAGGATGTTAATATGGAATTAATTACCCAAAAGTCTTCTTATATTTGCCTGTCACAACTATTGTAAGTTTCTCCTCATGTTGACAATGTATAAATAATGATGTCATCACTAACGAGGTCACGACAGTAAAGAACGTAAAAATGAGATTTTAGCAAGCACGTCATTTTTTCTTGTTCAATGATTTTTTTCTGGGTGCAGTCCTGAATAAAAATCTCGTTGATTCCAATCAAATTTCAAAGATAACAACACATGCATATCCGTGTAAGCCCCATACAAATGTTACACTTCTGTTACAACCATGGGTGTTTGTGACTATTCTGTCGATATAAACTGGTTCATTTCACACATGATGTTCGCTCGGGGTGTCGGTATTTTCAATACATCACGGTTTCTCACGATGTAAACAAACTCAATTCAATAAATATTCCGATTCCGAAGAAAACGGTTATCTTGAAATACAATAAAAATTAAGTCGAAAATTTAGAGTCTCCAAAACTCGTCTTGTTTAAATTCGAGGTTTACTTCATATATATTGAATTTCAAGATCACCTCGATTTTCTTTGAAATCCTTTTCGCTTTTACATGTTTTAAATATTACTTATAACTTGAATACCGAAGCAGATGCAGAAACATGATGGCATGAAAAAGCATTACGTGAAATGCTATACATAATTACGATACGAGTACATCTACTGTACGTATACAGTATTGTATACAGTATTGCTCTTGGACATAAACTCGCCTTAAATCACCTTACCTCGCATTATCTCGCCTTAACTCGCTTATCTCGCCTTAAATCACCTTAAATCGCATTGCTTAAAATCCTAATTTTTCCTTAAATCGCCTTAACTCGCATTATCTCGCAGCGAGTTAAGGCGAGTTACCGTCCCATAGCAGGCCTATTGTCATAGCCGAGGACTTCAAATTACCTTGGTTAAATGTGAATGGTTCACTCCAGTATGACCAGAGACGATTCTAAAATAGAAGAGTATATAATATGCTGTTGACTGAACCCTGTTCTAATACCAGGTCCAGAGATCCTGACAAGCCGGATTATGGCACCATACATTTCACACGCTTCCTAGAGTACAATAGCGACAGTTTTTGGCTACTTTATGAACAAGACTTTATAGACTTTTGCTGTTATGTGTAAAAATATGTATAAATTTTCGCTCGAAATTTCCATCTATATATACAAACACCTTCAACATTCAGTTCTGCAACTTACCCCAAATTCGTCTGTATTTAATTGTGCACTTCTATATATTGCATCCGGTGCTAGTGTATAGATCTCAGTAGCTTCTCTCTTTCTTCGTCGGTTTCCTTCAGACTTTCGAAGTGATATTTCTATTGTATCACTTTGGAAATCGCTTGTATTATACTCTTTAGCAATAAAGGCGATATTATTTGCCTTCTTGTCTGAGGGAGGTGAACTTTCTAGCTTGACATCTTCTGGCGCGAGAGGTATACTTGATTTCGACTGAAGCTGAAGCATTACTAAGGCGACAGTTCTAAGGAAAGAAAAGTTTATATTTATAAAATTCTGAAGTGTATTGAGGGTTTGTGGCAACGTGATTAGTGCATGTCCCTATTACCTATGAGGCCACTGGAAAATGTTTTCAATATAGTCGACTTTTCGAGCAAAGACTCTTTGTCTGGAAGTATAAGTAGCCTACCACTGGCTACAACTTCCAAGATGGATGGCTCATGAAGGCCGGAATTGAAAGGCCTAGCGCACTATGCAATAACCAGTGCTCTACCACATGTTGCAAGACCTACTTTATATTTTTATCATCTTTTGGCTTTCTTAGAATTACTGTGTAACTGTCGTTCGCTCCCTTTTGGAGCGTAAGAGGCTCTAAAAAATGAAATACACACATATATCATCATTATCATCTATATTAGACGCTTGGAGTTACACTAGACGTGAATTATTAATTCATTTTAGCCAGTTGCGATTAGCGTGCTGCCTTTTACCGCTGAGTTAAGCTAGACTGCTAATGTAGGTCGAAGGTAGGGTATTTCTAATGTAGCAAGGTTTTTCTCTAGATCTTCCAGTTTTTCTTCCTTCCCCTTCTGCTTTAGTTATCGAGTACGTATATCGGACCGCCTCTGCATAATTGACATTAAATTAGGAACTTTAGGCCTATACTCGACGCTCCAAAGTCGCTGCAATTAATGGCGATATTAAACGATATTAGGCAATACTGGAGAAAATTTCTAAAATTTCAGCCGATAGTGCGCGATTTTAGGCGACATTCTGCGACATTGGGAGATTTTATAGGGCCCAGAGTAGGCCTAACTAATAAGAAACGTTTTCGAAGAAAAAGGAGAAAAGTTTACCTTGGTAACTTAATCGGGTAAATATAACTTTGACATTGTATACCTGAATGAGATAGCCATGCTCCTAAAGTTGAATCACTTCTTCCAGCTTCAGTCTCAACTTGTATTTCAAACGTATACTTTTTGTCATATTCAACGTCAACAGTGATTGATCTCATTTCTTTCGAGACATCCAATGCTTTACTTGACTCGTCTAATGAACTGTAGTTCGCATGGTACTTCAGGATGGTTTGCTTATCAGGCAGCGAAGGTAGGGACCAAGATATGGTACACTTTTTTGGGACAGTCGATTTGATTTTTAAGCCAACTGGAGCTATATAAATGACATACATGATAAGATAAGCAATCAATATAACATTTTAATATAACAAGTATAGCAGATACTAATTTTATACTATAATCTGAAGGAAACATGGTAGTTAAGTTCTATTCAGTGATTAATGTATCACTATGTTTCCTAGTTTAAGCACGTCCACTAGATAAGAATAACAGGAAGTTTACATATTATAACTGAGAACATTATAAGGAATCCTACACGAGGCAATTTTTGCTGCAACTTGCAACATAATTCGGACACAGAGTGATGTTAGGTAAACGGCGAGCACGAATCTCGTTTTAGTTTACCGTTATTTTTCTTACTAAACATGCCCAGAACTGCAGAAGGCAACAATGAAATTAATGAGACTACGGAACGCGGACTATGTGTGTACATTTTTAAATAACAAGGCTCTATACAGAAATTACGTTGCAAGTTGCAGCAAAAATTGCCCCGTGGTCAATAACTTATATATAAACCGTCTTAAAGCGTATTTAAAGGAATAAAAATCAAAATTTGAAACGTATAATAATCAGTCCATAACAACATGATACAATCAGCATTCACTTGTGATGGAAAAATCTTTTTAAATTAATCATCTTTGGAGGATACTTACCCGGAGGCTTTGCGTACGTTTTAACAATACTGCTCCAGTCTGTCGAGTAGTAGTTCCAGTTCTAAATGATATATTAATATAATATTTTCAGTTTAGGGAAATATTTGCATCCCTCGAAATTTTCATCTATAAATCTAAACACATAAACTTTGTTTGTTACAAAATATACCTGGTCTTCAAAAAATGTCAGGAACACGATATAACTTGTATTCTGTTTTAAAGGTTGATTGGAGTATATTACACTTTCAGAATTATATTCCTTGCCATCACCGATCACGAATGTCAAAGGTAGATCATCAGTTTCCAAAAAAGCTGTGATGTAAGGCTCTGTGATTGTTTGTTTTGTGAGATCGTATGTTCTAATATCTTCGACCGATGTTGGTCTTTTTCCTGTGGCACTTTTTACGATAACCATCACTTCTCTAAATAAGGAACACTGTTGTTAAAATCGAGGAACATACTATATGTGAAGGATTATTAACGATCATATAATTATGTAAACGTACTTGATATAATCGGCTTGCTTGTTTATGGGTAAGCTTAGACTTGTAGAAGACTTCGCAACAGGATTTATAGCCTCTAAAAATGATAAATAATATACCAATAAAGATATGCAAGGGGAAGAGCTCTTTCGCTTTTCGCCAGTTTGTCGCTTTTCGCCAGTTTGTCGCTTTTCGCCAGTTTGTCGCTCTTCGCAACTTCCACCCAGGTTGATGAATCATTCAATTTGCTCGAATAACTTATATCTAGACAAAAATTACGGATATCCGGTAAAGTCCTAGTTGTCGCATTTGATATTTTACATAAAATACCATCACGAAGCAGCATATACAGCTTGAAAAAATATGAATATCTTTTTATGCCGTCAGTACCATTGTTATAAATTGGTGACATTACAAAGCATTATATGCGTATATTTTGTCATTGATATACTCTCCCAAAAAGTCGATGGTTGGGTAAAAATAATTTTCAGTCATTTTGATTTTGTGTAAAGGATCTGTAAAGTGAGTTGGTCACACTGTGTTCAGTTTCCCCTTTGGTACCAACCCCAGGTATAGATATTTAGTAGTCCTTAGATACCGCAATTTTTCGCCGATCAATTTCTGCCATTTTACCTCCATTTGTTATTTTACTGATTTCCGTGCTCTTCGGCCCAGCACCACCACTCGTAGCAGCCGATACTGTCACAAAGTACTTTGTAGAAGGTTGAAGATTATTGATGGTATATGACGATGACTTAATTATTCCTGTGCATTCTGGATCATTAGCACCTGGCGAGCGAGAATAGCAAACTTTATATTCCGTTATTTTACCATTCCGTAAACTTTCACGAGGAGCTCTCCAGGACATTTCCAGCGAGTTTTTACTGCGGGATGTGAAAGCCACATTTAATGGAGGTCCACTAGGAGCTGAAATAGAGATAATCAATCACAGCTAATGATTTACATATATCTATTTTATGTCAAAAGTGAATCAGGTTTAGGGTAACGATTAGAGTGATGGTTAAAGTTAGAATTGAGCTTGGAGTTAAGTGAATAAGAATTCCAAGGATTGGGAATTGAAATATATTATATATGTTGATACAACGATCTGTAATATTTTCTATTTTTATGATTTTCACACCTTTTTGTTGCATTTTATCAAACATTGCGTGTGTAAGTTTCTCCTCGTGTTTATAACGTACAAATAATGACGTCATCACTAAGGACGGCAACGTGGTCACGACAGCAAAGAACGTGAAAAAAGAACTCGAAATTATATTAAAAATAGTAGATGAAATTACAATTCTACAACTTAATATTAACTATGTTAGTGTACATTTACACATTTACGCAAAATGTTCCTTTCTCATCTCTAATAATGTTCCTTTAATTCTCACCAGTAATAATGTTTGAATACAGAATACATACTATTATATAAACTATATAAAACTATATTATTAAAATATGATAAAAATTCTAAAAGACTCCAGCAGCCTTGATGTTTGGTCCAAAATCGTCTAAAACTTCAAATTCCTTTCTAAAAAAGGGTGATCTTGACCCCCTGACACTTACATGCACTGATCTCAAAATTTCAAAAGAAATTCTGGTTCTCAACCACGCTATGACAACTGCATATCATTATCCTTCTCTGACAGTTTCTGGGCCAGTTGTTTGAGAAACAATTGGCATTCACTCCCCATTCCGCCATTTGTCCCAAAAACAAGAGGTGTAAAAGAGCCCATTTCAACATCTAAAACCCTCTGTTGGTACTGAACGTGAAAATGAGACTTTAGCAAACACGTAATTTTTTCTTGGTCAATGACTTATTCTGGGTGTAGTTCTGAATTTGTCCTGAATAAAAATCTCGTTGACTCCAAACAAATTTTGATCATCGGCAAAAATAACGACACATGCATGCATGCCCTTGTTAGCCTCGTACAAATGCAACTCTTCTGTTATGACCAATTGATTCATTGTTCGCATGCATGCATGAGGGTTGTATATTCAATACGTCACAGCCACTCATGTCGTTAATTTTTCAATTCAATTCAATTTTATTCAAAAGATACCAATTTTGCAGTTAAAAACTGAATTACACTGGTTTACATGCATATGAGTAAAAATGTCTACAAACACTCCTTATTTACACGTTGTTAATTATGATAGTTCTAGGTAAAAATGTAGCCAAACAATTATTATTTAAAACTAGAGTTGTAGGCCTTACTACCGGCCATAATAAAACTATTAGCAAACCTACTTGTCCTATGCTTTGGTATTGAAAGACAATTATCATTACGTAGAGAATATCCAGTTTTATGTCTTGGGGGAACGAGAGAATGGAGTTTATGGGATGTTTCTTCGCACATTTGAACGAAAAATTTCTCGCAAATGGTCTTTCTCCGAAAGCATGGCCAGCCGACATGCAATTTAAAAAAATGTAAGAACGTTTCCGAAGAATTATTTACAGTCTTAGCTCCAAAACTCGTCTCGTTTAGTTCGAGATTTACTTCATAATTATTATATTGAATTTTAAGAAGACCTTTTTTCTTCGCAATCCTTTTATTGAACAAATTACGTGCGATGCTATACATAAGCCGGTTACAGACGAGCAAGTTTTCTATGACAAGTTTTCACATGGCAAGTTTTATTTGCTCGTCTGTATACACAACTTTGCCAAGTTTTGCAATGACAAGTACACTTGTTCAAAAGCTAACATGCTACCTTTTGAATAAGTGTACAGTACCTGTCATTGAAAAAATTGGCAAAGTACAAATTTTGCTCATCTGAATAGGTCAACAAAAAAACTTGTCAAAGTAATACCGTTGGTCAGCAATCCATTGTTGTATTGCAGTAGCTATCAATGGCGGTCAGGAAACCACAAACTTGTCATTGTTGTACGTACATTCACGTGCGATTCACGAGTAAAACTTGCCATATGAAAACTTGTCATAGAAAACTTGTTCGTCTGTAACCCGTTCGATTTGTTCAGTGAACCATCTACTATATCTTCTATGTTTAATTACCTGCTTCGTTGGTCTTGAAATTTATATATTCAGGTGTACTCCTCTGTGAAGAACCATCTAGAGCTTTAATCTCAACAGCATAATCAGTGTTTGGCTGAAGATTATTAATATTGAACTGATTATGACTTCCTCGATACAGCAACTGGTCAAAGTTGCTGTCGAGAAAGATATAGAGCCTTGTTATATAACTGGAGGCTGAGGGGGAGGTCTGTACTTTCAACGTCACGCGTGCTGAATTTTCGAGTGGTGTAATTTGAACATCGTATACAGGAGCTGGCGTTTGAACTACGAATAGAAACAACACCGTAAGAACAAGAGTTTAGCAAGAATTACACATGTTTATAAGTTTAATTTTCAATATACTATTTGTAATTCACATCCGTCAATAATTCATGAAGAAAACACAAAGGAAGTCATGACCGTCAAGAAGCTTGTATATCTTATGAATGAATATTTCTCTCAACAAATGCCATTCATGTCTTTAAGATTATATATTGTAGAATAAGAAAATTTTCAATAAGTAATTTTAGCATAATGAAAAATTTAGCATATAATTTTTTAATTAGCATAATTATCCATACCTTCTCCACAGAGTTCTATTCTAAGACAAAAGTCTGGACACCCAGTTGATTCGATCTTTATATATCTCACATTATATATATTGACGGTGTTAATAGATGCTCGGTCACCGTTTGAGTTTCCTGTTATCTAAAAGATAATAAGAATATTGAGAAATTCCTTACCAATTCCTTCCATGCATGGCTATTATTTATTATATTTGGATAAATATTCTCAATTTTGGGCTTCCCGCTAGATATAGAACACATTGATTAGGGGTTTTTGTAGGTGGAAATTTCGAGCGAAAACTTTATATACATTTTAAACCTAACCAGGAGCAGTTAAAAACGTAAATCCTATATTAAGGACCCTCTCTAAAATATGTACCCGACCGGAAATTTATGTTAGGTATACGGCTACTCAACAAGCTCTCTTCTCCCCCTAAGGGACCGGTCATTAATAATGGGAGGGGGGACGATGGGTGAGAAAAGGTGGGCGGTCTCAATTATTTTTAGCCTGAATGGGGGCGGTCTCAAACCCAAAAATATGTGCCAGTGGGCTACTTGGAGTGTTTTGCTGAAACCATACGACAAGAAATTGACGATGTAGCATACATCCATAGATGCAATATGGATGACTTCATACTCATATACATACAATATACATGCACTATACATACTTCACACTGTCCATAATTCTTGTGGATATGGATATAACATGTTCCTGTTTAGTATTACCCATATTATGGTATTTTAGATTTGGTGGTTACATTATTATAAGGTTTAAGACAGAATAAAATAATAAAATGACCGCTTTGGCCTTGATGGGTAAAGAGAGCTAACTGCTGTTCACACAGAGGGGTCTCTTCGACAAGTAAAATTGTCTTGTGTGTATAGAGTAAAAAATATTTTTTTTCCTGCTTCGGGGGTTAATCTGAAACATTGGGTCGCGACAGGCAAAGTATGCTCGGAATATTTGATTGGCTTCTTTTTTGTTAGTGGCCAATCAGAGGCTTTGTTTACAAACCTGGTCGTGAATTTAACTTTGCAATTTGTTCGCATTGGTTCCAAATTGCTCAGAACAATCAAAATGTTAAAAAAATAGCTTGTGTAAAGCTTGAAATGGGGGGGGGGCGGTTCTGAAATATTCGGTATGGAATTCGGGGGTGTCTTGAAAATAAATGTCTTGCTGATGGTGAAATATTGGGAATTTCTCACCCACCGCCCCTTCCCTCCCATTATTAATGACCGGTCCCTAAGGCCTGCCTCCTCTAAAGGCCTTGTTGCATCACTGGAAGGTCATATACAAATTCTGCATGGTCTGCGAAATCCATAGAGTGCCCGTCTGTGAAATGTTGTAATATCACTATAAAAATCAAATTATTAAACTTACTGTATCGGTCATACGATGCCGTCGCTGAGACCTACGTCACTCCCCTTATCGCTGCGCCCACTTTCCAAAGTTCTAGCTCAAAATATTTGTACTTCATGTAAATTAAATAAAAAACAAAGTCATTTCTTAAATTTTTTCGCTAATCAGTCATACCCGAACGACTAGAGTAAGTTTAATAATTTGATTTTGTATAGTGATATTACAACACTTCTAAGACGAGCACCCTTTGCGGAATTTTGTAGAAAAATTGTATGTCAAGGTCCAATCATAAGTACCTTTTCGCTGTTTTGATAAGTTTTATTATGGCTGTATTTGAATGAATATGACCCACACCACCTTGTCTGATCGTTATTACCCATAGTCACAACCCGTGTTATGTAATATTCATTTTGAAGATCAATCAATAGATATGAGCCAGACTTCGAAGTACACCAACCACTTTTAGTAAACCTTGCTCCTTCATAATTACTAGAACCATCGCCAGAAAATATTGAGTCAGGGAAGATGTCTGTGTTTATGAGTAACTGTTGATCGCATATCTTACCTACAGTGAAATAGAGAAAATCTGTTAAGGGCTTTTTAAATATATACTGGGGTAGTAAGACCCCTCAGCCCCCATGTTGGAATAATGACTGAGATATAATGACTTAGTTCAGAAGTGTGTTATCCAAGCAAAACATTCAGGAAGACCTTGCTTAAATGCTGAAAGCTAAGTTTGCCTAAATGAAATAGATAAAACGATTGTTGCTGAAAATGCAGACTAGAGAATGCGACCCCCTACAGGTTCGGTGACGTCCCTCTCACTGTTGAATTCTTAAAAATGGCTCTAGTCTGTAATCTGTGCAATATGATGGCATTTTTTTTGTAAGTAAGTAAGGGGGTGTGCTTATTACCCTTACTTGCAGCTGAGAGCTAAGCTGAATTGCGAAGGACACAGCTCAACGTGACCAAGTCGAAGGCTTTCTAGGCGCGCATATGGCTGCCACCTTTTGCTCGCCATCACGGAGCACAGCTACGGTGGAAGGGCCAGTTAGGGGTTAAACCCGACCACCCTGTCAACATTCCCTGTGGGAGGAAACCGGACTACCCGGAGAAAACCCACGACTTTCGGCAGAGCGTTGACTAACTCTTTTCACAAAGCTATCATAAGTCGTTCCCAACGGGACTCGAACCCACGTTATCAGAGGTGAAAGGCGTCGATTGCATCATGGTGAGTTAGACCTTAACCATAGTTAATTCCAACCTCGTACCCAGGCGTTTCCTGGAAAAAGCCTGGGAACGAGGTTGAGTTAATTCCAGGTGATTTTTATGCCAGATTCATACGCCATACTCACATTTTGCATATGGTATTTTATCAGTTGAGGTGGCTGTTGTAGCTTGAAGATGGGCACAACAGGATGTTCCACTTGGCTGTGTGTTATAACATACCAAATCACCAGTTACAATCTTTTCTCCACTTCCAGCTCTTCCGCTAGCAATATTTGTACCAATCTCTTGAAATCCCAAGTGCTTACACAGCATTGTTTCACGGTTTTTATCCCAATTTTCTTCATTAACTTTTCTCCAAGATGATCCATCGTATACGTAGATGTAACCTATGTTTCCGCGTGATAATCTAATTTTGGGCGCTGAATAAACAGGAAGATTATGAATGAAAGATTACACACATGGTAAAACCGTGGCAGCCTCTAGTAACGAGCGAAAATGCGTACTGTTAAAAGATGAGGTCAGAATTGAACATAGTGATCGCATTCTACCAAATGATCTCGTACACATGTACAGGGGGTACCTGAAAATATAAACGCAAGAGGATTCAGTCATCTGCAGCCGAGGTGTTGAGCACACCAATGCGCCGTCATCGTTTAATATCAAATTCATCAATAATTGATGAGGCGAAGACCCAATGAAAACACTCCATTCATGTCACATGTATACAGTTTGTACTATTATTGTACATCCCGAAAAATGTACATCGCGAAATTGAACCTTAACAATAGTTGAGAATTGATTAGCCATGCACAAAAATGAAGATGAATTTTAACGAAAGTTTATAAAGCTAATAAGCTTTATCCTTTCTTTATTTTTACAAACAAATCAGCTTCTAATATGATCTTAAACGTAGCATTACCTGTTGTTATAGGGCTAGTATAGGTACCGGTATCCACACAAGTGTACTCGGTATATAGTTCTTTTGTAGTATCAGAACAAAGGTGTGATGGTAGTACATTATTGTCAATCGTCAATTCACAAGATCTGTTTCCACCACAAAGAGATTTCAGCTGACAATTTGTTACTGCACTACATTGCGTATCACTGGTTGCACTGCCATCAAACGTCCCGCTATTATTGAAATCTCCATAATAAGCTTTTTTAACCACCATAAGTTGTATTGGAGAACAACGAACATCTTTCATTTTGGTGCCGTACTGTGTCACTGAACCTAAAATAGAGTAGGATCTTTTTAAGTTATACATACTATTGACACATTAAATATGATTAGAGACATTTAAATAAAGGGACGTTCATTTTGGCATGTCAATACTCTGTCTCAATGACCTTAACTAAGGAAAAGATCAAGTTTTGTTTTCTATAACAGGGATGGACAAAAAGTTGTACCCCGGCCCCATACTGTAAAAAGTGGCCTACACGTCAGATCAGTTCTTTGCTGCTATAAGTGAAAACAATGTCTGTGTTTAAACTGTGAATGCAAATGTTGATTTTGGCTCGCGGATTAGTAGGTTGTTTGCATTTAGATTTTAACCTAAATTCAAAGTGGCGGTTTCAGATCTGAAAAGCACCCGAAATTTATTGAATTCTGCCTAAAATCAGCCAAAATGTGGATTCATGCTTAGTATATATTTTTATCGAGATGCGCATCCAAAGCCACATATATAGTATATCTTATATATAGGTTACGATACACTGGCGAAGTTATATTATTTTAAAAGCATTTTCACACATTTTGATGAAAATGCTGTTTTCCTTATTCCTTAACATTAAACCAAAAAGTCGCAAAAGTTTGATTTCTTATCTCCCATTTGTGGAAATCTGTGGAAAGGTTTTATCATATGTACAGTAGACGCAAAAAGTAAAGTGTTACATATTTCCCTTACCAAAAGTAAACTTTTGTTCTGCTGCGTCGCTGCATCCATCTTTTTTCACATCAACATACTTTCCATTTCTATCAGGCTGAGCACAAGAGTTCACTCTGCTGTCGTAAAGAAATAAAGATCCAGCAGCTGTTTGTTTTAAACGATGTTTAACATTGTCTTCGAATGCTTGCGCAATCGGTTCGGCGTCGTATATGAAGAAACGATTTTTGTATCTTGAACGCCCAGTACTGGCGTAGTTAGACGCGAGCGTCCCTTCCTTCGCTATACTATATACCAGTTCTGTATCCAGATAACGGAACTGCGCACTAGCCTTCAAGCAGTTGTTAACCATTTCAGCCCAATAACGTCTCGCATAACTATCCTCCCAAATGAGAGTTTCAGCTGCAATACACTTTCCAGACTGAGTATGCCTGAGAAAAAAACCTTGACAACCTGCAAACAGAAAATTACTATGAATGCAACAGCCCAGTTTTTCGGAGTTTTACATAAGACGGTATACGACTATAATTGGAAAAACATACCCCGAACAGTATCATCCAGTAAATTCAAGGAATACGAGTTGTTGGAAACAAGACACAAACTACTCATGGCAATATTTTGATTCTATTTTAAAGTCATTGGCATGAAAGCGCCAACTATTTACAAGTGTGCTCAATTTTTTATTGTGCATTTATAACACTCAGTAACTCAAGCGACAGACGAATAGAGACGGTATCTATAGTGACTTAAGGCAAGGGCTTATATTCGTTTGTATAGCAATTTTTGATGGGCATATTTTTGGATGAAATTTTGTGTTAGTATATAGAAATAACTAGTATACAGTGAATGAAAACAATAACATTCACTCGTAAAGTAATAGAAAATAAAAAAAATAGCATCTTTCTTGCTCACTTACAAGCCTATGGTATGCATAATGAGTCTGAGCTCGCTTGTGAATTACTTGTAGCGTTTTAGGTTTGATCGGTCACTTTGAAATAAAGCGAATTGTGTCTGACAATCCATATCTCACGTTTATATAATTTTACTAATCGGTGTATCTTTTGTCTAAATTTCTTCAAATTGTCTCTGGGCAAAGGGTCTTTTGGGTATCGCCATCATTTAATTTCCACTGTGTTGATCAGCAAACTGTCTTTGACTTGTTACACTCGATTTCTACTTCTAAAGCAACTGAAATTGACCAAATTCCTGGCAAGATTTTGAAACTATATATAGCTGCTCCTGCTATTACGCAATCCTTAACCTAGCCTGCGTGGCAGGCGTTCTATTGTGGGGGAATTTCTAATTTATGTGAATGATTTGCCAAATTGCGTGGAAAATTCCAATGTAAGAATATTTGCAGATGACACTACCCTTACTGCTTCTGGCAAGTCAATACATGAGATTGAATCGAAAATTAATTGCGACTTGATCAATATTAAAGAGTGGCTATTAGCAAACAAATTAAGTCTCAACCTTACAAAGACTTAATATTTATTAATTGGCAATCCATTTAACGTTAATAATCTTACATCTGAACCTAATATTGTAATAGACAATGCACCCATTAAAGTGATTAAACGAGTAACAAAAACTAAATCATTGGGTATTCAAATCGACCAATTTTTATCTTGGGACAATCATTTGGAAGAAATATGTAAAAAAGCGTCGTAGGGAATCGGTGCAATTAGAAGACTAAGAAGTTGTGTTTCTCGCGAGTCACTTGTATCAGTCTATTATGCTTTGGTTCAACCTTACTTTGACTACTGCTGCCTTGTGTGGGACCCAATTGGTGCCACGCTTTCAAATCGAATTCATGCAGACTCTACAAAATAGAGCAGCAAGGGTCATATTAGGATATATAAATGAGCATGGTCAGTCCGAAGCAGCGCTATCCGAATTGGGTTGGAAAACCTTAACTGAAATAACGCAGATTGATCATGAAGGCCAGACTTATGTATAACTGAAATTACTCACTCGCAAGCACCGCGGTTGCTCTGACCGAAATCTTCGAAAATTCCTTTGCCTCACAACATATCTATAACTTGCGTAACAATGAATTCAAATTGTATTTGCCAAAACCAGATACTGAGTACTTAAAGAAAAGTATTGGGTTTTGCGGAGCTAAACTTTGGAATGGCTTATCTCGCAATCTGAGAATTGCAGATTGTTTGAATTCATTTAATACGTTGATTGCTGATACTAACCTGCTTTAGATCAATTGTAGATCTTTGTATATACTAATATATTATGTAACCTTAAATTTCTTTATGTATTGTAGTGTGTGTTCTCTTAGTTATGTATATTATTTTAAGCTGCACGCCCTCCTTGGAAACCAGCGAAGGAGTAAGCGTGTTTAAATAAAGTTTTACCTTATCTTATCTTATCTGAACGCGATTCTACATGACGCGGCGCGATTTTTCGATTTTCACTGGAATATATAACTTTGATCCTGTTTAATGTTTTTCAAATATTCAGAAGCGCTATATATAACAGTTTGAGTTATTTGGTCTGCATATCTTTTAAAATTTCCTTTCATAGACGGTTTTCCTGTGTGTCTGGGGCCTGGGCCTATATAATTTTGTTACAATGCGTTGAAACCTAGTTTGTTAAAATACATGCAACTATGGGATGCCTACATTATAGATAGAAGACAGATTTTGAATTTGTTCTCGAAAAGGGAGTCAAAATGCCACAGAGACAGAATCTGGACTTAATAATGCGTATTATACATGCCATACCACTCCTGATATAAGTTTTCATTTCGTTTGTTTCTGAATATGCCTCGTCCCCAGTCGTATCTATAAGTTTTCGACTTTGTTATAAAATAGATTATCCATCTTTCCCCCAGCGCTCTCTCGTTTTCATTCTCCTTTCAGCCTTGCATCTTCGCGCGCCGCACACTTCCTAGACTTTCTCAAAGTCCCTCGTCTTTAGGATATCGTCTTTATAACGAAGGAATTTTCAAGGAAGTATTTGCCAAAGAGTAAGGAATTTGCGCCAGTGCTGTCGGCTCGACTAGCAGAGGTCGACTTGGAGCAAGTCTACATACTTCCATGCATGTTATATATTTTTTCGTGTTCTACGCGACTATACTGATCTCCAAATTAACTATATCGTCTATTCTATAAAGGGTGCGAGTGTTCAGCTTGTTGTTGAAGATTATACAAATTTATGCAGATTGATTGCTTTAAAACTCTGTCAACTAACAGGTTTTAAACTGTCTTGAATTAAGTCAAGTAGATTTTTATTACAGGTATTAAATTTGCCAATCAATGGCAATGCATGCGGTTTTCAGGGTGACTTTTCACTATAGACTATAATACTCTATATACTTAGACAAAAGCCAGTAGTTTGCCGTATACATGCATTTTTTTTCTTAACCATAACGGCAACTTATTGACAACACTTTGAAGAAATTCACATCACAGCCCAAGCCTGTGATTCAGTGTCGGCAAATGACAACTTTGCCGGTAGTCCTATTTAGTTATATTACAGACGTACATCATACATAAATGCTGCAACATAAACAATCGAGTGAAAGATGCTCTAGCCGGCGTTTTCTCGATATAGCCTCCTCCGCAGGCAATTCTGCGGCGAAATTCGTATAATAAAGTAATAAACAAGGCATGAATTACGGCAATATTTCTTTATTTCATTCCGTATTAGGGTCAAAAATTCAAAACAAATTTTGGCCGAGCAGGATGGGCTAGCAGGGGGATTGGGAGCTGATGAGTTGAAGGGAAGGAAGAGCTGGGACTGGAGTTGCCTGCCAAAAATCGACATGGTCTGACACTACTGCGCACATGACCCTAACCCACAACTACACTTCTACAGCAAATCAACAATTACATCTACACATCTCGCGCACTCATGATGGCCAAACGTATATCTTGTTTTATCCAACAATAGTAGCCTTCTTCCTTTCTTCTTTATACACATGTGCCAACCCTGATCCCCGCTGATGAGTCCACGAGGGACGAGCGTACGGGGATTCTGAAATACATACATATATATTTCCTTCTTCTCTTTAATTAATAATTACATGCCTCTATACAAGCTTTTCAGTACAGCGTGACCAGTCTCGTGTGAACCTGGGGTACATTTTTATGCACCGCAATTTACACTTATAAACACACATAAACTTTACATACACTACAAGTTCAACCTTTATGTTTTACTTCTCACATATACTCTCATTTTTTACGGCGGTTGACTGTTGTGTAAAACTACCTGAAAAATACAATGAGAACTTCGACGTTTCGAGCGAAGCCCCTTCGTCTGGAACTTCCTACTAACTTCCAGACGAAGGGCCTTCGCTCGAAACGTCGAAATTCTCATTGTATTTTTCAGGTAGTTTTACACAACAGTCAACCGCCGTATTTGCTATACTCTACCCACACTGGCACCGCACGTTTCTCATTTTTTTAGGTTTACATTCATATAAACATTTTACTTTTATAGTTAGTTTACATATGATAATAAAATATTTTGCGACCAACACGTGGCCAACACACGATCATATTTAATTTCACACTTAATTTTTACAATTTCGCAGCTTACTCAGGGACTGTCGGTTACACTCATAATTGATACACCACCATTGAGGTTCTCATTACCTATATCTAAACTTAAAAATTTTCGCAGCTTACTCAGGGACGGTTGTTACACGGCTCATATTTGATACACCACCATTATGGTTCTCATTACCTATATCTAAACTTATATCTGACACGTCCCCCAATTTCCTCTTTCAAATTTTATCCTCCAAATCCCCCATAATCCCCCTCACCAACTCCAAATCCCCTTACTATCCCCTGTTATCTCGCCGCTTCGGGATGCCACAGAGTGGTCTGCGGAGGAGGTTATTCTCGATATATGAGCAACTAACCCTAACCACAGAATAAAGATGTATACAGAAGGGCCACTCAGCGGTGCAACGTGTCCTCGGTTTTTTATGCAAAAATATGCAGTTTACTGGCCAGAGAAATGGCGGATCAGCCAGTTCGGCGTGCTTATTGGCCAGAAAAAGCAATTGACTGGCCAGAGAAATGGCGACCAACATGCGTAATGCGATATGCGCGATCCCAAAAAATTCAAAGGTTCCCAAGAGAGTGAACCCTCTATATAATATTTACTCTATGCCCTAACTCCCAACCTATCATATATCGAGAAAGAGTCCATTTTGTGTAGAAATTAAAGCGTTGACAATGCTGGTCAAAACATTGGTAGGGTCAGAGGAGTTTTAAGTTTTAAGCCCGCATACAGACATGCAACTTTTCCTTGTTGGCCGTACACACGGACAATTTTTCTTGTTCAAAAGCTGGTATGACTAGCTTTTAAAACAAAGCTCCTGGTCAAGGAAAATTTGTCATTTCTTCTCATACACACGAGCAAATAAAATTTGTCAAGGAAAACTTACATTGCTTGTCTGAACAAGGCTTAATAATTAATTATATACTTCCTATGCTTGTTTGATAATACAAACCATGTGATCCAAACTTCAAAGTCAAAAATACTATATACACTACGACACAGTCTGTGTATATCAATGACAATACCAATAACAGAAACAGAACTATATATATTGAGTGCATATATGCATGCTATGTTATGAGGCAAAAGTATTGACGGCAACATAAAAGACTTTGTTTACGTGATCTGCTTAATTGGCCAGATTGCTATTAAATAGTTCCCTTACCCTTGTATACCAATATGGATATCATTAACCAACGATGAAATGACCAAGACATTCTCCCTTTGGTAAACCTGTACAGAAAGGCGAAAAGGTTAGTTTAAGTTAAATGTTTGTACTCCTGCAAAGTCGACCAAAATTTGGTTTCATCAACGCGAATGTTTGTGAACTTTTTGTCTTTTCAGTGATGATGATTTTCAACCTCGTGTTCAGGTTTTAAAACCATGACACCTGCACTTGGTAAACCTTCCCTAATTTTATGAAATTTCTATCACAGCACATTCCATAAGCAATAGGGAGTCTATACAAGTCCGGAAACGTCTGGTACCTCCCACCCGGAAAATATTACGGACTACACCCTTTAGATTGATTCAAAAGGACTAAAAATACACAATGCCTACCCATGCAGTACTAGCAGCAATCAAGGGCGAAAATCCATCTCAAAAAGTGGTGGCGAAAATCCATCTCGTAACTTCGGTCTAAGCGTTAGGGGTGTGGGTACGTTTTGCCCGACGAAAAGGCGTGGTAAAGGGCCGGCCAAAATAAAAATTGTCCGATTGAGGTCCCATGCCGCTAGTGGGAATGCGAAGGTATCGAGCGGAGTGCCGAAAGCACGCGGGCACTAGGTGGTTATGCGGGCATGCTCCCCCATAAATATTATGAAATCTGGAGTCTCTGAAACGCCATTTCACGCACTTTAGGGGAAGACTTTACAGAATTCTGATGATCAGCACATGGCGTATAAGCAAATTAAAAGTGGGGGAATAATTACATATATGCCCAAAAAGTGGGGGGGGGAATTGTCCCTCATCCCCCTCAGGATTGACGCCCTTGACAGCAATCCATGACAAGAACATTTTAACCGAATCAGGCTTTTTTCACATAAAAATAGTCCACAACTAACTGATATGAAAAGTGTCAAGCTAAAATAATTAAAGTTTCAACAATCTAGATCGAAACCTATATTTAAAATTTTCAAATGTTATCACTGGACATTTTAATTGTTTATCACTGCATACTTTCACTTTATCACTGCACAAATTGGTTATCACTGTGCACTAAAATTATAGGTATGTGGTAAACTGGACAGTTAGTTATCTTACTCACAGCGATCGTATTTCGAAAGGAATCACACGCAGTCCTGTTGTGGGCAGAAAAGAAATTACAACTTGGCTTTTGTCCACGGTATACAGGAAAGTCTATTTGAAATTTCGCGAGATTATTCCAAAGTTTGATGGTACAAGGATTCCTCATGGTATCCTACAATTCTACAATGTAAACGACTGAGTAAAGTTTTTTTCAGTACATTGCAGCTCATTGGTGAGTTAGCAATGTACAGCTAGGATGTATCAAAAAAAGGTAATCCATAATATTTAGCGGCGCATATAATATTTAGTTTATAGATTTACCTTTTTTACACAAATAAAGATCAGGCTTTTAGCTATCAAATGAAGGCTGTTTTGTATCACTGCGATTAATAATGGCCCAATCGAGCCCAATTACGATCCGATGAGAAAAGAGGGTCGAACTTCGATGAATCACATTTTGCGGGAATTAAACGTACTTCGAATTTTCGACCATTTGCCCAAACGATGGTTGCTTATCATAGTTGTGAAACGTTCACCATTACCAGTTCAGTCTACGAATTTCTTGTTAAATCGCGATTTGAACCTTCTTTAAATTTATCAAGACTTGATACATTATAGCCCGTGGGTTGCGCCATCTTATTAAAATTCTTAAGTTTGAATCCGAAATGAGAATAATTTCAACAGGCACACAATAGCTTTGCGCTCAACTCCCAATGATGGAAAAAATGCGTCTTCGACCTGCAATTTTTAATCGTATCGTATTTGGCCATTTTTGGTCGCAATGATACAAAAATGGTATCATCTGTTGACAGCTAAAAGATTGATCTTCATTGGCCAGGGATGAAAAAAGTAAATATATATAAACAAACGCACGACAACATGCCGCTAAAGGTGGTTATCTTTCTTGATACACCCTGTATATATACACATAATGTAAAAACTGACCATGTTATAGACCACGAGCTCGAGATTGACATGATGAAGGGATACCATCATTGCCAGTATAAAAGACTTTGTCAAAGCAATCTATCTGCTGATTAAATCGAGTTTCATTTCACAGAATCCTTTTTACGGCCGGCACCATGCCAGCAGAGCCTATATTTTACAAGTGAGAGAGCGAGCGAAGTAGAATAGACTTTGTTCCTCTGGGGGATAAATTAAACATTCGCGTTTTAGAATAACACCAAAGTATTTACCTTTAAACACCAATAATGATATACCATATAAGAGTAACCATCGATGAATTATAGCCACGACATCCTGCCGTTGATTTGGAACATTGATACAGCGAAGGAGTAAGCTGAAATCACGAGTGCTTTGCGTTGGTACTACCGCAAAACGAATTGAATTAGACCGACTTTATCCAAACAACAATGTTTGTCGCCACTACAGTACTGCGTTTCCGGTTAAACACCAAATCCGTACTTGAAATTCGAATTCTATATTCCATGTACAGTCAATTCTTTGTTTAAGTTCACATGACGATCAATATAATTGTTTCGTTTGGTGGAAAACAGCACGTTTATATATTTTGCAAAGCTTTCGATTCGTAAGCCAGAATCTTCATCAGTGTAAACAAATATGATTCGGTGCCATTATACCCCCGATGAAGATCCAGGCTGACGGACGCGACCGAATTTACGTTTATGGTTTTGTGTTTTATTAAAATCTCTATGGCAGCCGTATTGGCAAAATAGCTAGCGTTTCTTTGGCTCTTGGTTGATATTGATCAAATTTAGCAGTCAGTTCTACTATGGTACTTGATGTTCTATATGCATGATCTTTTTTATATCTCAATGAGAACGGAAATCTCATGTAGAACAAAAGGGTTAAATCTCACCTGATTTTGATTTTCAGTATTGGCAAAGCAGGGTTTCTTAGGCTCTTCGTTGAAATTGATCAAATTTAACAGTCAGTTCTGCTATGGAACTTGATGTTCTATACATGATTATTTTTATATCTCAATGAGAACGGAAATCTCATGTAGAACAAAAGGGTAAAATCTCACTTGATTTGGATTTTCAGTATTGGCAAAGTAGCGTTTCTTAGGTTCTTCGTTGAAATTGATCAAATTTAACAGTCAGTTCTGCTATGGAACTTGATGTTCTATGCATGATCATTGATACCTTTCAAATAATCTATATTGATCATTGGTCAATTGTAGGTTGCAATTAGTACCGCGTACAAATGTCTAATGTAACAATTAGTATATATATTTCCTATAGGCTATAATGATCGATTCCGACCACGCACCTCGAATACCTTCGCTAAAATGCGGGGGTTATTTTGTAAGATTTACTGTATTTATTCATGTGTTTAATGAATTGAATTAAATTGAGATTGTTTGTTTGTGCGTGTGTGTGTTTGTCTGTCAGTAGGGTAACTCATAAACTATAGTAACAGTTTAATAAAAAATGTGGAACTAACGGCCATAGACCAATGAAAAATCGATTAAATTTTGGTTCAATTTGAAAGAAACTGGATGAGAAATTTACAAAAGTTTGTCTTGCTCTCCATGGTTGAAAATAATGCGTAATTAGTGCATGAATAATTTGTGCTTGCCGGAATATTTGGGTTAATTTGCCTGCGGAGGTATGCACTTTCTGAGTGTCCTCTAGTTTTAAATTTGTTATGGTTACACTATTTTGATTTGTTTATTTATCTTTCATGTAACTCCTTTTGTATTTTAATTACAAAAGCGGATAAGTGAGAAAATGCAAACAAAACTGCATCGTGACGAAGTTCCTTCCGAAGTATTTTTTTTCTTTTTCAGATTCAGCGGCTCTCGTGAACTTCAAACAACGCGGCTGTATAACTTATGCGCGAATATTTTCAATTAAACATGCGTTTGTTCGTGCTTACTTCCCCTTTACTCATAAACAAGTTTTCAAAGAAAGAGGCAACATAAACACTTCAACAGGATAGAATGGAATGTGACTCGAATGTGTCCTGTTATTTTGAGGTGTGGTACGTAATGACAATAATCAGACTTGAGCTGATTAAAACAACTGTTGAATCAATAATTCCTAAAGACTCTTTACTGTATATTTTCACATCTTGCTTCATTCTGCATGGAAAGATTTTGATTGAAATCAACAAATCAATGAGCTGCCCGCTATCACAAGTACAGTATTTCAAAATTTATCTTTCTTATAACTAAACACTAAAATTGTATTCCTTTTCTTACTTCTCATCAATTGTTACTCCTTACTCAAATTAGACATTATTCGTTACTCGGGATTTCAGACATCCGCTTAATCTTATATTAGAATAAAACAGGGCTCGAAATATAGAAAATAAATTTTGGCCTGAAAATACTACAATTTCTTATGGCAGTTCATGAATGGATTATGATTTGCAATTTCTATTTTTGAACTGAAAAAGATGGTCCCACTCGTTAATTTTCTTCATACATTTCAATTATTTATGTATTTTCCCTATACCAAACTATTTTATTCGACTGTTAACTCTGGTATTAACACTCTGAAGAGAATTGACGATATTGCTATACTATAGTATGTGGTAAGGAAATGAAATGAAACAATATGTACTCTGTTCGTAGAATTTCGCCTGCCATTCTATTTTTGACTTGGCAGTTTCTGCAATATTTTCGCCTGCCATTTTTCAAATATATCCTTATTCGCATTACTAAAATGTTGGATTTGCGTATTCCACTATGTGAGCATCACCCCCCTTCGTATGATATGGATCAGCACTCGTGACGGGGGGTCGCAGAGGTTCATAAAAGTTAGGAGGTTCTCTGTTGTCTTTCAAGGACATGTAGGTCGAAGACTGATCATCACCCTTCTTCGTACGATGTACATCAGCACTCGTTCCGAGGGTTTGATAAAAGTTCTCAGGTTCTCTGTTGGCTTTCAAGGACATGTAGGTCGACGATTCCTGTCCTGTAGTAATATCTGGTGTAGATTCAGCCTCATTTCGGCCAACACGTTTTATAACAACTTCATATTCGGTGTCGTCATCCTGCACGAGAGAATCATTCGGAGCAGCTTGGACGACGTTCATCGATATGTCGCTACTTGGAGATTCAGGAATGGAATCTGTAAGATTAAGTGAATGTAATTAAAAATTTTGTACTAGTATTGTAACACTCGTTAATAATTCATATAGAAAATTGAAACATGCAGCATGATTTCCTTTGTGTTTAGCATGAAGACTGAGAATTAGAAATTAGTTTAATTTAGGTAGAAAAACTCAATACGTACCGAATTTCCCTTTTTGGTCAACTTGTCTTAATGTCTGGGGTTTATGGCTTGTCTCTCTATTCCTATTTTGAAGACGACGACGTTGGTATATGATCACACCAAGTGAGAGCAGAAAACATAACGCCAAAATAGCCAGTGGTATTAAGAGATCCATACGAGTTTTGTCCTCAGTGCATTGTTCTGAATTTTGATTATTTACAGTTTCCTCTATAAATGTACCAAGTTTAGAATCTTTTACAGGTCGTGTCATGGTGAGATAATTAATGAAAAAAATACAAATAATAAACACAGATAGAAATCTTATACGGGCAATACAAAATATATTGATATAGGTAATTTGAATTGAATGTGTTGTGCGGGATGTGAACACCACATTCATTGGAGGTTCACTAGGAAATGAAATAGAGATAATCAATCACTACGATGATTTACATATGACGATTTTATGTCAAAGGCGAATTAGGTTTCGGGTAACGATTAGAATGACGGTTAGGGTCAGAATTGTGCTTGGGGTTAAGGTTAAGTTTGGAAGAAGCGTGGCAAAGATTAGGAATTGAAATGCTAGTACATATATTAAATTGAGGATGTTAATATGGAATTAATTACCCAAAAGTCTTCTTATATTTGCCTGTCACAACTATTGTAAGTTTCTCCTCATGTTGACAATGTATAAATAATGATGTCATCACTAACGAGGTCACGACAGTAAAGAACGTAGAGATTTTAGCAAGCACGTCATTTTTTCTTGTTCAATGATTTTTTCTGGGTGCAGTCCTGAATAAAAATCTCGTTGATTCCAATCAAATTTCAAAGATAACACTTGCGTATCCGTGTAAGCCCCATACAAATGTTACACTTCTGTTATAACCATGGGTGTTTGTGACTATTCTGTCAATATGAACTGGTTCATTTCACACATGATGTTCGCTTGGGGTGACGGTATTTTCAATACATCACGGTTGCTCACGATGTAAACAAACTCAATTCAATAAATATTCCGATTCCGAAGAAAACGGTTATCTTGAAATTCAGTATAAATTAAGTCGAAAATTTAGAGTCTCCAAAACTCGTCTTGTTTAAATTCGAGGTTTACTTCATATATATTGAATTTCAAGATCACCTAGATTTTCTTTGAAATCCTTTTTGCTTTTACATGTTTTAAATATTACTTATAACTTGAATACGGAAGCAGAAGCGGAAACATGATGGCATGAAAAAGCATTATGTGAAATGCTATACATAATTACGATACGAGTACATCTACGTATACAGTATTGTATACAGTATTGCTCTGGGACCTCAACTCGTCTTAAATCGCCTTACCTCGCATTATCTCGCCTTAACTCCTTATCTCGCCTTAAATCGCCTTACCTCGCATTATTTCGCCTTAACTCGCATTATCTCGCAGCGAGTTAAGGCGAGTTACCGTCCCATAGCAGGCCTATTGTCGTAGCCTATGACTTCAAATTACCTTGGTTAAATGTGAATGGTTCACTCCAGTATGACCAGAGACGATTCTAAAATAGAAGAGTATATATGCTGTTGACTGAACCCTGTTCTAATACCACATATAGGTCCAGAGATCCTGACAAGCCGGATTATGGCACCATACATTTCACACGCTTCCTAGGGTAATATCGACCGTTTTTGGCTACTTTATGAACAAGACTTTATAGACTTTTGCTGCTTTGTGTAAAAATATGCATAAATTTTCGCTCGAAATTTCCATCTACAAACACCTTCAACATTCAGTTCTGCAACTTACCCCAAATTCGTCTGTATTCAATTGTGCACTTCTATATATTGCATCAGGTGCTAGTGTATAGATCTCAGTAGCTGCTCTCTTTCTTCGTCGGTTTCCTTCAGACATTCGAAGTGATATTTCTATACCATCACTTTGGAACTCGCTTGTTTTATACTCTTTAGCAATAAAGGCGACATTATTTGCCTTCTTGTCTGAGGGAGGTGAACTTTCTAGCTTGACATCTTCTGGCGCGAGAGGTATACTTGATTGCGATTGAAGCTGAAGCATTACTAAGGCGACAGTTCTAAGGAAAGAAAAGTTTATATTTATAAAATTCTGAAGTGTGTTAGGGGATTGTGGCAAAGTGGTTAATCCACGTCCCTATCACCTATGAGGCCGCTGGAAAATGTTTTCAATATAGTCGACTTTTCGAGCAAAGACTCTTTGTCTGGAAGTATAAGTAGCCTACTACTGGCTACAACTTCCAAGATGGATGGCTCATGAAGGCCTGAATTGAAAGGCCTAGCTAGCACACTATGCAATAACCAGTGCTCTACCACATGTTGCAAGACCTACTTTATATTTTTATCATCTTTTGGCTTTCTTAGAATTACTGTGTGACTGTCGTTCGTTCCCTTTTGGAGCGTAAGAGGCTCTAAAAAATGAAATACACACATATATCATCATTATCATCTATATTAGACGCTAATTAATTTTAGACAGATGCGATTAGCGCGCTGCATTTTACCGCTGAGTTAAGCTAGACTGCTAATGTAGGTCAAGGGTAGGATATTTCTAATGTAGGAAAGTTTTTCTCTAGGTCCTCCAGTTTTTCTTCCTTCCCCTTCTGCTTTAGTTATCGAGTACGTATATCGGACCGCCTCTGGGTAATTGACATTAAATTAGGAACTTTAGGCCTATACTCGGCGCTCCAAGTCGCCGCAATTAATGGCGATATTAAACGACATTAGGCAACACTGGAGAAAATTTCTAAAATTTCAGCCGATAGTGCGCGATTTTAGGCGACATTCTGCGACATTGGGCGATTTCATAGGGCCCAGAGTAGGCCTAACTAATAAGAAACGTTCTCGAAGAAAAAGGACAAAAGTTTACCTTGAATTATTTACAGTCTTACGGCCCAGACATTTGGGTCCAGAGTAGGCCTAACTTTGGTAACTTAATCGGGTAAATATAACTTTGACATTGTATACCTGAATGAGATAGCCATGCTCCTAAATTTGAATCACTTCTTCCAGCTTCAGTCTCAACTTGTATTTCAAACGTGTACTGTTTATCATATTCAACGTCAACAGTGACTGATCTCATTTCTTTCGAAACATCCAATATTTTACTTGACTCGTCTAATGAACTGTAGTTCGCATGGTACTTCAGAATGGTTTGCTTATCAGGCAGCGAAGGTTGGGACCAAGATATGGTATACTTTTTTGGGGCAGTGGATTTGATTTTTAAGCCAACTGGAGCTATATAAATGACAGACATGATAAGATAAGCAATCAATATAACATTTTAATATAACAAGTACAGCAGATACTAATTTTATACTATTATATATTCTGAAGGAAATATGGTAGTTCAGTTCTATTCAGTGATTAATGTATAACTATATTTCCTAGGTTAAGCACGTCCACTAGATAAGCATAACAGGAAGTTTACATATTAGAAAACTGAGAACATTATGAGGAACCCTGCACGAGTCAATTTTTGCTGCAACTTGCAACGTAATTTCGGACACAAAGTGATGTTATAGGTAAACGCAAGCACGAATCTCGTTTTAGTTTACCGTTATTTTCCTTACTAAACATGCCCAGAACTGCAGAAGGCAACAAAGAAATGAATTAGAATGATAATATCGGTGAAGTGAAACGCGAAATATGTTCATAGCTAGCTTTTATGTTCGTGCGTACAATAGGTACCTATCCTACATCGCTAAATATCGAACAGGCGCGTGACCCTATTAAGGACTTGTGATTGGTCAATTGTATGTGAGAGAATGCAAGTGTATAATAATTCCACATAATGGAATTATGCGTTGCAAATTGCAGCAAAAATTGTCCCGTGTAACAGTACTTTTAAAATGGAAATTCAGTAAATTTTATGAAAATATAGATTTTAGAAGAGGCAATCAGCGAAGCATCGGAGAGAGAATATTATAGTTGGTGCATGCATGTGTCAATATAAACCGTGTTTGTTATGCATGTATAATAATCAGTCCGTAACAACATGCAATCAGCATGCACTTGTGATCGAAAAATCATTGTAAATTGATTATCTTTGGAGGAAATTTACAGTTTACCTGGAGGCTTTACGAACGTCTTAACACTGCTGCTCCATACTGTCGAGTAGAACGATTTCTAAATGACATATTTATTTTTTCAGTTTAAGGAAATATTTGCATCCCTCGAAATTTCAATCTAAAATCAAAATACATGAACTCTATTCTTTAGAAAATGCACCTGGTTTTCAAAAAATCTCAGAAAGACGATATAACTTGTATTCTGCTTTAGAGGTTGATTGAAGTAATTTCTGTTTTTAAAATTATATTCCATGCCATCACCGATCACGAACTTCCAAGGTAGCCGGGTATCAGTTTTCAAATAAGCTGTGATGTAAGAATCTTGTGTGTTTCTTTCGTAAGCTCTGAGATCGTTTGTTCTAATATCTTCGACCGCTGTTGGACTGTTTCCTGTGGCACGTTTTACGATAACCATCACTTCGCTATATAAAAAACACATTGACTGTTGTTAACAACGAGAAACATATTATATGAGAAGGATTCAAGTGATCATATGTATAAACTTACTTGATATAATCGGCTTGCTTGTGTATAGTTAAGTGTAGACTTGAAGAAGACTTCGCAATAGGATTTACAATTACAGCCTCTAAAATTATAAATAATATCTCAATAAATATCAGCAAGGGAATATCCACAAAGACGGGTTCGCACTGTCACAAAGTTTGTTTTCTGAAAGTACTTGATGCATGGTGACGTACCCACGTAAGGGGTCGTTCATAAAGCATGTCTGGGTTTGAAAACAAAGGTCAGTGGCGTAACTACTATGGGTTCAGACCGGGCGAACCCGGGGGCCCCCAACCCAAATGGTCCAAAGGGGGGCCCCGGCAGCCAAGCTCAGACTGTAGAGCAAAAACAAATTGACAGGGAAGACTTTGAGAAACGACAAATGCATCAACGCAATAACAAAATATATATTCTTTCTTGATATATTAAAATATCGTTTTCCGAGATTGTGCCTTCGACACAAGCTACTAGGGGGGCCTTCAAAATTGTTGAACCGCGGGTCCCCTGATATAACGTTACGCCACTGACAAAGGTGCTCACTTTTCCGAGCAATTTGGGGCTAGGTAAGTTACTTTTGACTGCTAAAAATCCAATTCTTGCCAATCAACTATGAAATGTGAACAAAGAGCCGGCAACTGGATGATACGATCTTAATAAGCATAGAATTTCAACTTTAAACTTTAAACCGACACTTAAAATACTGATTCATTTGTGAATTTGAGATGTCATTGCGTGGACTGGATATCCCGGTAAAGTCCTGTTGTCGGATTTGATATTTTACATAAAATACAGTCAAAGCAGCTCAATATATAAAGCTTCAGATAAAAGATCAATGAATATCTTTTTATGTCGTCAGTACCATTGTTATAAATTGGTAACATTGCAAAGCATCATTTGCGTATATTTTGTCATTGATATGCTCTGCCGAAAGGTCGATGGTTGGGTAAAATGATTTTCAGTCATTTTGAAGTTGTGTAAAGTAAGGTTGTCATGCTGTTTTCAGTCTCCCTTCGTACCAACCCCGAGTATAAATAATTAGTAATTCTCATCAAAGTTTTTCACAGATCTCCATTATACTTGCTATAAATATGCTTCAACAAACCGATGTCTGGACTTTTACCTCCATTTGTTATTTTATTGATTTCCGTACTCTTCGGTCCAACACCACCACTTGTAGCAGCGGAGACTGTTACAAAATACTTTGTAGAAGGTCGAAGACCATTGATGGTTTTTGGCGATGCCTTAATTAGTGTTGCAGTGCATCTCGGATTATTTGACTTTGCTTGAGTGGAATAGCAAACTTTATATCCTGCCCGTTCGCCAGCATTCCATGAACTTCTGCTAGGAGCGATCCAGGCTATTTCTAGTGACGTTTTACTGCGGGATGTGAATTCCACGTTCCGTGGACTCCCACTAGGAGCTGAAATAGAGATAATCAATTACTGCTGTCAATTGGGACTCGAGTCGACTTTGGGATAATTTACATATACTACTTTTTATGCCAAAAGGGAATTAGGTTTAGAGTAACGATTAGAGTGACGGTTAGGGTTAGGGTTAGAATTGAACTTGGGAGGGGGGATTCAGGTTAAGTTTAGGATAAGGATTGCAAGGGGTAGGAAGTGAAATATTGGTATATATTTAAGTTGAGCATGTTAATATGGATATTGACTTAGACGTCTGGTTACATTTTCCTGTTACAACCACTGCAAGTTTTGATATACAAATAATGACGTCACCACTACGTCACCACAACGTGGTCACGACCGTAAAGAACATGAATATGAGACTAAAACTTTCTTGTTCAATGACTTCTTCTGGGTGTAGACGTGTAGTCCTAAATATAAATCTCGTTGACTCCAATCAAATTTCAAAGATAACGACATATATGCATGTCCTCGTAAGCCTCATACAAAAGTTACACTTCTGTTACAACCTCCACGAGTGTTTGCAACTGTTTGTATATGAATTGGTTCATTTGTATATTCAATACATCACGACCGCTCATGTTGTTGATAAAATCCATGGCCTGCTGACATGCAATTTCAAAAACTAAGAACCAATTCCTAAGAAAAAGGTTTTTGTTGAATTATTAGCAGTCTTAGCTCCAAAACTCGTCTTGTTTAGTTCTAGATTTACTTGATAATTATATTAAATTTTAAGATGACCTTTTTTCTTCGCAATCCTTTTTTATTTAACAAATTGCCTGCAATACTGTTTACATAATATCTGTTCATTGACCCATCTACTGTATTTACCTGCTGCCTTGGTCTTGAATGTTATAAATTTGATTGTGCTGTACTGTGAATAACCATCTGCAGCTCGAATTCCAACAGTATAATCAGTGTATGTGTTCAGATTATTAATATAGAACTGATTATGACTTCCTCGATACACAGTCTGGTCATATTTGCTGTCGAGATATATATAGAGCTTTGTTATATAACTGGAGGCTGAGGCGGAGGTCTGTATTTTCAACGTCACACTTGCTGAATTTTTGAGAGGTGTAATTTGAACATCGTATACAGGAGCTGGCGTTTGAACTAATAGAAGCAACACAAAGTTTAGCAAAAATTACACATGTATATAATTTAATTTTACAATATTTCTGTAATTAGCATCAATAATTCATGAAGAAAACACAAAGGAAATAGTCATGACCGTCAAGGAGCTTGTATATCTGATGAATAGACATTTCTCTCAACAAATACCATTCATGTCTAAGATTATTGAAGAATAATTTTCAATAAGTTTATTATATCTAATTATCTATTTACTCGTATCCAAACAAATTCTTTCCGTTCTTTTCTTGAAACATTCTCTTCAATATATATTTTGCTCTTCAAATTTTTAGTAATTCGGATGTGGCGCTTATTTGAGGGCGGCGCTCTTTAAGCCCGTTTTCCACTAGGCGAATATGTTCCCCCGAAGCGACGCAAAAAAAAAACTTCGCCGATATATGACTGGTTAGCGAAAAAATTTAACGCGAAAAATATTTTCGCTAGCCAATCACGTTGCCGAAAATTCGCCTAGTGGAAAACGGGCTTTAGTAATTAATCCATTTGTAAATAATAGTCACTGGAAAGAGGATGAGAGAAGTTAGGCTTGTTGTGCAGGCAAAGTTTTCTTCCTCGCAACCGAAATGCGCATTTCCAAAGTTAAATAAGAGAGCGTTGAAACAAGTCTCACTTTGAACTTCAAAACATTAATTGTAATGCAGGAAGAATTTTCCGAGGCTGATTAAAGATTGAGGTGCAGTGTACCGCGTTTCGTTTAAGCGCTGCGTTGTTGTGAACTGCGGCGGCGCTTAAACGTGTAAATATTGTCAGTGTGAGCAGATTTAGCACAAACCATTTGAGGAAGAGCACTTTTAGCATGCATAATGAAAAATTTAGCATAAGTTTTGCATAAATTTACAGAATTACAATTTGTGTATTGTAATGATCCCTACCTTCTCCACAGAGTTCTATTCTAAGACAAAAGTCCTGACACCCAGTTGATTGTATCCGTATAAATCTCACATTATAAATATTTACGAAAGTAGTCGATGCTTGGTAGCCGTTCTGGTTTCCTGTTATCTAAAATATAATAAGAATGAATAATTCCTTACTTCTACTGAGGTAAGTTTCTAATTCCTTGTCCTAAACAGGCTAAACTTAGTTATAAATTCAAATAGGATGGATATTATCTATTATATTTGGATAAATAGTCTAAATCTTGGGCATCCCACTCGATAAAACCGACTGATAAAGAGCTTTTGCAGGTGGAAAAATTTTGTACATATTTTAAACCTAACCAGGAGAATTAAGTTGCGAAAAATGCAACTAAATGCTCTTCGTCTCTGCGACTCCGGCGCATATCTATGACCACTAAACTACAGAGTCTGTTTATATGCCATGGACTTCGCTTGAGATCTCCACCTTCCAGAAAGCTTCAACATTATTTATGATATTTACCTATGCACACTATGTACTTTGCAATAATACCTTTCAGTATCCCCGCGATAAAACAGTAAATGCAAAACACCCCGTAAAAGGCCCCTCTCTAAAATAAGTACCCGTCAGGAAATTTATGTTAGCTGTTCATGACTTCATGGTACGGCTACTCAACATGCTCCTTTCTATAGGCTTGCCTCCTCCACAGCCCACAGGCCCTGTTGCATCATTGGAAGGTTATATATATATACATGGCCTGCGGAATCTATAAGGTGCCCGTCTTAGAAGTGTTACTTGTAATATCATGCTGCACTATAAAAATCAAATTATTAAACTTACTCTATCGGGGGTATGATTGATTAGCAGCCTCGTTATTTGATCGGATAAGAATTTAAGAAATGATTTTGTTTGTAATTTACATGAAGTACACAAATTCTGAGCTAGAAACTTCGAACGATGGCGCAGACGACTTCTACGTCACTCCCCTTATGGCTACGCCCACTTTCCAAGCTTCTAGATTTGTACTTCATGTAAATTAAAGACAAAGTCGTTTCTTAAATTTTTCGCTAATCAATTATATCCAACCGACAGAGTAAGTTTAATAATTTGTAGTGATATTACAACACTTCTAAGACAGGTACCTGACGTAGAATCTTGTCAAACATTTACATGTCAAGGTCCAATCATAAGTACCTCTTCGCTGTTTTTATAAGTTTTATCATGGCTGTATTTCAACGAATATGATCCACACCACCTTGTCTGATCTTTATTACCCATAGTTACAACCCGTGTTATGTGATATTCATTTTGAAGATCAATGAAAAGATATGCGCCAGAGTTCGAAGTACACCAACCACTTTTAGTAAACCTTGCTCCTTCATAATTATAAGAACCACTGCCAGAAAATATTGAGTTAGGGAAGATGCCTGTATTTGCGAGTAACTGTTTATCGCAGATCTTACCTACAGTGAAATAGAGAAAATCTGTTAGGGTATTTTTAAATATAAACTGGGAGAGTAAGGCCCCTCAACCTCTATGTTGGCTTTCCAGTAAGCTATATTCCCCCTCTGTAAAGGTTCATTTTGTCTATAATATAAGCAAATAAAGGAAGAATGACTTAGTTTAGAAGAGTGTTATATATATAACAAAACCTTAAGTAAAATCTTGCTTTAGTGCTGAAACTTCAGTCAGTATAGATGAGATACGGACAAAAAAATGAAAATGATGAAATTGCAGGAAAACAGGCCCCAAAGGCTCAAGAATGCGCAAATCCCCTACAGGTTCGCACACCTCCACTTGCCAAACTCCTTGTTAGATCATTTTCCGTGATGGCCCACTGATGAATTCTTAAAAAGGCCCTGTAATCTGTGCAATATGATAGCAAATTTTGTGACGAGAGAGTATTCCTTGGACGAGAAAATCATCTATATTATTTTTAGTAACTTTCTGCTACTGCATGTTGTCCATATTCAAACCACTATCGGGGAAACATGAGAAATTGTAATTATATTCATGGTAAGTTAGATCTTAACCATAAGTAATCTCAGCTGATTCCAGCTACTCATAGGCCATACTCACATTTTGCATCTGGCAGGGTGATTTTTGTAGTTGTTGTAGAAGGTTGAAGATGGACACAACAGGATGTTCCGCTTGACTGTGTGTTATAACATACCAAATCACCAGTTGCAATATCATTCTCATCTTTCCCAGTCTCCTTATTACCAATATCATTCTCATCTGTCTCGCTAAATCCCAAGTGATAACACAGCATTTTCTGACGGTCTTTATCCCAATTTTCTTCATCAACTTTTCTCCAAATTGAACCATCGTGTACATTGATTGTACCTTCGTATGCACGTGATAATCTAATTTTGGGCGCTAAAACAGAAAGATTACGAATGAACGAGGCATTTCACTCCAGTAACGAGCAAAAATGCGTACTATTAAAGGATGAGGTCAGAATTGGGTCAAGTGATCACACGTTACCAAATGTGCTCGATATTTCCACAGTCCTGCAAATTCGTCAGAGTGCTCTAACAAAATCACAAACGTGGCATTCCCATCATTTTGCGCGAGATGAGCGATTGGGGGCAAGTGGTGCACGTGTTGAAAACCGATGTGTCGTTATTGTCGTTTTCTATCGTATATTATATTAATAAATATTAATTGTTAAGGCGAAGACCTAATGAAAACGCCCCATTCAGGTCACATGCATAAAGAAACTTTTTGCTAAACTTAACCTTAACAAAAGTTAAGAATATTGCACAAAGTTGAATTTTAAAGAAATTTTATAAGGTAAATAAGCTTAGTTTATTCTTTCTTTATTTTTCCAAACAGATCAGCTTCTAATATGATCATAAAAGTAGCGAGCATTACCTGTTGTTATGGGGCTAGTATAGGTATCGTTATCCACACAAGTGTACTCGGTATAAAGTTCTTTTGTAGTATCAGAACAAAGGTGTGATAGTAGTACATTATTGTCAATTGTCAATTCACAAGATCTGTTTCCACCACAAAGAGGTTTCACCTTACAACTTGTTACTGCACTACATTGCGTATCACTGGTTGCACTGCCATCAAACGTCCCACTATTATTGAAATCTGCATAATAAGCTTTCTTAACCACCATAAGTTGTATTGGAGAACAATGAACATCTTTCATTTTGGTGCCGTACTGTGTCACTGAACCTAAAATAGAGTAAACAGTAGAATATCAATCTTCTGTTCCCCATCCAAATAACTAGAACAGAAACTGCTATTTGCGATTTCCTATTACCTTCACGAAATGTGGTATAAAATGAGCTACATACTGGATCAACTTTAGAAACACCTGGTTATTTAAACAGTAATCCTCGCTTACGATCTTTTTAAGTTATACATACTATTGACACATTAAATATGATTAGAGACATTTAAATAAAGGGACGTTCATTTTGGCATGTCAATACTCTGTTTTGTTTTCTATAACAGGGATGGACAAAAAGGTGTAATCCGGCCCCATACGGTAAAAAGTAGCTTATACCGCTATACGTCAGATCAGTTCTTTGCTACTATAAGTGAAAACAGTGTCTCATGTGTAACTGTGAATGCAAATGTTGATTTTGGCTCGCGGATTAGTAGGTTGTTTGCATTTAGATTTTAACCTAAATTCAAAGTAGCGGTTTCAGATCCGAAAAGCACCCTGAACATTTTTGAATTCTGCCTAAAATCAGCCAAAAAGTGGATTCATGCTAAGTATATATTTTTATCGAGATGCGCATCCAAAGCCACATTGAGTATATCTTATATATATATATAGCTATATATATTACAAACCTTTTTAAAAGCATTTTCACACAGTTTGATGAAAATGCTGTTTTCCTTATTCCTTAACCTTAAGCCAAAAAGTCGCAAAAGTTTGATTTCTTATTTCCCAAAGTGCAAATCTGTGGAAAAGTTTTATCATATGTACAGTAGACGCAAAAGTAAAGTGTTAAATATTTTCCT
Source organism: Trachythela sp. YZ-2020 (assembly GCA_016169945.1). NCBI lineage: Eukaryota > Metazoa > Cnidaria > Anthozoa > Malacalcyonacea > Clavulariidae > Trachythela > Trachythela sp. YZ-2020. Next base: position 8,547,617 of record JADLSH010000389.1, read on the forward strand.
TACCAAAAGTAAACTTTTGTTCTGCTGCGTTACTGCATCCATCTTTTTTCTGATCAACATACTTTCCATTTCCATCAGGCTGAGCACAAGAGTTCACTGTGCTGTCGTAAAGAAATAAAGATCCAGCAGCTGTTTGTTTTAAACGATGTTTAAGACTGTCTTCGAAATTTTGTGCTTTCGGTTTGGCGTCATATATGAAGAAACGCTTTTTGTATCTTCCACCGTCATAGTTAGACGCAAGCGTCCCTCCCCTCGCTATACTATATACCAGTTTTGTATCCAGATAACGGAACTGCGCAGTACCCTTCAAGCAGTTGTCAACCATTTCAACCCAATAACGTCTCGCATATCTATCCTCCCAGATGAGAGTTTCAGCTGCAATACACTTTCCAGACTCAGTATGCCTGAGAAAAAAACATTGACAACCTGCAAACAGAAAATTACCATGAATGCAACAACCCACTTTTTCGGACTTTTACATAAGACGGTATATACGACTATAATTGGAAAAACATACCCCGAACAGTATCATCCAGTAAATTCAAGGAATACGAGTTGTTGGAAACAAGACACAAACTACTCATGGCAATATTTTGATTCTATTTTAAAGTCATTGGCATGAAAGCGCCAACTATTTACAGTGTGCTCAATTTTTTATTATCAGTGCATTTATAACACTCAGTAACACAAGCGACAGACATAAAGAGACGGTATCTATATAGTGACTTACCGTAAGTCAATGGCTTATATTCATTCGTTTAGCAATTTTTGCGGATGGGCATATTTTTGGATGAAATTTTGTGTTAGTAGAATATAACTATACAGTGAATGAAAACAATAACATTCACTCGTAAAGTAATAGAAAATAAAAATAGCATCTTTCTTGCTCACTTATAAGCCTATGGTATATGCTTAATGAATCTGAGCTGCTTGTAAATTACTTGTAGCGTTTTAGGTTTGATCGGTCACTTTGAAATAAAGCGACTTGTGTTTGACAATCCATATCTCACGTTTATATAATGTTACTAATCGGTGTATCTTTTGTCCAGGGCCTTTTTTAACTAATGTACTGGAGGGGCAAAAGCCCCCCCAGCCCCCATGTTCGCCCCCCCAGTAAGCTATTTTGCCCCCCCAGTGAAGGTCCCTTTTGTCCAAAGTATAAGCCAAAAATGGAAAAAAAACTGAGTTTAGAGGAAAGTTATTGTATTCTCACAACAAAACCTGGCCCGTTTAGATGGGATATATCAAAAATTGTCTCTGAAAACGCAGGAAATCAAGCCACAGAGACTCAAGAATACAAAAATTTTCTGGGGGAGGACCCCCAGACCCCCCTTCGCCTTCATACACATATAATACACCACCTACTTGTTACGTCCCCTTTCGATGATGCCCCCCACTGATGATTTCTTAAAAAAGGCCCTGCTTTTGTCTAAATTTCTTCAAATTGTCTCTGGGCAAAGGGTCTTTTGGGTATCGCCATCATTTAATTTGCACTGTGTTGATCAGCAAACTGTCTTTGACTTGTTACACTCGATTTCTACTTCTAAAGCAACTGAAATTGACCAAATTCCAGGCAAGATTTTGAAACTAGCTGCTCCTGCTATTACGCAATCCTTAACCTAGCCTGCGTGGCAGGCATTCTATTGTGGGGGAATTTCTAATTTATGTGAATGATTTGCCAAATTGCGTGGAAAATTCCAATGTATAAGAATGTTTGCAGATGACACTACCCTTACTGCTTCTGGCAAGTCAATAAATGAGATTGAATCTAAAATTAATTGCGACTTGATCAATATTATAGAGTGGCTATTAGCAAACAAATTAAGTCTCAACCTGACAAAGCCGGACTTAATATTTATTAATTGGCAGTCCATTTAACGTTAATAATCTTACATCTGAACCTAATATTGTAATAGACAATGCACCCATTAAAGTGATTAAACGCAGGGCCGGATTAACGTCGCGCGAGGCCCGTGGCAGATTTTCAGCGCGAGGCCCCCATCCGCCCCTCGTTATGAAAACCTTTGAATTCAAAGACACACAAAATTGTTAAATAATTGTTTTCCATTTTATCCGCAAATCACCGCAATTTCGCTGGGGCCAACTGCCAACCCTAGGGGCCCTAAATGAGCGAGGTCGCTAAATTCGCGAGGCCCCTAAATTCGCGAGGCATCTAAAAATTCGCGAGGAACCTAAAATGGGCGTTTCCCAATAGAAAATGGGCGTGTTCTCGTAAAAATGGGCGTGGCACAGTAAAGCGCGAGGCCCCCATAAGCGCGAGGCCCGCGGCATATGCCGCATCTGCCACGTGGTTAAACCGGCCCTGATTAAACGAGTAACAAAAACTAAATCATTGGGTATTCAAATCGACCAATTTGTATCTTGGGACACTCATTTGGAAGAAATATGTAAAAAAGCGTCGTCGGGAATCGGTTGCAATTAGAAGACTAAGAAGTTGTGTTTCTCGCGAGTCACTTGTATCAGTCTATTATGCTTTGGTTCAACCTTACTTTGACTACTGCTGCCTTGTGTGGGACCCAATTGGTGCCACGCTTTCAAATCGAATTCATGCAGACTCTACAAAATAGAGCAGCAAGGGTCATATTAGGATATAGAAATGAGCTATCCGAATGTTGGAAAACCTTTAAAGAACGCAGACTGATCATGAAGGTCAGACTTATGTATAAAATTACTCACTCGCAAGCACCGGTTGCTCTGACCGAAATCTTCGAAAATTCCTTTACCTCACAACATATCTATAACTTGCGTAACAATGAATTCAAATTGTATTTGCCAAAACAAGATACTGAGTACTTAAAGAAAAGTATTGGGTTTTGCGGAGCTAAACTTTGGAATGGCTTATCTCGCAATCTGAGTATTGCAGATTGTTCGAATCATTTAATGCGTTGATTGCTGATACTAGCCTACTATCAATTGTAGATCTTTGTATACTAATATATTATGTAACCTTAAATTTCTTTATGTATTGTAGTGTGTGTTCTCTTAGTTATGTATATTATTTTAAGCTGCACGCCCTCCTTGGAAACCAGCGAAGGAGTAAGCGTGTTTAAATAAAGTTTTGAGTAAAAATGCCACAGAGACAGAATCTGGACTTAATAATGCGTATTATACATGCCATACCACTCCTGATATAAGTTTTCATTTCGTTTGTTTCTGAATATGCCTCGTCCTCAGTCGTATCTATAAGTTTTCGACTTTATTATAAAATAGATTATCCATCTTTCCCCCAGCGCTCTCTCGTTTTCATTCTCCTTTCAGCCTTGCATCTTCGCGCGCCGCACACTTCCTAGACTTTCTCAAAGTCCCTCGTCTTTAGAATATCGTCTTTATAACAAAGGAATTTTCAAGGAAGTATTTGCCAAATAGTAAGGAATTTGCGCCAGTGCTGCCCTCGACTAGCAGAGGTCGACTTGGAGCAAGTCTACACACTTCCATGCATGTTATATTTTTTTCGTGTTCTACGCGACTATACTGATCTCCAAATTAACTATATCGTCCGATCTATTCAATAAAGGGTCGTAGAAATGTTGTTGAAGATTATACAAATTAATGCAGATTGAATTGCTTTAAAACTCTGTCAAACAGGTTTTAAACTGTCTTAAATTAAGTCAAGTAGATTTTTATTACAGGTAATTTGCCAATCAATGGCAATGCATGCGGTTACCTTTTCAGGGTGACTTTTCACTATAGACTATAATACTCTATATACTTAGACAAAAGCCAGTAGTTTGCTATATGCATTTTTTTCTTAACCATAACGGCAACTTAATTATTGACAACACTAGCTTTCAAGAAATTCACATCACAGCCCAAGCATGTGATTCAGTGTCGGCAAATTACAACTTTGGTCGTAGCCTATTTAGTTATATTACTGACGCACATCCAGTACATAAATGCTGCAAACATAAACAATCGAGTGAAAGATGCTCTAGCCGGCGTTTTCTCGATATAGCCTCCTCCGCAGGCAATTCTGCGGCGAAATTCGTATAATAAAGTAATAAACAACGCATGAATTACGGCAATATTTCTTTATTTCCTTCCATATTAGCGTCAGGCCGTTTGGCCGAGCAGGATGGGCTAGCAGGGGGATTGGGAGCTGATGATTTGAAGGGAAGGAAGAGCTGGGACTGGAGTTGCCTGCCAAAAATCGACATGGTCTGACACTACTGCGCATATGACCCTAACCCATAACTACACTTCTACAGCAAATCAACAATTACATCTACACATATATACTCTACCCACACTGGCACCGCACGTTTCTCATTTTTTTAGGTTTATTTATTTTATTGGCTTTACAATCAATAACATATATACAAATGATTGATGGTGTGGACAACAGAACTTATATAAGTTCCACATTAAGTCCCACCATAACATTAAAATATTTACTAAAAACATGCTGTGACCTCAAATCACTACTAATTACTACTATTATATAAATCTATTATTACTACTACTATATAAATCTATCAAATAATAAATGTAACTTTAACTTAATCAAGTGTATCAAATACAGTAGACACCTTCTGGTCTTACCATAACTACACTTAATATTTATAACTATACTTATTAAATATACATATTTTTTTAAATTTTTTAAAAATACTTTTAGCTCAATGCATGCACTAAAACAAACACTGAATAGCTAGTCATACCGGTCACACGTGCTACTGCCCACTCGCAAATGCTACTGTCCATTTACTTTTATAGTTTTTTACATATGATAATAAAATATTTTACGACCAACACGTGGCCAACACACGATCATATTTCACACTTAATTTTTACAATTTCGCAGCTTACTCAAGGACTGTCGGTTACACTCATAATTGATACACCACCATTATGGTTCTCATTACCTATATCTAAACTTATATCTGACACGTCCCCAAATTTCCTCTTTCAAATTTTATGCTACCAAATCCCCCATAATCCCCCTCACCAACTCCAAATCCCCTTACTATCCCCTGTTATCTCGCCGCTTGGATGCCACAGAGTGGTCTGCGGAGGAGGCTATTCTCGATATATGAGCAACTAACCCTAACCACAGAATAAAGATGTATACAGAAGGGCCACTCAGCGGTGCAACGTGTCCTCGGTTTTTTATGCAAAAATATGCAGTTTACTGGCCAGAGAAATGGCGGACCAGCCAGTTCGGCGTGCTTATTGGCCAGAAAAAGCAATTGACTGGCCAGAGAAATGGCGACCAACATCAGTAATGCGATATGCGCGACCCCAAAAAATTCAAAGGTTCCCAAGAGAGTGAACCCTCTATATAATATTTACTCTATGCCCTAACTCCCAACCTATCATATATCGAGAAAGAGTCCATTTTGTGCAGAAATTAAAGCGTTGACAATGCTGGTCAAAACATTGGTAGGGTCAGAGGAGTTTTAAGCCCGCATACAGACATGCAACTTTTCCTTGTTGGCCGTACTCACGGACAATTTTTCTTGTTCAAAAGCTGGTATGACTAGCTTTTAATAACAAAGCTCCTGGTCAAGGAAAATTTGTCATTTTTTCTCATACACACGAGCAAATAAAATTTGTCAAGGAAAACTTACATTGCTTGTCTGAACAAGGCTTAAGAATTAATTCTATACTTCCTATGCTTGTTTGATAATACAAACCATGTGATCCAAACTTCAAAGTCAAAAATACTATATACACTACGACACAGTCTGTGTAGATCAATGACAATACCAATAACAGAAACAAACTAGAAACAGAACTATATATATTGAGTGCATATACGCATGCTATGTTATGAGGCAAAAGTATTGACGGCAACATAAAAGACTTTGTTTACCTGATCTGCTTAATTGGCCAGATTGCTATTAAATAGTTCTCTTACCCTTGTATACCAATATGGATATCATTAACCAACGATGAAATGACCAAGACATTCTCCCTTTGGTAAACCTGTACAGAAATGCGAAAAGGTTAGTTTAAGTTAAATGTTTGTACTCCTACAAAGTCGACCAAAATTTGGTTTTATCAACGCAAATGTTTGTGAACTTTTTGTCTTTTCAGTGATAATGATTTTCAACCTCGTGTTCAGGTTTTAAAACCATGACACACTTGGTAAACCTTCCCTAATTTTATGAAATTTCTATCACAGCACATTCCATAAGCAATAGGGAGTCTATATACAAGTCCGGAAACGTCTGGTACCTCCCGCCCGGAAAATATTACGGACTACACCCTTTAGATTGATTCAAAAGGACTAAAAATACACAATGCCTACCCATGCAGTACTAACAGCAATCAAGGGCGAAAATCCATCTCAAAAAAAATTTATAGACACCTCCCGACGGAAGCGTAACTTCGGTCTAAGCGTTAGGGGTGTGGGTACGTTTTGCCCGACGAAAAGGCGTGGTAAAGGAGCCGGCCAAAATCAAAATTGTCCGATTGAGGCCCCATGCCGCTAGTGGGAATGCGAAGGTATCGAGCGGAGTGCCGAAAGCACGCGGGCACTAGGTGGTTATGCGGGCATGCTCCCCCATAAATATTATGAAATCTGGAGTCTCTGAAACGCCATTTCACGCACTTTAGGGGAAGACTTTACAGAATTCTGATGATCAGCACATGGCGTATAAGCAAATTAAAAGTGGGGGGATAATTACATATATGCCCAAAAAGTGGGGGGGAATTGTCCCTCATCCCCCTCAGGATTGACGCCCTTGACAGCAATCCATGACAAGAACATTTTAACCGAATCAGGCTTTTTTCAACAATCTAGATTTAAACCTATATTTAAAATTTTCAAACGTTATCACTGGACATTTTAATTGTTTATCACTGCATACTTTCACTTTATCACTGCACAAATTGGTTATCACTGGGCACTAAAATTATAGGTATGTGGTAAACTGGACAGTTAGTTGTCTTCCTCACAACGATCGTATTTCGAAAGGAATCACACTCAGTCCTGTTGTGGGCAGAAAAGAAATTACAACTTGGCTTTTGTCCACGGTATACAGGAAAGTCTATTTGAAATTTCGCGAGATTATTCCAAAGTTTGATGGTACAAGGATTCCTCATGGTATCCTACAATTCTACAATCTAAACGACTGAGTAAAGGTTTTTTCAGTACATTGCAGCTCATTGGGCATTGGTGTTTTAGCAATAAACAGCTACGATGTGTATCAAAAAAAGGTAATCCATAATATTTAGCGGCGCATATAATATTTAGTTTATAGATTTACCTTTTTTACACAAATAAAGATCAGGCTTTTAGCTATCAAATGAAGGCTGTTTTGTATCACTGCGATCAATAATGGCCCAATCGAGCCCAATTACGATGAGAAAAGAGGATCGAACTTCGATCAATCACATTTTGCGGGAATTAAACGTACTTCGAATTTTCGACCATTTGCCCAAACGATGGTTACTTATCATAGTTGTGAAACGTTCACCATTACCAGTTCAGTCTGCGAATTTCTTGTTAAATCGCGATTTGAACCTTCTTTAAATTTATCAAGACTTGATATATTATAGCCCATGGGTTGTGCCATCTTATTAAAATTCTTAAGTTTGAATCCGAAATGAGAATAATTTCAACAGGCAGACAATAGCTTTGCGCTCAACTCCCAAGGTGGAAAAAATGCGTCTTCGACCTGCAATTTTTAATCGTATCGTATTTGGCCATTTTTGGTCGCAATGATACAAAAATGGTATCATCTGTTGACAGCTAAAAGATTGATCTTTATTGGCCAGGGATGAAAAAGGTAAATATATATAAACAAACGCACGACAACATGCCGCTAAAGGTGGTTATCTTTCTTGATACACCCTGTATATATACACATAATGTAAAAACTGACTATGTTATAGACCACGAGATTGACATGATTAAGGGATACCATCATTGCCAGTATAAAAGACTTTGTCAAAGCAATCTATCTGCTGATTAAATCAAGTTTCATTTCACAGAATCCTTTTTACGGCCGGCACCATGCCAGCCGAGCCTATATTTTACAAGTGAGAGAGCGAGCGAAGTAGAATAGACTTTGTTCCTCTGGGGGATAAATTAAACATTCGCGTTTTAGAATAACACCAAAGTATTTACCTTTAAACACCAATAACGATGTACCATATAAGAGTAACCATCGATGAATTATAGCCACGACATCCTGCCGTTGATTTGGAACATTGATGCAGAGAAGGAGTAAGCTGAAATCACGAGTGCTTTGCGTTGGTACCACCGCAAAACGAATTGAATTAAACCGACTTTATCCAAACAACAATGTTTGTCGCCACTACAGTACTGCGTTTCCGGTTAAACACCAAATCCGTACTTGAAATTTGAATTCTATATTCCATGTACAGTCAATTCTTTGTTTAAGTTCACATGGCGATCAATATAATTGTTTCGTTTGGTGGAAAACAGCGCGTTTATATATTTTGCAAAGCTTCCGATTCGTAAGCCAGAATCTTCATCAGTGTAAACAAATATGATTCGGTGCCATTATACCCCCGATGAAGATCCAGGCTGACGGACGCGACCGAATAGACCGGGCCGGTCAACTTCGAAAAAGTTACAAGCAGGAAACACCTTAAAGACACAGTCATAGAGTAAATATTATATAGAGGGCCCACTCTCTTGGGAACCTTTGAATTTTTTGGGGTCGCGCATATCGCATTACGAATGTTGGCCGCCATTTCTCTGGCCAGTTAATTGCTTTTTCTGGCCAATAAGCACGCCGAACTGGCTGATCCGCCATTACTCTGGCCATTAAACTGCATATTTTTGCATAAAAAACCGAGAACACGTTGCACCGCTGAGTGGTCCTTCTGTATACATCTTTATTCTGTGACACAGTGTCGCCCGCTGATCGATGTGATCTTATTCGCTGTATACACAATATATAAATATACATTACTCATCGTGTTGAGAGGATAACGGAAGAACCAAAAGTCAAATTTTAATATAATCTCGCCGGATTTATTTAAATTGAAGATTTGGTGTAAATTTGACCGATTTTTATCACATAATGAGCCATCAAATCATTCGCCATTCCTTCTGTACAACTGGGACAAACTTGAAAAAGTTCGTGAATTTTTCAAGTTTGAGGGCACTAAATCACATCCCTCATGTGTGTTCGCTTTAAATGTGAGAGTAGTTGCCTTAGCTGATTGAAACGTTTTTATAACGCCATCACCGACCGCGGGCACCAGGGACCCCCCTCCCCCAACACGCTTTTCACCGCATAAAGGTAAAATCGCTCATTGAAATTGAAATACGGAATTGAAATACGAAATACTGATCCCTCACAGGTCCCTCACTTATAAACAGGCTCCGCGGTCCACGGACATTTCGATGGATGGGATTTGTTTCAAATGCAGTATTTAATGTCACGGTTATATTCTAATTAGCTGACTACCTAAACATTAACATGTGTAAATTTCTGGTTATCTTAATCCCCATTACTCGAAGTGAAATGCTAATAAGAAACATTAGTATTGTTGCTGCACTTGTTAATTGCATGTATAGAGGTAGAAATGGATTTATTAGTCTATTACCCAAAGACCTAAATTCATGATGCAACACAAAACATTCCAACATAGTTCATATGTATTTGGTTATGTGGGGTGTGAGAAAGGTGTGACATGGATTAACTTACTTTTATATACAAATTGCGCAACTACTGTATATATATTCTATGACTTCTTTCACTAGTACGCACCGTACATGCATCATCTATTTGATATTAAATTCAACTCGGTAAAACAGGGCCTCTTTTAACTAATGTACTGGAGGGGCCAAAGCCCCCCCCCCCCCAGCCCCCATGTTGGCCCCCCAGTAAGCTATTTTGCCCCCCCCAGTAAAGGTCCCTTTTGTCCAAAATATAAGCCAAAAAGGGGAAAAAACAGAATTTAGAGGTATTCTCACAGCAAAACCTGGCTCCGTTTAGATGGGATATATCAAAATTGTCTCTGAAAATGCAGGAAATCAAGCCACAGAGACCCAGACCCTCCTTCCCCTTCACACACCTGTAATATACTACCTACTTGTTACGTCCCCTTTCGATGATGGCCCCCCCACTAACGATTTCTTAAAAGAGACCCTGCGGTAAAATACATGACAATAGCTAGAATTTTCTAGCTATTTTTGCTAGAATTGATTCAATAGATTCATTTTAGGACTATGTAGTGCTTAAGTATGACTATGTGAAGAAATATATATGAAGAAAAGACTATCGCCTGTATTCTAAAAGCTCACTCACACTCACACTTGAGTGGGACTCAAGTGAGATGCACTCAAGTGGAACTGAAGTGTGAGTGAGAGTGGAGTATGAGTGTGAGTGTCCACTCAACGAGGGAGCACTCACCCTTGAAAATATTAGGCAGATTTGTATTCAAAGAGCTCGCTCGAGTGTGACTTGCTGGAGTGTTAGTTTAACGTTGAATATTGATGAGGTTTTGAAGTATGTAACATAAACATGTTGTGGAATCATCAATTGCATTCGTACGTCGTTGCCGCAGGGACAAGATGACTGAAAGTAGACAATATTTTTCAACATTGGAAAAGTCGATTATTACAGAATTAGTGCGAAAGCACAAAGATATTTTGGAAAATAAAAGGAATGATTACAGAACGATACACCAAAAAAAACGTGTGTGGACAGCTCTATCAGAAGAGTTTAATTCCCAGTCAAGTGTGACGAAGAGAGATTCTCGGCAATTAAAAAAGTGTTGGGAAAATATAAAGTCCCGTGCGAAGAAACAAATTGCGAAAGTAAATTAACTGGCGGCGGTCCTGCATCATCCAAACAAGACGACGAAGCTGCTGCTGTTTCTTCGATTATTCCAGCTCAGATTGACAGCCTGAATAACCCTTTTGATGACGATAATTGTGAAATAGGTACGACAATGGTAGTTGCTAAATACTATTTAGGTGATTTATAATGCAATAATTGGATCAAATAGTTTTCCTATTCTGCACATCAACACAAGTCATGCTAAATCAATATCCCGTACATAACATGTGAATTATTTTATGTGGTGGTTATTGTATAGAAATCGAAGATGATGAAACTGAGTCATTGGCGACAACTACAGACAGTGCACCAAACAAAAGCGAAATGCAGCCATCTGTCGTCGAGGCTGCCTTATCCTCGTCATTTACGAAGAAATCACAACTATCCGAGGCCCAAGCACGATGTTTAGATTTACAAACCCAACAGCATGAAGCGGAAATGGAGCTCCTGATTGTAAAGAAAGAAAATACAATAATAGAACACAAAAGGAAAATGGAAGTGCTAGACGCGGAACTTGCATATTGGGAAACAATGAAGAAGTCCATAAAAACACACAGGAGCAACAACCGAGACCAAACACACGCTGGGAAGCGAAACTAATCACATTAATAACCTCTGTCAATAAAATACACAATGAATATACGAGTGTATTTTATTCTGTTTGCATGTTCTTGTCAATATAAAGTTGTTTAATATGAGAATATATATAATATATTTATTGTGTTGTGAAATTGAATAATTATTCATAATTTATGTGAAATGTTGCATTATCAGCGCTTCATGAACAGCATTTCCCAAAACCCGTTCACCAGCATGAATATCATTCACTTCTTCCTCGTCAGCCGGCAAATGTTCTGCTTCATCCATAGGGTCATTTCGGCTTCTTATAAAGTTGAACAACACAGCTGTAGCGACAATGATAGTTAGCGTCGTTTGCAGTTTTTTGGGAATGGTCGTTGCTAAGCATTGGAACAACTTCTTCCATGTGCCAAACATCCTCTCCACGGTATTTCGTGTTCGTATTTGAGCCACATTATAATTGCGTTGTGGTCGGGTCTGCGGATCACGTATTGGCGTCATGAGATATTGGCGGCATGGGTAACCACTATCACCAAGTAACATGCCAGGGATATCACCACGTTCGAACTGTGCACATAGTCGACTGTTATCGAAAATTCTGGCGTCATGGACGCTACCATGCCACCGAGCAACAATGTTTAAAATTTTTAAATTTGGTCCGCAAACAGCTTGAACGTTTATTGAAAAATATCCTTTCCGATTTCGAAAGAGTTCAGCATTCTCGCCCCCAGGGCTTTGTATTTTGATGTGTGTACAATCAATTGCACCCACAACACTGGGAAATGCACAGATTCTCCAGAAATCCAGTTTGAGTTGCTGCAGCATGTCACCATCAGGAAATGTAATGTAAATATTCTTTAAGCGTGCGATTGCCTCGGATACACGTTTTATAATCCGACTTGCTGATGGCACAGGTCTCCGCATGCAAGCTGAAATGTTCCCGTGGCGTAAAACCGTAGCGTTAATAAAAGTTGAATATCAGCTGGAATGGGTTTTCCTCTGTCGTTGTGTGCAGATATGTCTGGCCTGATTATTTCCATTAACTCGCGAAATGCTGCCTTAGTCAATCGGTATCTGTTCCGAAATTGCTCCTCGTCATATTTCCCATAATCAAAGAGATATGGGTTCCGTCTATTTCTGTTGTTTGGTACAATATTATTCAAACATTCTAACCTATTTAGCCACCTATCCGCCATGTTGGTATGATTATGTAAAGTTGAGTGCTGTTGAATACCTCTCACTCACACTTCACTCAAAATCTGAGCTTCACTTGAGTGTGAGTGGTGTCTTTGAATAGTTGGAGTGTGAGTGTAGCATTATACTATGTGAGTGTGAGTGGACACTCATTGAGTGGTGAGTTGCACTCATTGAGAATGAGCGTCCACTCATTGAGTGTGAGTGTGAGTGAGCTTTTAGAATACGGGCCTATGTCTTTGATTTCTAACCAAGCCCCAATTTATCGTGTTTTGTTTTTTTTCAATTCATAAGTAATTGAAGTTTAGTACTCATCGGGAAAAGTTGCTTGAAAAAGGAAAGTCCATGGTCTCATTAAAGGATTGGATATATATTTGCCCAGTCGTTGTCAAACTACCTTTCCTATCTTAAATTAGAACTTTGCATTAAATGCTGGACTTTGGTATTGCACTGTCTGATCACCCCCCTTAGTATGATGTGGATCAGCACTGGTGCAGGGGGGTTGTAATGAATGATAAATGTTTTCTGGTTCTCTGTTCTCTTTCAAAGACATGTAGGTCGAAGATTCCTGCTCTCTAGAAATGTCTGGTACAGATCCAGCCTCATTTCGTTCAATTGCTTCTATCTCAGGAACTTCATATAAAACATCGTCATTCACCGATTTGTTGCCATTATTTTGGAGGTTCTATTAAGGAATCTAGAAGATTAAGGAAATTTGGTTACAATTTTTACAACGATTGATATTTTACCTACGCACTCCACCCTGATTGTAACTCTCAAAATGTTTGCAATAAATACTCTTTCAATTGGATGGCCATCGATTTCTACAGAGTCAAACCTGGCTGGTTGTTTCTTAAAGAAATAGACAGGTTTGCAATTTCTATTTCTAAACTGAAAAAGATTGTCCCATTCGGCTATGAAAGAAATGAGTGTTAATTTTCTTTATACATTTAAATTATTTATGTATTTTCCCTATACCAAACTATTCTATCGACTATTAACTCTAGTATTAACAATCTGAAGAGAATTGACGATATTGCTATTCTTTAGTTTCGATGATGTCACAAAATTCTAAAATTAAAGCTACGTTGTCCGTACATTGTCACTACAAGTGTTCACAAATATTTTTGAGTCGATACAACTATTTCTGCTTGAGTTATTGGGTTTTGAAAACTATTTTTCCTGACGTCAGCATTATTTTCAAAAGGTTTTAAAACCATGTTTTAAAGGTTTTAATGTTAAAAAGTGACTTCTAATATGACCTGAAAAAGAATCCAAACATTCTGGCTAAAACTCGCTGTTATTTTAGCATTTAACTTTTGGATGACAATATTCGCATAATTCTGAAATCACTTGGTGAACACTCGTAGTGACAATATACGGAACATATAAAACAGGTAGCTTTGTGGCTTTAATTTTAGAATTTTGTGACGGCAATCGAAACTAAAGAATAGTATAGTATGTGGTAAGGAAACGAAATGAAACAATGTGTACTCTGTTTGTAGAACTTCACCTGCCATTCTATTTTTGACTTGGCAGTTTCTTTCGCCTGCTATTTTTTAAATATATCCTTCTTTTGGCCATTGGCTGACCGCTATTTCGAGCCCCGGAATAAAATACCCTATACAAGGTACAGCATTCAAGTATACTATACACTTGGATAAAACTATGCTTGAAAATTACGCCACGACTACAACATGCAATCAGGTATACTTCACTGCCTGCACTTATAGTTGATGTAGTATGTCTATATATTGTTTATCAAGTATATATATGATTCCTTAACATTCTCCCATATAAAAGTATGTGCAAGATATTGAACATGTCCTTAATCTTGTTGCTAAGACAAATGTTCCTAGATCCCGACATCCACTTTTGTCCAGGTTTGTATTTACCAAATATTTCATAACCTATAAATGATTGTCTCGTTGTCAAACAGCCGTATTCTATCTTAATCTGCACCATTGAAATTCGCATTATTAAAATGCTGAATTTACGTATTCCCCTATGTGATCATCACTATCCTTCGTATGATATGTACCAGCACTCGTGACGGGGGGTTGCAGAGGTTCATAAAAATTAGGCGGTTCTTTGTTGTCTTTCAAGGACATGTAGGTCGAAGACTGATCATCACCCTTCTTCGTACGATGTACATCAGCACTCGTGCCGAGGGTTTGATAAAAGTTATCAGGTTCTCTGCTGGCTTTCAAAGACATGTAGGTCGACGATTCCTGTCCTGTAGTAATATCTGGTGTAGATTCAGCCTCATTTCGGCCAACACGTTTTATTACACCTTCATATTCATCCTGCACGAGCGAATCATTCGGAGCAGCTTGGATGACGTTCATCGATATGCTGCTACTTGGAGGTTCAGGAATGGAATCTGTATGATTAAATGAATGTGCATGGTTACACATTTTGTACTAGTATTGTAACACTCGTTAATAATTCATATAGAAAATTGAAATATGCAGCATGATTTCCTTTGTGTTTAGCATGAAGACTGAGAATTAGAAATTAGTTTAATTTAGGTAGAAAAATTCAATACGTACCGAATTTCCCTTTTTGGTCAACTTGTCTTAATGTCTGGGGTTCACGGCTTGTCTCTCTATTCCTATTTTGAAGACGACGATGTTGGTATATGTTTACACCAAGTGAGAGCAGAAAACATAACGCCAAAATAGCCAGTGGTATTAAAAGATCCATACGGGTTTTGTCCTCAGTGCATTGTTCTGAATTTTGATTACTCACAGTTTCCTCTATAAATGTACCAAGTTTAGAATCTTTTACAGGTGGTGTCATGGTGAGATAATTAATGAAAAAAATACAAATAATGAACACAGATAGTAATCTTATACGGGCAATTAAAAATATATTGAATTTTATAAATATGGGGCATTTGAATGTGATGTGAATACCACATTCATTGGAGGTTCACTAGGAACTGAAATAGAGATAATCAATCACTGCGATTATTTACATATGACGATTTTATATCAAAAGCGAATTAGGTTTCGGGTAACGATTAGAATGACGGTTAGGGGTTTAGGTTAAGTTAGGATAAGGATTGCAAGGTTTAGGAATTGAAATATTGGTATATATTTATCTTGTTACATTTTCTTGTCACAACCATTGTAAGTTTTGATATACAAATAATGACATCATCACTACGTCACCACAACGTGGTCATGACCGTAAAGAACGTGAATATGAGACTAAAAACTTTCTTGTTCAATGACTTATTTTGGGTGTAGTCCTAAATATAAATTTCGTTGACTCCAATCAAAGATTACGACACACATGCATGTCCTCGTAAGCCTCATACAAAAGTTGCCGACTTTTGTTACAACCTGCACGAGCGTCTGTACCTGTTTGCATATGAATTGGTTCATTTGTATATGCAATGCATCACGACCGCTCATGTTGTTGATAAAATCCATGGTCAGCTGCAGACGTGCAATTTCAAAAACTAAGAACCAATTCCTACGAAAGAGTATTATTTACAGTCTCAGCTCCAAAACTCGTCTTGTTTAGTTAGAGGTTTACTTCGTAATTATATCGAATTTTAAAATGACCTTCTTTCTTTGCAATCCTTTTTTATTCAACAAATTACGTGCAATGCTATACATAATTAAGATATGTTCATTGACCCATCTTCTGCATTTACCTGCTGCCTTGGTCTTGAATTTTATATATTTGATTGTGCTGTTCTGTGAATTACCATCTCCAGCTAGAATTCCAACAGTATAATCAGTGTATGTGTTCAGATTATTAATATTGAACTGATTATGATTTCCTCGATACACAGTCTGGTGATATTTGCTGTTGAGATATATACGGAGCTTTGTTATATAACTGGAGGCTGAGGCGGAGGTCTGTATTTTCAACGTCACGAGTGCTGAATTTTTGAGTGGTGTAATTTGAACATCGTATACAGGAGCTGGCGTTTGAACTAATAGAAACAACACAAAGTTTAGCAAGTATTACACATGTACGTATATAATTTCTTGTTACAATATTTCTGTAATTCGCATTAATAATTCATGAAGAGAACACAAAAGAAATCATGACCGTCAAGGAGAGATATTATATTTAGAGATATTATACTTTGAAAACATATTGAAAACGGTTTCATGTCAGATGCACTTTAAATTTTTAGTACTTCGGATGCGGCGCTTATTTGAGGGCGGCGCGAAAAAAATTTTCGCTAGCCAATCACGTTGCCCAAATTTATTTTTCGTTTCGCTTCGCGCGAACAAATTCGCCTACTGGAAAAAAAACGGGTTTTAGTAATTAATCCATTTGTAAATGATAGTCACTGGAAAGAGGAAGAGAGAAGTTAGGATTGTTGTGCAGGCAAAGTTCTCTTCCTCACAACCGAAATGCGCATTTCCAAAGTTAAATGAGAGAAGGTTGAAACAGGACTCAATTTGAACTTCAAAACACTGTAATGCAGGAAAATATTTTCCGAGGCTGATTAAAGATTGAGGTGCAGTGTACCGTGTTTCGTTGAAGCGCTGCGTTGTTGTGAAGAGCGGATTTAGCATAAACAATGCATTTGAGGAGAGCACTTTTAGCATAATGAAAAAATTAGCATAATTTTAGCATAAATTTACAGAATTACCATTTGTGTATTATAAAGATCCCTACCTTCTCCACAGAGCTCTATTCTAAGACATAAGTCCTGACACCCAGTTGGTTGTATCCTTATATATCTCACATTATAAATATTTACGGACGTAGTTGATGCTTGGTAGCCGTTTGAGTTTCCTGTTATCTAAAATATAATAAGAATTGAGTAATTCCTCAGTATACCTCTACTGCGGTAAGTTTCTAATCTCTAGTCCTAAACTTAGTTGTAAAGTCAAATAGGATGGATATTATTTACTACATTTGGATAAATAGTCTAAATCTTGGGCATCCCGCTCGATAAAACCGACTGATAAAGAGCTTTTGCAGGTGGAAAACGTTTGTACATATTTTAAACCTAACCAGGAGAATTAAGTTGCGAAAAATGCAACTAAATGCTCTTCGTCCCTGCGACTCCGGCGCATATCAATGACTACTGAACTACAGAGTCCGTTTTTATGCCATGGACTTCGCTTGAGATCTCCACCTTCCAGAAAGCTTCAACATTATTTATGATATTTACCTATGCACACTATGTACTTTGCAATAATACCTTTCAGAACCCCCGTGATAAAACAATAAATGCAAAACACCCGCGGTAAATCTTAGTACCCGTCAGGAAATTTATGTTAGCTGTTCCCATGGTACGGCTACTCAACAAGCTACTTTCTATATTAAGGCTCCTCCACAGGCCCTGTAGCATGATTGGAAGGTCATACACATGGCCTGCGGAATCTATAGGACCGTCTTAGAAGTGTTGTAATATCATGCTGCACTATAAAAATCAAATTATTAAACTTACTCTATCGGTAATATGATTGATTAGCAGCCTCGTTATTCGATCGGATAAGAATTTAAGAAATGATTTTGTTTGTAATTTAGATGAAGTACAAAAATTCTGAGCTAGAAACTTGGAACGCGGGCGCAAAATATTTCTACTTCATGTAAATTAAAAACAAAGTCATTTCTTAATTTTTTTCGCTAATTAATCATATATATATAATCATTTTTATAGTGATATTACAACACTTCTAAGACGGGCACCGTATTGCGCAATCATAAGTACCTTTTCGCTGTTTTTATAAGTTTTATCATGGCTGTATTTCAACGAATATGACCCACACCACTTTGTCCGATCTTTATTACCCATAGTTACAACCCGTGTTATGTGATATTCTTTTTGAAGATCAATCAATAGATATGAGCCAGAGTTCGAAGCACACCAGCCACTTTTAGTAAACCTTGCTCTTTCATAATTAGAAGAACCACCGCCTGAAAATATTGAGTCAGGGAAGATGCCTGTGTCTACGAGTAACTGTTTATCGCATATCTTACCTACAGTGAAATATAGAAAATCTGTTAGGGTATTTTTAAATATAAACTGGGGGAGTAAGGCTCCTCAGCCCCCATGTTGCCCCTCCAGTAAACTATTCCCCCCCTGAAAGGTGTATTTTGTCTATAATATAAGCAAAAAGAGAAGAATGACTTAGTTTAGAAGAGTGTTATTTATATAACAAAATCTTAAGTAAAATCTTGCTTAAATGCTGAAACCTCAGTCTGCCTAGATCGATGAGATATGGCGGGATATATTTTTAGTAACTTTCTGCTACTGCATGTTGTCCATATTCAAACCATTATCGGGGAAACATGAGAAATTGTAATTATATTCATGGTAAGTTAAACCTTAACCATAACTAATCTCAGCTGATTTTTATTCCAGCGACTCATAGGCCATACTCACATTTTGCATATGGCAGGGTGACTTTTGTAGTGGTTGTAGAAGGTTGAAGATGGACACAACAGGATGTTCCGCTTGACTGTGTGTTATAACATACCAAATCACCAGTTGCAATATTATTCTGATCTTTCTCAGTCTCCTTATTACTAATATCATTCCCATCTGTCTCGCTAAATCCCAAGTGCTGACACAGCATTTTCTGACGGTCTTTATCCCAATTTTCTTCATCAACTATTCTCCAAATTGAGCCATCGTATACATTGATTGTACCTTCGTATGCACGTGATAATCTAATATTGGGCGCTAAAACAGAAAGATTACGAATGAACGAGGCATTTCACTCCAGTAATGAGCAAAAATGCGTACTATTAAAAGATGAGGTCAGAATTGGGTCCAGTAATCGCACGTTACCAAATGTGCCTGATATATCTACAGTCTTTCAAATTCGTTCCGAAACTAATTCGCACGAAAATTCGTGGGAATGCTCTAACAAAACCCACAAACGTTGCGCGAGATGAGCGACTGGGGACAAGTGGTGCAGGTGTTGAAAACCGATGCGTCGTGATTGTCGTTTTCTATCGTATATTGAATTCATAAGTAATTGATAAGGCGAAGACCCAATGAAAACGCCCCATTCAGGTCACATGTATACAGTTTGTACATCCCGATAAAGAAACTTTTCGCTAAACTAAACCTTAACAAAAGTTAAGAATATTGATTAGCCATGCACAAAGTTGAATTTTAACGAAAGTTTATAAAGCTAATAAGCTTTATCCTTTTTTTATTTTTACAAACAAATCAGCTTCTAATATGATCATAAAAGTAGCGCGCATTACCCGTTGTTATAGGGCTAGTATAAGTACCGATATCCACACAAGTGTACTCGGTATAAAGTTCCTTTGTAGTATCGGAACAAAGGTGTGATGGTAGTACATTATTGTCAATCGTCAATTCACAAGATCTGTTTCCACCACAAAGAGATTTCACCTGACAATTTGTTACTGCACTACATTGCGTATCACTGGTTGCACTGCCATCAAATGTCCCGCTATTATTGAAATCTCCATAATAAGCTTTCTTAACCACCATAAGTTGTATTGGAGAACAATGAACATCTTTCATTTTGGTGCCGTACTGTGTCACTGAACCTAAATTGGAATTAATAGGAAATGAATTTTCCGGTGACAATTCACAATAACTGCATGAAAAACCTGTTAATCGCGAAATATAGTATCAACTAAGCAAATGCCACTGAATTTAGAAGTCTGTAGAATATAATATTGAAGGATTGAACTTAATAGTTATACTGTATACATATATAGTTGTACAGAATTTTTTAATCGTTAAAATAATTCAATATACTGAAATATAGCATTTATAAAATTCTATAAAATATAATTTTGGGGTCACCAAAGATTTGTGGGAGCTAGTTCAGGACCAGGCCTTTTTCCGGCTCGTGCACAGGTTAACAAATAATTAATATTAATACCCTATTCTCTTTTTTTGTACTAATTAGATACGACTTTGTTTTCTAAGTTGCGCATTTTTTAAAGAATTGCACGAGGTCACCTAAAGTATGACACTTACCAAAAGTAAACTTTTGTTCTGTTTTGTCACAGAACGTTTTCCTATCCACATAAAGACTATTAACATTAGGTTGACCACATATGCTCTTGGTGTAAAATGATAAAGATCCAGCGGCGCTTTGTTTCAAACGGTGTTCAGTACGTTTCTGGTAGTCTTTCCCATTTGTTGATATGCCTTTATACACGAATAAACGATTCTTGAAGCTACTACCTGAGGTGGATCCAAATGTTGCATTCGCCTCGATATTGTGTAACAGTTCGGTATCGAGGTATCGGAATTTTGCATTAACGTCCAAACAGTTGTCAGTCATTACAACCCAGTAAGGTAACGCATGACTTGGATTATTGTACACGAGCTCTCCCGATCTTGTAATACATTTTCCAGTCTTAGCATGCCTGAGAAAAAAACTTTCGCAATCTGCAAGTATAAATTCACATCAAAGACTGTTAGTATGATTGTCGTTATCATGTTGAAAACGTATTCAACAATTGCAAAAGATAGAAATGTTGAATTAACATATCTACACTAAATGCTCTACAATTTTTTTAAACGCTGTTAAATCTACGTTATACACACAATTTGTTCAAAAAATGTTTGGGGATGTCTAATAATTCAACCTTAACAAGAATCATTATAGATAGACGACGAATTTTGACGACGTCAAATTGATGCCATATAAATGCATCAACTGCATGGACTTGATAATACGTATCATCCTAGACCTAGTGAATAGCTTCGGACTTAGACTTGGTCCAAGTCTGTCTCTTATAGGGGTTTTTATGAGGGAGTTATAAAGGATTGGGGAGTATGTTAGGGCGCGCGAAAATGCGAGCGGGCTGCGAGAAAATTGGGATTCATCGCGTCCCGCCCGCCCGCCGCCCGCCTTAATTTCCTCCCGCCCGCATTTTCGCACTTTCGGACTGAAAGTGTACGAATAAATGCTGCCAAGCTCTAAATTCCTTTGACTAATTGCTGCAATTAAAATTATACAATACATACACTGCAAACTATATTATATTATATTATTGCATATCACAGTCGCATGTGAGATTAAGACTGTTTCCAGTTCAACATGTATACCAAACGTCGCAGGTTTTTCCCTGATAACCAATTGTGTTGTCTGTATATTAGAGCCGATTTATTGGTTTTTCGCAGAGATGCATATAGAAAAATTGAAATGTAAACAAAATGTTTTCTATTTATAGCCGCTTAAAACTAGTTGTTTTGGCATGTAATTCTAATCTCGTCAGTTTTTATACTAGTGGAGTTGGCATGTAATTCTAATCTCGGCAGTTGTTATACTAGTGGAGTTGGCATATAATTCTAAACTCAGTAGTTGTTCTTGATATTTATGTACAGTAGCCTTTTTAGTCTTATTTTTTTCTTATATAGTTCATCAATGTTTATATTCGCTATTCCTTTTCTTTTAATTCAAGAAATGCTTGAAATGCTACTTCCAAGCTAAGCTAAGTTCGAATTCGATCGCATGCAAGTCAATAACTACGTAAATTTCCCAAAAAAGGTCGAGAGAAAAACAGAAAAACCGGTGGGATTTTAGTCGCTAGTGACGGAAGTTCCGAGACGTCTGTTCATTGCAATCTATACATTGCGTAAGAGAACGAGGCGAAAAACCGGTGGGATTTTAGTCGCTAGTGACGGAAGTTCCGAGACATCTGTTCATTGCAATCTATACATTGCGTAAGAGAACGAGGCGAAAAACCGGTGGGATTTTAGTCGCTAGTGACGGAAGTTCCGAGACGTCTGTTCATTGCAATCTATACATTGCGTAAGAGAACGAGGCGAAAAACCGGTGGAATTTTAGTATAGTGACTAGTGAAAGTTCCGAGACGTACGGAATTGGAAATCGTTAACCGGCTTTTGAACAACCGGCTCCAGTTGTCTACCAAGCTATGGGGCTTGCTCTGGCTCGCTCCAATTAAGTCACAACTATATAGAATGTCACTCAATTACAATATAATCCCCCCAAAAGCATGATTTCGTCCCTATTATGATCTGGATAGGTTAAAAAGCAAAGACAAGGAAATTTGCGATACAGACTGGCAACAATTCCTAAACTAATTTTACCATCATCATAACCCGAGCGTATAACTATAGGTTAGCCTCAATATAATTGTACAGTATGTATATGTTTCAAATAGAAATCAGCGCAAACTAAGCTTCATTAAGCTATAATATTATAATTTTAGATGTATTTGTATACTCTATTGACTCTACAGGGTGTATCATAAAAAAGTGAACCCTTTGAAATTAAATACAATAGGGTACAATAGATTCTTTGAAAGAAAATGCAAATATGAAGTTCAATTTCAAAAAACTCATGTATTAATTTCAAAAGTTCAAAGAGTCTACTTTACACTATATATACTCAAAAATTGCGGGAACCACTGAGTTATTTTGATAAAATACACTACAATAGAAACTCGGAAAATAGTAAACATTTCAAAATGAGTTTCTATTGTATTGTATTCTATATACTCAATTGTATACTCTATATACTCAATTGTAATTGATGGAATAATTCATATGTGAGCGAAAAACGTAAAAAGATATATAACCATGCATTTGAAATTAGATATTGTCAAAAGAACAAAAAGCACATTGTTCATACGCCTTTTCGGGGTTCGCAGCGCCATCTTGCCAAGTGGGGCAAATACAATGGTAAAATCATTGCCTCGTCCCAATGGGAATACATGTCCCTAGGGTAATGCTTTTATTGTGTTTGCCCCACTTGGCAAGATGGCGTCGCGAACCCCGAAAAGGCGTATTGGTGTTTCAGCAATGCATATATATACACATGCATATAATGACAGAAAATGGGCTATGTTATATACTATGCGATTGACAAAGGGAATACCATCATTGTCATGTGCGGTATGAGACTTTGTCAACACAATCTATCTGCTGATTAAATGTATAGTTTCATTTCACAGCATCCTCTGCGCTAGCTCCAGATCCCAGTTTACAAGCGAGAGCTATAGAGCGAGTGCGGCTGCGGGGTATATCAAACTCTCACGTTTAAGAATAACACAAAAATACTTACCTTTAAATACCAATAACGATATACCATATAAGAACAACCATCGATGAATTAACCACGACATTCTCCCTTTGATTTCGGAAACTGATATTGCGAAAGCGAAATCTTAAATGATGAGTGCTTTGCCTTGCTTATACGTACTTCCGCATTTAAGTGCCTAAAGACAACACGAAACGAATTGAACTGTCTTTATTCAAAGAACAATGTTTGTCGCCATTATAGTTGTGCAGCTCCGGTTAATTACAAAATCCGTACTTGAAATTTGAATTTTATATTCCATGTACAGTCAATTCTTTGTCTAGATTCACACGGCGATCAATATAGTGGTTTTGTTTTGCCGAAAACATCACGTTTATCTATTTTGCAAAGCTTTTTAAATCAGATAAAAGTTAAAGATTTCTTTCCAAAAAGGCAGAACTGTTTCGTTCAAACACTGTTGAAGCGTAAACAACATCAGACTAGTGACTAGAAATACTGTAAGATATGATTTACCGATGAAATTATTTGTATACAAGCAAGAAACATGCACCCTAAATGTCATCACAGCGTGCATGTTCGCTTTGTAAGTGAGAGTGGTTGCCTTCGGTCATTGGAAGGTGTATATAACGACATCAGGGCCGCGGAGCCGGGTGGAGGAGGCGAGGGGCCATCGCCCTCCACTTTTCGCTGCATAAAGGACAGAACTGATCGCACATTGAAATTAAAATACGGCATTGAAATACGAAATACAGAGTCCTGGGCCTCAGTGTTAAACAGGCTCCGTGATCCATGGACATTTCGATGGATGTGATTTCTTTCAAATACAGAATTCAACATAACGGTTATATTCTAATTAGCTGACTACCTAATCATTAACATGTGTAAATTTCTGGTTATCTTAATCCCCATTACTTGAAGTGATATGCTAATAAGAAACATTGGTATAGTTGCCGCACTTGTTAAAATACTTGCATGTATAGAGGTAGAAATGGATTTATTAGGACGATTCAGTGGTTATTAGATCAGTGGTGGTTACCCAAAGACTTAAATTCATGATGCAACACAAAACGTTCCAACATATATAGTTCATATGTATTTGGTTATGTGGGGTATGATATGGATTAGTTTACTTTTATATACAAATTGTGCAACTATATAATATTCTATGGCTTCTTTCGCTAATGTGGGTTATACATCATCCATATGACAGCAAATTCAACTCGGTAAAATACATTACAATACTTAAAAATCTGAAAAAAATTCTATAATTGATTAATAAGTTCATTTCTGGGACTATGTAGTGCTTTAAAAGTATGTGAAGAAATATATATGTGACTATGTGTGTGAAGAAATATATATGAAGAAATGACTATGTCTTTTATTTCTAACCAAGCCCCAATTTATCGTGTGTTTTTTTTCAATTCATAAGTAATTGAAGTTTAGTACTCATCGGGAAAAGTTGCTTGAAAAAGGAAAGTCCATGGTCTCATTAAACGATTGGATATATATTTCCCAGTCGTTGTCAAACTACCTTTCCTATCTTAAATTAGAACTTTGCATTAAATGCTGGATTTTGGTATTGCACTGTCTGATCACCCCCCTTAGTATGCTGTGGATCAGCACTGGTGCCGGAGGGTTGTGTTGAATGATAAAGGTTTTCTGGTCCTCTGTTGTCTTTCAAAGACATGTAGGTCGAAAATTCCTGCTCTGTAGAAGTCTCTGGTGCAGATCCAGCCTCATTTCGTTCAATTGATTCTATCTCAGGAATTTCATATAAAACATCGTCATTCACCGATTTGTTGCCATTGGGAGGTTCTGGTAAGGAATCTAGAAGATTAAGGAAATTTGGTTACAATTTTTACAACGATTGATATTTTCCCTACTCCACCCTACTCCTTACATTTTCGCGCAGGAAACTTACATTCAGGTTTTGCGATAGGATTATGATTGGGGTCACGATCATGATCAAAAAGGCTAATATATTCGTACGCGAAACAGTTTGGACTACTGATGGAGATATACCCAGGATATAAAACCGAACTATATAGTTTGTGTTTCATCTTGGCTAAAACGTTCGTATTCTTCAGTAATCAGGGTTTTCTTATCAGATATTCGGCTTGTGCAGTCACGCGAGAATATTACGTCATGGTATATAACCGATAAATTGGGTGCATATCGTGGATTTCATCGTTTATATCTTGCGAAATACAGAGAGTTATAAGATAATCTATACCTTTCTAGAATCCTTGAACAACGGTGAGTATTTTAGTGTATAGTTTGCTGCTTTAGCATGTCTAGAACTCGAGTTATTCAGGAAATTTGGCGTACGTATTGATGTAAAGAATTGTCAGCCTTGTTGAATTTGATTTTAATTAGTTTGAATTTATCCAATGAAAATGGTGGAATTTGCCCCCCAGAAAACCGGAAGCCACACAATTTCGAGTTGTACCGTCACTTGCACAAGCCAAATACAAACTCCCAAGCGGTCATAATTTCTTTTGTGTTTAGATGAATTACGAATGAGAATTACAGTTCAGGTAAAGGATTTGATACGTACCAAATTTCCCTTTTCGGCCAACTTGTTCTAATGCTTGGGGTTTATGACTCTCCTCTTTATTCTTATTTTTAAAACGACGACGTTGGTATATGATCACACCAAGTGAGAGCAGAAAACATAACGCCAAAATAGCCAGTGGTATTAGGAGATCCATACGTGTTTTGTCCTCGGTGGATTGTTCTGAATTTTGACTGTTCACAAATCCCACTATAAATGGTACAAAGTTTAGAATCTTTTTTCTGGTGGATGGGTAGTTGAATTACAGGTGGTGTCATTGTGAGGTAATGAAAAATATAAATGATAAAAAGCAGATATTTTATACAGGCAATGAAAATGTTATCGAATTTAGTAAATATTGGCAATTTACCTGAAGGTTTTACCATTGTTTTAACACTGCTACTCCACTCAGTCGAGTAGTACGAGTCCTAGACAAAAATATAATTATTATTCAATTTTATCTGTAGAAGGAAGTTATTCATTTGCAAATATTTGCACACTATTATTCGCACTCCATTTATTCAGTGAAGATATATCTACCTCTATCTAAATCTGATCTCTTATCTATTTACCTTGCTTTCAAAATATCTCAGGAACACGACATAGCTTGAATTAGTTGTTAGAGGTTGGTTGGAGTATTTTTCTTTTTCAGAATTATACTCCTTGCCATCACCGATCACGAACGTCAAAGGTAGGACATCAGTTTTCAAGTAAGCAGTGATATAGGGATCTTGTGTGTTTGCTTTGTAAGGTTTCAGATCGCTTGTTTTAACGTCTTCGCTTCGTATTGGACTCCTTGCAGCACTTTGAACGATGACCATGACTTCTCTAAATCATTAATTATCATATAATAGGAAAAAAAGAAAATTCGTTTCCTAAATTCGAGTAAACAGAATTAACAACAGAAATGAATTGAATGCAGAATGCAAAATGAAAAGACGAACTCTATTAACATAATTAAGCGCAGGCTCCGAGCCGAGTTGAGCATGTTCAAAAGGTCAATTGAGAGCCGGCTCCGAGCTTAGCAACGACTTAGCAGCGTTTATATATAATATGAAACAAATACGATATGTAGAAGCTCCGAATCCGGTAATGGTCAGTTCTATATTTACAGAAGGTAGTTGTCTAAAAATTTAGGTCAAAATCCCTTGGCCGTGAATCATATAGAAAAACTTACTTGATATACTCTGCTGGTTTGGGAACGTTTAAGCTCAGAGTATAATAGGACGTTGTGAGTGGATTCACTGGTTCTAAATATAAAAAAGTTACCAAATTCAGTTACTTTCGGAATTCTGCGGGAAGACAACGTGGCCAAGCTACACTGTGTCGCCAGCAGACAAATTTGAAGGAAAATATCTGAAAACACATACGTGTGCAGATATAGAAGACGACTCAGCCCACAGCTCGGCCAACTATTGCAAAGCTAGCGAAACCACTGCAAATTACGCAAATATCTGACCACTCTCAACGGATTCTTCTCCGAATCACTTGCGATTGTAGCTAATTAGTGGAATTACCTCCATTTGTTATTTTACTATTTTCCAAGCTCTCCTCCCCATGACCAACGTTTGTGATGGCTGAGACCGTCACAAAGTACTTTGTAGAAGGTCGAAGATTATTTAAGGTAAGTGAAAGTACCTTAGTGCTTTTAAGCACTAAGCATTCTGGAGAAGTGTCCATGGAATGAAAGCAAACTTGATATCCCGTCAGTTCACCATTCCATGAACTTTTATCAGGAGCTTTCCAAGAAACTGCCAGTGAGGTTTTACCGTGGGATTTCAAAGCCACATCAAATGGAGGTCCACTTAGCCCTTAGTAAGAAAGAACATAAAATGTAAAAGGTTTTTACTTACCTTGTCCTTTTTCAAAGATAGAAACTTGTTCTTGTACAGGTGAACTTGTAAATATACTGTACGTAAGTAGTAAAGTACTACCGTACCGTGCCGTACTGTACTGTGTTGTGTTGTACTGTACTGTGCTGCGCTGTGATGTGCTGTGCTGTGCTACACTGTGCGCGCTGTACTCTGCTATGCTGTACTGATAATATGAAAACATTTCACGATTTAAAATAGGGATTTCAATGCGGATCTGGTTCAAGAGTTACATTTGGAGTGCTCACTTGGTGTTGTTCTGAATATAAATCTTGTTGCAACAAACTCAACAACGGTATAACAAATGACAAATTATCATTTATCATGTCATGTAATACTTACCTACTGTCCTGAACTTTCTATATTCTACTGTGCTATTCTGTGAAGAACCATCTTCAGCCTGAATTCCAACAGTATAATCAGTGTACGGTTTAAGTCCAGTGATAACGACCTGCGTTCCTCGTGATATAGTCTGGTATTTCATGCCGTTGAGATATATAATGATATGTGTTATGTAACTTGTGGCCGTAGGTCCATGTATTCTCCACGTCACTTGCGCCGAATATTGGGATGGTGTGATTCGAATATTGTCTACAGGAGCTGGCAGTTGGACTAGAGATAAAATGACACAAAATTTGGCAAAATGTACCAAGATTTGTACTGATGTAGCTTGGAAACATGTTAAATTTACGTAATTTTAATGATATATTCCAGCTAGGACACAACGTAATCGCAACGTTGCAGGAACCTAATGAACCATTAATAACATGAATCGGAACAAACCTCTTTACAGAACTAGTATGGTAGTAAGAAGAGTAGTAAGACCTTACCCTCTCCACAGAGTTCTATTCTAAGACAAAAGTCTGTCTTTCCTGTTGATTGTATCTTGATATGTCTCACGTTATAAATATTAAGACGCGTTATCGATGCTTGGTAGCCGTTCTTGTTTCCTGTCATCTGAAAGTCAATAAGAAGTTTAAAATATAGTTATTGTAAGTTTAAAATATCCCTAATCCTAACCTAACTCTAAAACAATTTGCATTTATTACCATCACAAATACCTGTTTGCTATTTTTGAAACTGTTATCATGACTGTAGTTCATTGAATATGGACCAATCCACCTTGTCTGATCTTTATCACCCATTGTCACAACCCGTGTTATGTGATATTCTTTTTGAAGATCCATCAAAAGAAATTTAGTTGCTTTCTCCTTGCTACACCAACCATTTTTATTGAATCTTGCATTGCTAAAACTATGAGAACCACTGCCAGAAAATACAGAATCTGGAAAGATGGTTTCGTCTTGGAGTAACGCGGGTTTATCGCACATCTTACCTACAGTGAAAGTAATAAAGAACGTTGGACATGACAAGCACCCGAAACCCCTTATATGGAAGAAATCATAAATATATCATTCATTACGGCAAATAGATGAAAGTGTATGAACTCGTTGGGGAACCAGAAATTTAAAGAGTATTCTTCCCAACAGCTACTGCGCGTATTGCCCAGTGAACATATGGTGCGAGAGAGCTTTTATATGACTTGATTTGTGATTGGACCTCTACCGTCCTTATCTTGCGAACTGCAGTAATTATGTAGCGAGCATTCTACCTCGCGTATATATATATAACAGTGTTCCTAAACATACTCACATTTTGCATATGGTATGTTAAGATTCGAAGTGGTTGTAGAAGGAACAAGATGGACACAACAAGATGTTCCACTTGGTCGTGTGTTATAACATATCAAGTCCCCAGTTGCAATATCCTGATTTTTCTCAATCCACTCAGTGCTAATATTATTGGCGTCCGTTTTGTTAAATCCCAAGTGCTGACACAGCATTTCCTGATGGATTTTATCCCAATTTTCCTCATTAACTTTCCTCCAATTTGAACCATCCTTTATTTCGATGAAACCTTCGATTGGTGAATAATGTAGTCTAATGTCGGTCGCTGTAAAGCGAAAAAAAGGACTAATAAATGTATTGGTGACAGATGCGGTTAGCGCGCTGCCCCTTACCTCTGAGTTGAGCCTGCTACTGCAGGTCGAGGGCAGGGATTTACCTATGGGGCCATTCACAAAAGATGTCCGGCCAAATGATGGATTTTCAGACCCCCCCTCCCCCCCTTGTCCGGCATTGTCCGAATTAGTGACCCCCCTCCCCCCCGACATCCGCCATGTCTCGCAAAAACTCACGCAATCTTCACGACACTGTTGAATTCATCATTGAAGGAGAGAATAATAGATATAAATATTATGAAGTGTTCAAAATGCCAATTTCACAATGGGAAGGAGAGTTCAAAATAGAGGCAAAAAGAAATTTGGTTTTGAATTTTTTTTAAATCCGGACGTCCAGATTGCTAAAAACTCCCCTCCCCCTATGTCCGAGTTTGTCCTGATTTTCCAACCCCCCCCTCGGCTCGGACATCCTTTGTGAATGGCCCCTATAGGTTATGTAACTTAAAGAAAACTGGCCCTTAGGCGTTAACTCGTAAAATAGTTAAAACTAACTTTAAGATAAATCGTCCCCCGTGATTTCTGTAAGAAAAATATTTTATGGTGGAAGAGGTATTAGTTTTGTTTAACTTCGTTACCATTACCTCTCTCTCCTCCGCAGAGGTTATTTGTTTTATTTCGGATTTTCGGTAATCCGAGTTCTGTTGTTTCATTCGGAGATCTCTGAGTTTTTCAAATAATCAGCTGGGTAAAAAGTAAAATAAAGTATCGATACTCCAAATAACCTTTGCGGAGGAGTGCTGGAGAGCCATTACCTGCAGTTGTAGTGGAGCTGTAGGTATCCACACAAGTGTACTCGGTGTAAATTTCTTTTGAAGTATCAGGACAATATTGTGATGGCAACAAATTATTGTCAATCGTCAGTTCACAGGATCTGTTTCCACCACAAAGAGATTTCACCTGACAATTGGTTACTGAACTACATTGCGTATCAATGGTTGTATTGCCATCAAACATCCCATTATTATTGAAATCTCCATAATCGGCTCTCCTAACCACCATACGTTGTATAGGAGAACAATTAACATCTTCCATTTTGGTGTTGTACTGTGTCACTGAACCTAAAAATGGAATATAAATATATAGTTCTAGTGTTTCATGATATTCGTTAAACTAAAGTTATTATTGTTTTATCACAAATTATTAAGAGAAGAAATAAAAGTGTATCAACATAGAAGGCCATAGATAATTAATAGATAATTATTTTACTTACCAAAAGTAACCTTTTGTTCTGGTGTGTCACAGAACGTTTTCCTATCCACATACAGACTGGTAACATTAGGCTGACCACATTTGCTCTTGGTGTAAAAATATAAAGATCCAGCATTTGTTTGTTTTAAACGATGTTCAGTCCTTACTTGGTAGAGTTTCCCGCTAGCTGATACGCCTCTATACACGAACAAACGATTCTTGAATGTTCTTGAGCCATGGGACGCAAACGTTCCATTCAACTCGATATTGTGTAGCAGTTCGGTATCGAGAAAACGGAATGTTGCATGCACGTCCAGACAGTTGTCAGTCAATACAACATAGTAAAGTTTGGCATGATTTGGGTTATTGTACACAAGCTCTCCCGATCTTGTGATGCACTTTCCAGACTGGCTATGCCTGAGAAAAAGACTTTCGCAATCTGCAGCAAATATGAAAAAATATTTTTTGGCCTTATAGAATACTACTAAACAATCTCTTCAATAAGCCCCCCGGGGACTTATTTTTTCATGCACCTTTAGGGGTGGGCATATTGGAGAGGGGGCTTATTTGTGGGGGTGGGGGCTTATCTATTTTTACGTAAAATGATAAGATAATTTTGTTCAAGCACGGTACAATGTGTAAAGAAAATCAAAAAACCTTACCAAAACACTTGTGTTCTTGTGTGAATGGGGGGGGGGCTTATTATAGGGGGCATATTAGGAAGGGGGGGTTATTTGAGAGGGGGTATATTAGAGAGATTACGGTATGATAATTGTCACTAGAGAGCTCATCCGACAATGGGTAGTCAGCAGATCTGCAACAGCGCACAAGATTTAATAATTTTTTAACGATTTGGCGTGCTCAATCGAGCTATTATGCTCAATGAGAGACGTGTTCTATTAGACATGTCCATATTCTGTTTACTACGATAGTGTATATTGCTTCCAAAAGCTAAATTGAGTTTTTCGTCTTAGCATTTTATAACGGCATTTGGAAATGATGCTGACGTCAGCAATAAGAATTATTCAAACCTTCTTAACTCGCGACGGAATAGTTGTATAGACTTGAAATTTGTTATGCATATTTGTTATAATGTTATACAAAACAGGTTAAACAGCCAGCTTTATAGATTGCATGTTAAAGATTTTAGAATTTAGTCACGTGACGGTACAAAACCTCTACAATCCAACCCTCGCAAATTATTAATGAAGTATTAATTAATATTAAAGTAAATACAGAATTGATACAACTGTTGTGACTTCGGCAGACTATCATTCTATTTCGACTTTAGAGGAATCCTTAAATGAATGTACCGAAGACATTGGGAACTGGGCAATAATGAACAAGTTACCTTTGAATGAAGGCAAAACTAAGGTGGTGACAATTATCGGCAAACGCTTGGGCAAGAAAATAGACAGACTTCCGAATGTTACGCTAAATGGGAAGCAACTTGAGAATGTTAGTTGTGCTTTATTGTTGGGCTTAAATTTGGACGAGAAGCTGGTTTTTTATGTTCATGGGGACAAAATATGTAAAAAATTATCTCAACGTATTGCAGTGTTGATCGAAGAAAATTAGACACTGCTTGCCATTACGACAAAGAAAATTATACTACAATTCGATCCAGTAATTAATGTGAATGTTATATGGACTTCTTGCAATAAAGAATGTTTGGGAAGAGTTCTGAAACTTCAGAAAAGAGCAGCAAGAGTTATCGTCTCTGCAAGTTATCGTTCATCCTCCATTCAACTTTTTAATGAACTGGAGTGGATTCCTTTTTGTGAGGAAGCAAATATTGCAATATGTTCGTATGCAAGATTGCATGATAACTTACTTTCATATTTAGCTGATTTATTTACTGTAAATAGCCAGAGACACTCGCGTAATACAAGATATTGTAATTTGAATGTCATTTGTCCGAAATATAATAGGGAAACTGAGGGAGGAAGAACTTTTAGTGTTCCGTGTAGTAAGCTCTGGAATAAGTTACCTTTACATTTTAAGAACGTACAATCGATTAAGTCATTTAGACGAATTTTGTGGAAACAGGTTTTTACTGAACAATATACTTCCAAACGTTAAATAAATTTTTAAATATCTACATAGTGTTTTAACTACAGTAGTTTTTATATCATGTAAATAATTATATCTAGATAATTTGAGGGCCACTAGTTTATTAGCTTTCAGCTATTTTGTGTATAACCTCGTGAAATAAAGATTCCATTCCATTCCACATTGACGTACAGCACAAATATGTTTTATGACATAGCAAACTAGCTGATTAATACTGGAGTCTAGACATGTTAGGCAGTTAGGTCAAATTGATTTTTTACTAGTGACATTGTATCCATATAAATCACGTATAAGTAAATGTTACTCGCTATGTCTCTATTTATTGCAATATGAGGTTCGTATGTCAGATACACTTTCATTGTTTATACGTTCCCTGCTCGTGAAATATAGGTTAACTGCGACGAACATGTCGTAACAGGATTAAATCGATCTCAGTGGCAGTGCATTGACAATTGAACACTATCTCCGGTTGTTCTGAGAACGATTATAGTTTTAACACTTACCCTGTAGATACAGGAGAATCACAATAAACCCTGCAAAGTTCCACTCCCGACACTTGGAAAACATCGATCTTGTCAATTGAGAAAACACTTCATAAAGATAGAGATTAGAGTTAAGATGTAAGAACGACTTTGTGAACTGCGGATTAAGACGAAATTCATCAATGTATTAAAAAAACGAAGCAAAATTAATCAGATAAATATTCAAAGCAACTCGGCATGAAGTCTATATGGTGCTTTTATAATTAAATAAACCAAATATCAAACATTCTTTTAAACAATGGCCCTATTATAAAATCTGTTATCTTTCCCGAAGTCTATACAAATTGATATAGCTATATTTAAAGTAATTATTCTCCAAGTTTGCTTCAAAGCCTAGTTAACGTTCACACGAGAGAGATAAGCACAAACATAAGGAAAGACAAAAGGTAAAACAAAGGAATGCAGTGAAATGTGCAATATAAATGGTACCTCAGGCAGTTGTACGACGCAAACGAGTATTAAGTTCTTTCTAGATCTTGACGAAAAGCTTTCCAACTTTGCGCGGCAGCACAAGGGACATACCGCCCCCGAATAAGCGCCGTATGTTAGAGCAAAAATATTTAAAAGCGCTGCCCTTAATCGAAACACTGTTAGACGGAATTGTTCGAGCTGAAAAAACTATAGTACTCCTCAATCTTTAGTCAGCCACAAGCACTAAAAGATTTGAAGAGCGCAGCGGCGCTCAAAAGAGTAAATACGGTAAACATTTGCATGATCACGGCGTAGTACGACGCGCAGGTGCAACTATGAATTGCCTTAAGGTACGTTCACACACAGCGATTTGTCGGGCCGATTTTAGGTTTATCTGAATGTTAATGACGAAAATGTTCAGTTGATGATGTCGCCAGATGACGTTTGCCACGTATTTTTCAAACATCATTAACGTGCATCTGAAATCGGCCCGACAAATCGACGTGTGTGAACGTACCTTTAAGGTGTAACAAAAATTGTTGTAACTTGCAACAAAAGCCGATTTCAATGCAAGTTAATTAAAATTAGTATGCATTACTGATGCAATCTCGATTGTGATTGGCTAAAAACCTACAGATAATTCTCAATGTCTTGCCACCTACATGACATTGAAAGTTATCTGTAGGTGACGTAATTTTTTGCAGCTATTATTTCCCTACAAAACTCTCTAAAGGCCTCTGCATTTATAAATGCACAATAAAACAATTATTGAATTCGGTTTTCGCATGATATCGATAATTATCGAGCCTCAGTTTGGTTATCCGCCTCAGCTTCGCTCCGGCAGATAACGCAAACTTCGGCTCGATAATTCTCATAACCTCATCCAATAATTGTTAAATATTTTGCATACTGTCTCAGATGCTAACATTTTAAATTAACTGCATTCGTTCCAACCATGCTTTGTTTCAAGTTGCAGCAATTCATATTTGGCTTGTAAAGTTATAAGGACTGTTGAAATGATTCCTAATAAAGACTTTTACTGCAGTTTTTTCCAATTCTGTTTCACTCATGCGGGAAATTTTGACAGAAATCAGCAAAATCAACGTACGAGCTATCCGTCATTGCATGTATAATATACCAGAATTAACTTACTTATAATAACTAAACACTAAAATTTCATTCTTTATTTCTTACTGCTCAATAATTGTTACTCATAACATTAGACAATACTCGATATTATAGGGAGTACACGCACACACTAAAAAGTATATTAAAATGTAAAAATTACGTATGTGACAAAATATATGTTTTTATTCAAAATACAGTCAATTCAGACGCAATTCATTTGCGAATTCGTTTCGGAAAACTTCAGAAATGTAGTCCTAGAGCACCCCCCACCACACTATTCCTTAAACAACAGTTATTACACTTCAGGCAAATAAAATAGTCCATGGTCTCACTGAACGTTTGGATCTATAGTTGCCCTGTATGTGGTCGCAAAATCACCTCTTCTATCTTAAATTAATCACCACTGAAATCTGCATTAAATGCTGCATTTTGGTATTGCACTGTCTGATCACCCCCCTTAGTATGATGTCGATCAACTCTGGTGCCGGGGGGTTGTAGCGATTGATAAAAGCTTGCTGGTTCTTTATTGTCTTTCAAGGACATGTAGGTCGAAGATTCCTGCTCTCTAGAAATCCCTTGTACAGATCCAGCCTCGTCTCGTTCAATGCATTCTATAACATCGTCAGGAGTTTCATATACAGTGTCGTCATTCACGTATGGATTTTTTCGAGCTGCTTGGCCGTCCTTCGCCCTTTTGTTGGTTTTTGGAGGTTCTGGAATAGAATCTATAAGAATATAGTAAGAGAATATAACCACAATTTTGTACAACGATTCATATTTTTTCTACGTACCCGACCCTACCCCCCGTACATTATTTTTGCGCACAAACATACATTTAGGGTTTGAGATAGGGTTGTGATTGGGGTCATGATAAAAAACAAATATATTCGTAGGCGAAACATATAATGAGGATGCAACCTATTTGACCGTTCTCTATTTAATCATGCATGGTTAAATTTCACTGTGTAGTTGTCTGATTATAATTTGAGAATTAAGACTGTGCTTCCAGTTTGACTCTACCAAATACCTAAGATTTTCTCCAGGTACTCCTGTTTCTTTCTGTCATAGAACTTAATCAACAAGGGAGCCTTTACTGGATCTCTAGGGAGAACAGTTTCGAACTGAAAGAGATATCCATTACACAAAAAGCTATAGTATAAAGTTAAGTAATATACACAGCATGAGCGGTCTTGCTGCATAAGATATACCAATACGAGCAGAACTGTATATTGCTTGTAATTCGTCTTGATGAAATCGGACTGTTCAGAAAACATCAGCGAGCCCAGGCTTTCACATATTCTCACCACATTATCGGGGGTTCGTATTGTTCAATAATTTTAAAGAATGAAAAATTGAACTGATCGTTAAATAGAGAATAATACATGGGTGCGCGCGGAAATATATACCAGATTTATTTCGAGTGTTGAACATGATATCCACGAGTGAGCGCAGCGAACGAGTGAGATATCATGTTCAACACGATAAATAAATCTGGTATTTCCAAGCATCCATGTATTTTTCTGTTTATTATATAAAGGACAGTCTTTTCAAACAAAATAAAATAAAATAAAATAAAATAAAATATCCATTTTCATAAACTTCAAAAGCGATAATTTGTGAGATTATCATAAATAATCTCACATGTGAGATTATCAGTTTTATCAGTGCTCGAAATCTCTATAAAGCACTATACTTTATATAATAATCTAAATTAATCTGTTTCAGATTTACCAGCTCCTTCTCGGTCATGATTTCCGTTATGTTTTCTCACGAATTACCAATGAAATTGCAACTTAGTTAGATTAGGTTAAAGTTTTAATACGTACCGAATTTCGTCTTCTGGCTCATCTGTTTTGATGTTTCACATTTATGGCACAGCTGTCTTTTGTTATTTTGAAGACGACGACGTTGGTATATGATTACACCAAGTGAGAGCAGAAAACATAACGCCAAAATAACCAGTGGTATTAGGAGATCCATGCGGGTTTTGTCCTCAGTGGACTGTTCTGAATTTTGATTACTTACACATCCCACTAAAAAACAAGTTCAGAATTTTTTCCTTCGATGGCGAGTTAACCTGCATGCATATGATTAAACAATGTATATAGGTCGTGAGCAACTTATTTTTGTAATGAAAAAATATTATTTAACCTTAGGAGTAGGAGGCATTTACCTGGAGCTTTTACTATAGTTTTAACACTGCTACTCCATTCTGTCGAGTAGTACGAATCCTAGACAGAAATATAATAGTTATGTAATTCTATCTATGGAAAAGTTAATTAGTATGCAAAACCTCTATTTATTCAATGATATAACTACCTTACCGAATAACTCCGATCTCTCACTTATTTACCTGACTTTCAAAATATCTCAGGAATACGATATAACTTGAATTAGTTGCAAGAGGTTGGTTGGAGTATTTTTCGGTTTGAGAGTTATACTTCTTGCCATCACCGATCACGAACGTCAAAGGTAGATCATCAGCTTTGAAATAAGCAGTGACATAAGGATCTTGTGTGCTCGCCTGGTAAGGTTTGATTTCGCTTGTTTGAATATTTTCGCTTCGTACTGGACTGCTTAGCTTTATGGCGCTTTGAACGATGACCATCACTTCTCTAAATCATTAAATATTATATATGTCATAGAAAACGTTATAAGTAGAGATAATCATTAATAGCACTAAAATAAGTATTCAACAGTACGAGAGATACTTGCAGTTAGAGAGTGCAGCGGTAATATATTAAGTACCAATCGATCCAAATTTTAAGGGGGCGCAGGGCAGCACAAGGGGACACACTCGTTAATTAGTATATGCAAGGACATTCATTTAATATTCAGGGTATTATTAATTATTGACTTTCAGTTTCTAACTGATAATTGTCAGTTCTTGCAATATATACGATCCTCTACTATAATCAAGTACAGGAAACTATACAAGGATTGCTATTGTTAATGTTCTACAATCTAAGGAGCGAAACGAGTCAGATAGAATTCAAATAATTCAAAGATCGTATCGGAATTGAGTCGATCGAGTAGCTCGATGGCTTAAGAATCCGAGCAGAGTTGAGGCTGCTCAACAGGTTTCGAAAAGGCTCAAAGATCAATTAAGGCCCACCAAAGGCTCATGGAGAGGACTTGATAGATTTAGAGCCATCTATGAGCCAAGTCGAGCCTACTCAATTGGTTAAAAGAAGACTCCGAGCCTATTCGAACCTCCTCAACAGGTTAGAAACCAGGTAGCAGCAGGGTTGAGCCCGTTCAATCAGTTAAGAGCTGGCTCAAAGCAGAGTAAAGCCTGATGTTGTGTCCTTTTAATGGTTATAAGAGCCAGCTTACAGCCAGCTCGAACCTTCTGGCTACGTTAAGAGGCGGCTGGAGGCCATGACGAGCATGCTCGAATAGGTTAGAAGTCAGGCGACCCGAGTCGAGCATTCTCAGCAGATTAAGAGCTAGCTCGTGGCCAAGTTGAGCATGTGCAACAGGTTAAGAGCCATTTCAAGATCATCCTTTAATTACTATAAGTACTGAGTCTATTTGTCCTCAGCAACATCTATATATTTTAAACTACATACGTAAACTCCGAGTCTAAAAAGTTATTCTTTTAGTTCAGAGATGGTAGTTTTTGGGAAAATTTATGTTTAAATGCCTTGGCCGTGAATTATATAAAATATTTACCTGATATATTTTGCTGGTTTGGGTATGTTTAAGCTTAGAGTGTAATAGGACGTTGTGAGTGGATTCACTGGTTCTAAAGATAAAATATTACTGACCATCACATGAACAGCAAATTGAATGAATGTATAACCAGACGACTGCACAACCGAAGGCCAAAAGCACTGACAGTGTAGCTAAACTACTGAGTATCCAGCAGATGAAAGTGCAGTAAAATATCTGCTTTTACACAAGATCGTGAAATTGCACTAATACTTGGTAACAACTATTGAGTGCTCTCCAAATTGCATGCCAACTATTGCCTAAATTACCTCCATTTGTTATTTTACTGACTTCCAAACTCTTCTCCCCATAACCAACATTTGTGCTGGCTGAGACAGTCACAAAGTACTTCGTGGAAGGTCGAAGATTATTTAAGGTAAGTGAAAGTACCTTAGTGCTTTTAAACACTAAGCATTCTGGGTTCCTGGTTCTGCAGAAAAGCAGACTTGATATCCAGTTTCTACCAGCTTATTTAAGGTAAGTGAAAGTACCTTAGTGCTTTTAAACACTAAGCATTCTGAAGCAGTGTCTCTGGCAGAAAAGCAGACTTGATATCCAGTCAGTTCACCATACCGTGAACTTTTATCAGGAGCTTTCCATGACACTTCCAGTGCGTTTTTACCGCGAGATGTCAAAGAAACATCCAATGGAGGTCCACTGGGTCCTATAAAAACACAACAATTGATAAAAGATGTAAACATCACATGATTTCAACTAGGTAATTAGCATACCAAGTTGATTCGGACAACTGTAATGTACAAAGCCAGCTATAGGTTCAATACATATTTATACCAGCACTTGTGGTGTCGTGGTCACCACGCTTGCCTTTCAAACATCACATCAACAGGGGTAATAGCATACCCTCGATTCCGACTATTGTAATGTACAAAGCCAGCTAGGTTAGTTCAATACATATTTATACCAGCACTGCACTTGTGGTGCGTCGTACCACATTGCTGGGAGACCCGGGTTCAATCTTTGGTCGGACCTCTACTCATGGTCTTAAAATAATTGAGAAGAAAGTGCTACCTTTACATTGACATCAGTAAATGGTTAGACTTTCGCGTCTTCTCGGATAAGGACGTTAAAATCGTAGGTACCTCGGATCCCCTATCAATTGGGCAATAGCCTGTTGGGAAATCCGCTCACCAATGAGTGAGAAACTCAATAAACTCAATAAACACAAACTCATTTCAAGTATGCAATTTTTGGACCTCATCTCATGCACGTTAACAAATTTTATATATTCAGGATTGATTACTTACCTGGTTTAACCATTGTTTTAACACTGTTGCTCCATTCTGTCGAGTAGTACAAATACTAGATGAAAAAAGAGTTATGCAATTTTATCTATGGAAGAGAGCTTAATTCTATTTATCTTTCACTATTTACCTGATTTTCAAAAAATCTCAGGAACACGATATAACTTGAATTTTGTTTTAGAGGTTGGTTGAAGTATATTACATTTTCAGATTTATATTCCTTGCCATCACCGATCACGAACGTTAAAGGTAAAACATCTACTTTTAAATATGCAGTGATATAGGGATCTTGTGTGTTGGCTTGGTAAGGCTTGAGTTCGCTAGATTGAGTATCTTCGCTTGGTGTTGGACTGCTTTTGG
The DNA here is from genome assembly GCA_016169945.1 of Trachythela sp. YZ-2020. Lineage (NCBI taxonomy): Eukaryota > Metazoa > Cnidaria > Anthozoa > Malacalcyonacea > Clavulariidae > Trachythela > Trachythela sp. YZ-2020. The sequence goes on from JADLSH010000389.1 coordinate 8,588,291, forward strand.
CACTTTGAACGATAACCATTACTTCTCTAAATGCGAAAATAATAGATTAATTAATCATGTAGAATCTTCTTGAATTAATTGATACACTTGATATATGCGTACCTTATATACGTCGCTGGTTTGGTTATTGTTAAGCTAAGACTTGAATAAGACATTGCGGCAGGGTTCACAGGCCCTATAAATATCATGAATATAGCATTTCACTTAAATTATTAAGTTTTAGCCTGGTCTTAGCCTAGGCAGCAGACATGTTTTTACATAATATCTTACATAAAACTCTTGCAGTGCTACAAATTTGCCCTAACAAACTGATATTTTAATGTTCTTTATCTCCATTTGTTATTTTACTGATTTCCAAGCTCTTTTTCCGTAACCAAATTTTGTGCGAGCCGAGACTGTCACAAAGTACTTCGTTGAAGGTTGAAGCTTAGAAATGGAAAATGACAAGGCCGACAAAATCTTAGTGTTTAAGCATTTCGGACTTTTACCATGTTCTTTTGTAGAATAGCAAATTTGATATCCCGTCAGTCCACCATCCCAAAAACGCTTATCAGGAGCTTTCCACATTACTTGGAGTGAGTTTTTGTAACGGGATATTCGACGGTTCGAGGGAAGGTCTTTCGTCACGAGATTTAGTCGGAGTATTTGATAAAGTCATATTTTTTGTATAAAAGTTAATTAAATTTGATTGATTTCATTATTGAATAATTGGAATGCATTCAATATTTCATCCACATGTCCACCTTTCGACCACACCTATTGTTCGGAATTGTTTACATTCCTGATGATCGCACTGTTTACTGTTTTAGTCAGGTGTTAACGAAATTTATGCTATTTGAAACGAAGCAACATTTTCTAACATTCTTTAAAAATATAATATTATCCCATGCTTACCAGCTTCTTCGGTCTTAAAGTTTTTGTAAAATATTGAGGTATTCTTTAAATAACCATCCTGTGCCTTTATACCAACAATATAATCAGTGGACGGTTTAAGACCTCGAATAATATACTGATTTCCATATTGCGCACGAGATATTCTATGCATTTCTGTGCCGTTCAGATAAATGATAAAATGTGTAATATAAGAGGAAGCCTCAGGTGCTGGTATTGTCCATGAAAGTTGAACTGAGAAATTCGATGGTTTGGTGACAATCTTATGCACCGGAGCTGGCGATTGAACTGAAAATATAAACAGTTAAATAAATTCGATTAAATTGGATGAAACCTTGAAGCCTTAAAACTAACCTGATCAAACAACAACTAGTAGTAATGCCTCACCTTCTCCACACAGTTCTATTCTAAGACAAAAGTCTGTGCTTTCAGTTGATTCTATCTTTATATATCTCACATTATATATATCAACCGGCGTAGTCGATGCTTGGTAGCCGTTCTGGTTTCCTGTTATCTATAAGAAGAATTGAAACAAAAAAATTACATCAGCTGTGATTCCTTTTAAATTATCAATATCCTTAGTTCTTCACACACATTTATCAAAGGATAAATAAAAAGAAACAAATTACATCAGCTGTGATTTCTTTTAAATTATCAATATCCTTAGTTCTTCACACACATTTATCAAAGGATAAAGGGATAATAAACTGAATATTACAATGAGTCGACTAAAGTTGGGTTTTGTTCCACTCGAGGATGCATATGGATTCAATGACACTCTAGAAATCCTGCCAGAGAACTGGTCTTAAAATATCTACTTATTATGCAACTTGTATGAATCTGTCTTGGGAGATGTTTCTGTACTTACCTGCACGCTATTTCGATCCACCAAACTTTTACTATGACTGTATTTCAATGAATATGATCCACTCCACTTCGTCTGATCTTTATCACCCATCACCATAACCCGTGTTATGTGATATTCATTTTGAAGGTCGAGTATAAGATACTTGTCTCCAGACTTCGTAGGACACCAACCATCGCTAGAAAACCTCGCTTCTTTGTACATGTTACTGCTAGTTGAACCGCTTCCAGAAAATATTGTGTCTGGAAACATGCTTTTGTCCTGTAATAACGCTTTCTCGCATATCTTGCCTAAAGTAAGAAACAGTAAAGATTAAAGAACAGTTGATAAGTTTGACGACCAATAGTGGTGGATACGCTGAATTCTACTTAACTGAGAAGAAACGGCGAGGTTGTTGCATTCACTTATTCGTGATATGTACATGGGCTGTGGTAGGATTCAAACACTGTCATTTGCATCAAACGATGAACAGTTGTTAATAAAAGCATTGCCCATGCTCATATAAAAGTTTAATGTTACTAGCGTTTGAAGGTTTCAATTAGCTCATCCAATCGGTGAGAGATTAGAGAAGCGCAATTTGTTGATCAGATTAAAGGCTGTCAAAAGTTTCACATTTTAATTGGCAATTCTTTTATCTGTGACTGTTTGTCCTCAGTTGTAACCGACGGAAGTGCAAAACATACTCACATGTTAGATATGTCACATTGACGCTCGAAGTGGTTGTAGAAGGATAAAGATGGATGATACAACAGGATGTATCACTTGACTGTTCGTTATAACATAAGTAACCAGTTGCAATTTTCTGATTTATCCCAATCTCCTTAGTATTAACATCGTTCTCATCTGTCCCGTTAAATCCCAAGTGCTGACACAGCATATTTTCACGGTTTTTAACCCAATTTTCTTCATCTACTTTTCTCCAAGTTGCGCCATCCTTTATTTCAATGAAACCTTCGATAGGTGACTGTGATAATCTTATGTTTGGCGCTAAAACGGAAAGAGTAACAATCTCTATTCACAAAAGACATTACTTCATGAAATTTATGGTTAAATATCGATTACTTTTCGAGAAGCATTGTAGAATATTTATTAGAAACATCTATAACAGTCCATTCTATAAAACTGACGTTTTTATCCTGTAATAAATGTTCGATAATAGTAATAATAATTATTATGTTTTTCCTTTAACTTTATTCTTTTCTTCCTTTTACCCAAACAAATCAGCTTCTAATATGATCTAATACTTATTAAAAGTAGCGTGCATTACCTGCTGTTATGGGGCTAGCATAGGTACCGTTATCCACACAAGTGTACTCGGTATAAAGTTCCTTCGTAGTATCAGAACAAATGTGTGATAAGAGTAAATTATTGTCAATGGTAAGTTCACAAGATCTGTTTCCACCACAAAGAGATTTCACCTTACAACTTGTTAGTCGACTACATTGCGTATCAATGCTTGCACTGGCATCAAATGTCCCACTATTGTTGAAATCTCCATAATAAGCTTTGTGGATCACCATACGTTGTATTGGAGAACAATGAACATCTTCCATTTTGCTGCCGTACTGTGTCACTGAACCTAAAAATGGAGACAACGTTAATAAATAATACATGCTATTGACATAAATATGATTAAAGATACTGATTACCAAGGGGACGTTTATTTGGCATGTCAACACTTCGTCTGCGTGACCCTTAGGGTGGCCCTAGAGTAGGTCAGACCAGTTCTTTGTTACCATAAGTGAAAAAGGAATGCAAATGTTGATTTTGCATTAAGGAATGCAAATGTTGATTTTGCATTAAGGAATGCAAATGTTGATTTTGCATTAAATGTTGAATGATTTAGCCCTACGTCAGATAATCTCATTTCAAGTGAAAAAGGCGTCTGTAGACGCGTGAATTCAAATTCAAGATCGCGGTTTTAGATCTGCCCACATGCAAACATGTTTTACAAAATTAGCCCAAAAGTTAAGTCATATATATATATAACTACTACAGTACTAGCTAAGATGATTATCTTATGTACGAAGGTGCATTCGTCAGAATGCATTTCTCTAAGATGAGTATATTCTTATCGAGATGCGCATCCAAAGCCACATGTACTGTATATCTAAGTTAGGGTATACGCTATATTAAAATCCTTTAAAAACCATGTTCACACAGTTTGATGAAAATGCTTTTTTCCTTAATTAAGCTTAAACCAACAGTGGCAAATGTAAACGCAAAAATATAGTGTTACATATTTCCCTTACCAAAAGTAAACTTTTTAATTTGTTCTGTTGCATTGCTGCATCCATTTTTTTTCAAAAGAACATACTTTCCATTTCTTTCTGGCTGAACACAACACTTCACAGTGTCGTCGTAAAGAAATAGAGATCCAGCAGCTGTTTGTTTTAAACGGTTTTCTTTTCTGTTTTCGAAACCTTTTCCAGCCGTATTTATGCCGTCATATACGAGCAAACGCCTGTGGTATGCTGTATCGTCATATATAGACACAAACGACCCTCCCGTCTCAATATTGTGTATCAGTTCTGTATCCAGATAACGGAACTGTGCACCACCCTTCAAGCAGTTGTTAACCATTACAGCCCAATAACGTCTCGCATATATATTTTCCGGAAACGCAACTTCTGGTGCAATACACTTTCCAGACTGAGTATGCCTGAGAAAAAAACCTTGACAACCTGCAAACAGCCAAGAGTTTTTCGGAGTTTTACATAAGACGGTATACGACTATAAGAAAGAACAAACAGTACTCCGCGAATAGTATCATCCCGTAAATTCTAGAGACCCCAGAAATTCAAAATTTCTCCGGGGGAGTATGCACCCGACCCCTCTGCACCCGACCCCAGAAATTCAAAATTTCTACGGGGGAGTATGCACCTGACCCCTCTGCACCCGACCCCTTAACATTCTCGCGCCATTGGCGGTCGTGTTCTGAATCTATGTTTGTTTTGCCCCAAAGTCTACACCCTGGCTATGCCACTGGTCGGGAAGTGTCTATAAATGATACGGAAATGCCCTGAAATTGTTAAACGTGTTACATGCCTCCATAACTATTACCAGGATCCCCCCCCCCCTTTCAGATGGATTTTCGCCCTTGGACGAAACATACGTTAAATCACTGATTTCTATTGGTTGAAGCTCCCCAATTCGTCTATACAAACGTAAAATACTGAGTTCTTATTGGTTGTTACTTAAAGCTGCATATATAAGTTGAATAAATTAAACTTCGATACATGTCTTGAGTATTTAAATTGCAATTAATGTGCAACCTGAGCCACAGTTTCAAGCTTTCTTGTAAATGAGAAGAAATTTAAGTAACTTTCCCCACACTGATTCCAGATAACTAAACTGAACGAGTTTTGATATGGTTTCGTTTATCGACATATGTCATTGGCGTCTACGGATATAGGACTCCCGCTTTTAGAGACCTTACACGCACGGTCACCCTTGGCCTTGTCACATGCTCAGTCGACATAATTATTCATCTGTAAAAAATGGCACATCCGGGGAAAAGCACTGCCTCGAAAAGTCAACCCGGGGAAAAGCACTGCCTCGAATCGTACAGACCATAGCCTGGAACACTTTTTTATGTAAGATGTCAGGCTAATAAAAGCACTGCACCCAAAGCCAAGCGTGCTTTATTATTGCGATAGGAACATAGGCATACGGGTCCAAATTTTTAGGGGGGGGGCAGAGAACACTTTTCCCAACCGACACTGAAAATATCGTCCGACTTTTAATTCTACCTTGCTAACTCCCCCCCTCGCCGACATAAGTTCCTAGTTGTTCAATACTTTTATTTCCAAATTACACAGGGACTAGATTGCTTTGATTACTTTTTTGCTTTTCCATTTATTTCCGCTCATATATTGTCTGACTTAGGTTGAAAATTTGCCCAACTTGTCGACCTTTCAATTTTTCTAGGGGGGGGGGAGTTGCCCCCCATGCCTTCCCGCCTGGTACGCATATGATAGGAACTACACAATCACAGGTTTCCTGTACACGAGAGTTAAAACACATTTGACTGGCGGGCGACTATATGGACAAGGAGAAGACGAAAAATGTTAACTAGCTAAGGTCTCTGGGTATAGGCCATGCTATTCTTATACAAGATTGATGAAAGCATTGCTGCCAGTGTGAATTTAAGGCATTGCCATTCCCTATAGTATAGTGAAAGCGATCTGATGATTTAATCATCGTTTGCAAAGTATATTATAGGACCACTCGCATTCCACAATATGTCAACAACACCAAAGTGCCTTACCTTTAACCACCATTATCGATATACAATATAAGTGTAACCATCGATGAAATAGCGACATTTTGACGTTGAACCGATTCAGCGAAGTTAAAGTCGTATGTGTACTTCCGCGTATGACTTACTGAGCATTTTAATCAAGATTCTGTTGACTGTTGAAGTGTCAGGTTACCACCTCACGATTACCGAAAGCAATGTGGCTTATCTCAAATAACAAGCTCAAATAACTAAAAAATTGATGCAAAATAGTAACGGATGCTCCCAAGCAGTTTTTGTCCGAGACGGAGGGCATTTTCTTTAATTTACTGTAAGCAGTCCGTTACTCGTTAGTTGCTATATAAAAAGTATATATTTCCCCACTGTTTACTGTCGATTTTATACAAAAACAAAGTTACTTTTTATTAGTGTCTAGGACTAGATTTTCTCCCAAGTAGCTTTGGAAAGACTCATAAACTGTTCCCTTTGCTTTCAATGCGATAGGTACATTCATTTTACGTATACTTCGAAACAAAGAAAGGAATCGAAATGTTGTGAGCAAACTCACTCTACATAGAGTAACTAAAAATCTAACTGGAAAAAGAAATGGTTTTATTATATAAAGTATAGTGCTTTATAGAGATTTCGAGCACTGATAAAACTGATAATCTCACATGTGAGATTATTTATGATAATCTCACATGTGAAAATTATCGCTTTTGAAGTTTATGAAAATGGATATTTTATTTTATTTTGTTTGAAAAGACTGTCCTTTATATAATAAACAGAAAAATACATGGATGCTTGGAAATACCAGATTTATTTCTCGTGTTGAACATGATATCTCACGAGTGAGCTATTTCCGCGCACCCATGTATTATTCTCTATATCTTACCATTTTCCAATGTCTTACCATTAATTCGCGATGTCATTCTATACAGATTTCTCGCGGACCTATAGCTACGAGACTATAAGACTAAAAGCAAACACGGCGAATTTGACACATGTATAAAATGTAATATCTTCGTAACATTCAAAACTGCAATACATGAATCATGATAAATTACAACAAACATTTTATTAAATACCATTGCTATATCGTAGCATAAAATATAGATTTCAAAATTATATGCAATTCTTGCACAAAGAAACGTATCACTTCAAAAAGCTTCATAACTTTTGTAAAGGACTGCACGAAATTTCAACCATTGCAAAAGTGAGACTTCATATATTATACTTATAATATACAAAATGTCCATATTATACTGTATTATTCAAACTAATCCTATTATTCTTTTTCAAGAATGAAATATGAAATGTTCAAGATATTAGAATAATGGCTTAATGAATAATGCTCAAGATATTCAAACTTATTCAAACTTTTATTATTCTTTTTCAAGAATGAAATATGAAATGCTCAAGATATGCATATAAATATTTTCAAAACATTTTGTAGACAATATCAGTAAGGGAGTCTTCTCATGGCTTGGCCTTGAATTTCACCTTCTTATAAATATTTGCCTCTTTAAAACATGAACTAACTGCATGTAAAAGTTGCATGTAAAACATAACTTTAAATTTGTTCTTGTGCATGGTTTACAGCTCGAAACACATGAATTATAGCTACTGAAGAATAGGTCTCTCTAACTTTGCCCCACCTCTCAAAAACCAAAAAAGTTATTCGATTTTATATGCAGTAAAAATCTTTGTTCTGATTGTTAGTCAAATGTTGGGTTCATTAATCGTGATAATATATGTTGAGAAGAAATGTGTTTTAACCTCGAAGAATAAATTTCCGAACTACGATTTATGGAAGAAATCGGAAAATGTGAATTAAAGAACAAAAATTCAGGAAATAAAATGTTTGACCGCAAATTCTCCAGAAAAGAGGACTAAGAACAACAAGTAATAACCAGCCTTTCAAAGTGATTCGCATCTACAACATTTGTAACTATACCAAACTAAATGAATGTCCATTCAAATTTATATTTACAAATAAGTTAACGTCATCTTGACAACACACTAATAGATCCAAACAAAATTTTGATTACTATATGACAAAACTCTTTTCAAAAGTTTAAAGATCGTAAATTGATGCATTATATATACAACGAGAAAATACATAAAGTACACGAATTCAGTGATTCACAAAGACGTGCCAAGCATCGCTTGAATACGACGTTTGATGTTCTCGAATTCTTGCTTTTGCTAAAAACAGTTGAATAATGTTGTAACGCTGAATGATACTAATATAAACAATAACAATAGGAACAACAATAATATCTATTAACACAGGGTGTAGATGCGCAATTTGATTTATATGAGCTTTCAATTAAGTATAGGCAAGTTACCCAACCAAAGTAATAACGTCACAATGATTTTGACGAAGAGGTTCCGTAACTAAATAAGGTGGTAGGCAATTAATTAGTCTTGGAGATCTGGGGCCGGTTGTACGAAGGTCGTTTAGCTTAAACGGTGGATAAGCCAAAATTATAAAACACTTTCACACATTTTAAGAATGATTGAACTTAAATCTTATGCACCTAATATGTAGTTGCAAACATAATTGTTCTATTCAAGTTGAAATATTTTAGCTTGGTTGTTTGATGAATGTATAGACTTGATCGATATTTTCGATTTATCCACCGGATAGGTTAAACGGGCTTGGTACAACCGGCCCCTGCTTTGTTAAGGTGTTGATCTAGGATATAATATTGCATGATATATTTTTACTTACAACTTCCATTGCGGCTTGATCGCGGTACCGCTTTAATTCCTTTCGCAACGAATTATGGAATTCCAACTGTACAATAGAAAATGTATAGCAATAAATCTCTGGTTGTACATTTACGCACGAGATCCACCCGTCCAAATCCATCATGCATATACATACATACTAAATAACACAAGGGATCACGCCAGAAATAACGTCGATTTACTGACCGATTTACTCCATAATGTATTTTTACCTCGCCATTTTGAATACATAATAAACTTTTACGATGGCGTTCCGAACCCGCACCGAACAAGTTCCGAAATTTAAAATAACACGTGCGAGGACCAGTGGCGAAGACAGGTGAAGAACCTTCCCCGTTATTTGTTCGGTGCGGGTTCGGAACGTCATCGTCAAAACATATTATATATTCAAAATGGCGACGTAAAAATAAATTATTGAGTAAACTGTCAGTAAATCGAACTTATATCTGGCGTGATCCCTTGAATAACATTAAAACCACAGCATACAAACATACTTGTTGCGACTGTTCGGCGTCTTCAATACTTCTAAACGTCTCGGTGAATGTTTTCTGTGTTTTATAGATGCCTCGCAGACTAAAACAGTTATTGTACGTTAATTGCTAATCATACCCCGTACTTATATTCATATAACTGAAAAAAATCTGAAAAAAATGTACCGATAGTGACTCAAAATATTATAGTCAGTATAGTAAGCGAGTATAGAATTACTCATATTTTTAATGCAATTATGGTGTCATCACCATATGATGGACTTGGTGCCAAAAATATATGAATTGGGTTGTCGAGTTTTTAGTCGTTTTATGCATGCAGCCCATAGGGTGGCAGACTCACCATTTTTCTTGTTCCTTCCTATGATTTGCTAAAGATTCCAATGAATTCTTCACTTGAATCTAAATAATATCACAAAGTTACCACGTCAAAGTGTTTTAAATATTTTTCATACAGTTTAGACAACAAACCACGACAGCTAACTAAACCACAGACATGCACATAACTATATCAAGCTGTATACAACACTCAACAGTTCCTTTTTTCTACTTTTCTCCATCTAAAAGCCTGCTATACACATTGTAACTTACTCAACATAGTTACTACAGAACTACTTACAATCATATCCTCCTCAACCTGTTGTCTTCTGCTCGTTATTTGCTGGTGATCGTCGATATGTTTATTGACACGATCCTTGAATTCGCTCATTAAAGTATTTCTAGATATAAAATGATATTAGTCGGAATTTCATGACGCGCCTCTGACTTCTGTGACCACAGAAATTTTTCCAGTAGTCATCCACAAAAAGGAAGACGGGGGGGGGAAGGGTGAGAAATGAAATAAGAAATTTACCCAAAACGCAAGGATAGATTTATTGGGGGTTCAGGGGGTACCAACCCCCCTTTGGATATGGCAGTGCAATTATCAAACAAAAATAAAATATTCGGGGTTTTGGGGGCCTCTTTGACCATCTAGGCAACCTTATTTTTCTGACAGAGTTTCTGACGAGCTCATCCCCTTGACCCTGCCGGGGGGCCGTCAAAATCAAGCTGGATCTATCCGAAAGACTAATTATCATTTATACTGGGTTTGGTGGATAATCCAAGTGAGTAGATATATACACAATTTAAGACCTAACCAGGAACGGTTGCGAAAAATGCAACACTACAATCCCGTGCAAAAATAATGAGACTTTCGAAATTTATTTCTACTTTGTATTTGTCTGTCCCCCCTTCCCCCTATACAATGTTGGAAAACAATTTCAGCTGACAATCTACCTTTGTATCATGTGATCAACATTGTTTATGGGGGGAGGGGGGCAATGACTTAGTAGTCTCAATAATTTTTGCACTTGATTGTCTGAGTTAGTATATTTGAATAAAATGTAGGCTTATTGGAGATTAGTGCATATCTAGTTTAGGGAAGACAATAAACTTGGATGTGTTGGATTTGCTGCTTATTTTAAAACGTTTTTCCTACAATACCTTTATTAGTGGTTCTCTACAACTGAGTACTTCATGTAAAAAGAATATAAGGAAACTTTAGACTATTTAGTTAGAAAAGGGTAAATAATTCCTGAATATAAGCATTACTGGGAATAAACAAAATTTAAAATAATATCAAACTAATTTTCGTCACGGCTAACGCAATTATACTCCCAAAATGAAAATTTCCTTTATTTCCAGTGTTTTACAAGAGCAACAATTCGTTCTGGGCTAGTTATAAAATTGCAGTAAATTTGCTGGCTTTTCTATTTTCAGCTAAATTTCTACGCAACATTAGCAATAGATGCTATAGTTTAATGCTCTATAATTTATGTTGCTATTTTGAGACTTCGTACACTTGCATGCCTTTGGTTTTAAACAAAAATTTCATCTCTTATAATTGTGGGAGCATATGAGATGAATCGCCCGCTTGCTCCGGCAAATGATGTTGTCCCACAAGCGAATGATCATGTTTTGTACGTGCTTGACACGTTACGCACACGTTACGCACACGTTACACCACACGTTACATAATAATCTATAGTAAATCATATAGAGATTTGACACGTTACACACGTTACACCCACTATATTAAAAGGAGATGTAGTTTTTATTTTAAAAAAATTGGGTGTAACGTGTGTAACGTGTCATATCTTCATGCATTTACTATAGATTGTTATGTAAAGTGGGGTGTAACGTGTGGCGTAACGTGTGTGTAACGTGTCAGTGTTTTCTCAATCAAACTAAATGCTTGAAATTTACATGAACTAGCAACTCCAGACAAATTGGTGATTGTCCCACAAGCCCAACAGCATATACTGCAGTATAAATGACAAGGTTTTCATGTTTTTCACCCGGCGATAAAGCCGAGGAAGCTTCACTATAAAGCCGAGGAAGCTTCATATAGTGCAATTTGCCTAATGAATCTAATTCTAATTAAGCTTGAAAGGCCTTAAGAGTGGGTAAAAACACTGCATCGCATCTTTTCTTGGCTTATTACATTTTCTTATAAAATTTCGAAGTATTCCTTAATATCGACATATAGCCCACAGCTGACTTTATTATTCCATTCTCCCAAAGATTTCTACCCAATAAGTAAATGCATAGAAATAAATTAAAATACATTCGAAAAGCTTGTTTCCTCGTACCCAGTCCCCCACGCTGTTCCCCATGGATTTTCTATGTTCTGGCGGATAAACAACTTTCGGTCAATTGATTCAAATGTGCGACTTTTGCTAAATATCAACTTTACTGCAAGATTTTGGTAAAAATTCAAATTTGGGACAACGAACCACCAGAGTCCGGTCTCAGACAATCCCGTGCAAAAATAATGAGACTTTCGAAATTTATTTCTACTTTGTATATGTCTGTCCCCCCTTCCCCCTATACAATGTTGGAAAACAATTTCAGCTGACAATCTACCTTTGTATCATGTGTGCAACATTGTTTATGGGGGGAGGGGGGCAATGACTTAGTAGTCTCAATAATTTTTGCACTTGATTGTAGGTCCTCTGGCAGGAATTGAATCCACGGCCGTGGGTTCAACTCCTGCCAGAGAACCTAGTGTTGCATTTTTCGCAACCGTTCCTGGTTAGGTCTTAAATTGTGTATATATCTACTCACTTGGATTATCCACCAAACCCAGTATACTAGTTCAACCAAGTGAAGTGCAAAAAAATCTTTGAAGTTTTAATTATCATTTATCTGTCGATGTTATATATTTGTTATATGTATTGATCCTGGATAACAAGTTATATAGAAGTACCGTCGTGATGATTGCTTCGCCCACATCTCTTCACTTTTGGTCGCAACCAATTTCATTGTTGCAGTGGCCATTTGACTCACGTAGTCTTGCCTTTGCTAAACGTGGATAATAATTACAAACACAAGTAATATTATACAATATAAATAAGCACAAATAACCGTTAAATTCAATCAAACAAACGAACAAAACAATAAATAAAGAAAACCTTAATTGTCTTTGTCACTTCCTTTCCTAAATTTGCGAAGGACGTTTGCATTTCTTCGCTGTATAAAATAAAGAAAATAATATAAAAAATGAAATGTTTGCTCGCTACTGAAGTATAATGCATAGTCTAAATCATCGAACTGGATAAAAAAAAGTTGGAAACAAACAATTATAAGAGGAGTTATTGAAACACAATTAGCTCTTTACATAAATGCTAATACAAATAAAAAGTGACTGGATGGCATGGAGAACAGTGGGACTTTCAAAACAATGAAAAGACAATGGAACATTCCGATCACTGGATGGCACTATTGTTAGGCTAAAGGTACGTTCACACACAGCGATTTGTCGGGCCGATTTTAGGTTTTGCTTAATGACGAATATTTTCAGTTGATGATGTCGTCAGATGACGTTTGCCACGTATTTTTCAAATATCATTAACGTGCATCTGAAATCGACCCGACAAATCGCAGTGTGTAAACGTACCTGTATCCTATTTTAATAATTTTCAAAAGAAGCAGCTTACCCTATTGAGCCTACATCGTCACATTCTTCGTCGTCATCTTCTATCTGCTCATCGTCGTCATCATTATCATCGTCATGATCGCCACGACTTTCCCTTGAAACTGAACCAAACACAAAACAGACTATCTCTCACCTTCATTATAACAGATGGATTGCGCCGTACCTCTATGAACAGGCTTTGTGATTGGTCGATTATAACAATCGAAGACAATAAACTATAGAGTCAGAAACAAATTATAACTTTTGTTTCAGAAGACCAAGTGTGATTTTTACCCCTCTACACCGATTAACCTGGAACCATAGATTTCCATGTCAACAAATTGTCCTCCCAGGTGAATAATTGCCCATAAATAGGGAAATATTCAATATTTTCAACTTGCTTAGTGCCTTATGAAGGAGAAAATAGTCTTTCCCGTAGTATCTTATATGTCAGTTTCTAATATGCAGGAATCTTTTGCACTATAATATATTTTCAAATGCTTACCTTTACGTCTCTTCTTAGCAGTGGAATGGTCAGTGGATCGAAACAATTTCTTTGGCTGTATAGGTAAAGACTGATTGTCTACTGGAGTCTTAAAAGATTCATTCACATAGTCCTGGCCACCCATATCTTCGATGGTATTGTTTTGGTACTCATAATCATCGTCCTTTGCAGAGCTTTTCTTGCGTTGTTGCACCTTTTCCTCCAACATAGAGGCAAGGTTTCTTCCTATTAACCATTATCACACATGGTTAAATACTAACCAAATAACTGGGAGAAGTTCAATAGCATAATATTTTCAGTTTTCTGATTGTAATCACGCCTCGGCCACATGTCAAAAGCTTGTCCGGGTCTCCTAGTTTCTTCCTGTAGTAACACCGGACCAAAATGGAAAATCCTTAGTGGACAGTTGATGATGATGATGATAACTTTATTTCTGTGTCAAAACTTATAGCAGAGCACATGTGATCCACTAATCGGGGGCACAAGTTCCGACAGTATAAATAAAGTTAGTCTTGTTTCAGTTTATACATACAAAATAATGCACATATATTTTATATATATATATGTACCTGACTTAGATCCAGTATGGGCGTGATTGATTTCCTTTCTCTGTCTATTCCCCTGATAGAAGATAAGCGTAACTCAGAGATATATCTATACAATTAGATGTCACATACCATCCTCATAATCTGAGTAACAGTGCGTCGTGAATATTGGAAAACTATATAAGACCGCTCATCCTATAACTACAGCAGATAGTATATTATACCTGAATGTGGCCTCATCATACACCTCAAATATCTCAATTTGCTAGCAATGATATATACCTGACTGGTGGAAGCTGGCTGGGAATGAGAAAATAAGTTGGAGTCTTCCTCTGTAGAATGATTTTCATCCTAAACAATATAACGAATGTTCTACGATTATAATTCCTTTCACACAATAATAGGCTGACCTGGCTGTGGTTTTATGTAGCTTACCTGTAATCTGGACGTCTGTTTATCTAAAGAAGAAATAGATAAAATTAAGTCAGATTAGTATCAAGATTTTGATGGCATCTCACTCGATTGAATAATAATCAAATAATGTATATAATTTTCACTCAATAATTTTCCATCTACAAAACCTTTCAAGTCAGATTAGGCCTAGATGCATTCATAATGAATTTGATCTCGTCAATTACCATAGTAAGAATTTTACCATCAAACGATACGCACGCAAGAGCTTACCGTCATTACTGCGATATCCTCGGCGAGGGGTGCGAGAACCACTCGGCTGCACATCAAGACGCCCGAAGCGTCGTGATTTTCGTGGAATTTTACCACCTGGTGTCTCGTTTCGTGCACCACTCTTCGTAGAACCTGGTGTTTGATCTAGTTTATCGTACGTTCGTTTCCTCCCTGAGGAGCTCCCAGTTTTATCAAAGAATCCTAAACATGTAAATAACGAATATAGACTATAGGCATATATAATACAAAACATAATCCGAATATTTGCATCTGTAAACCCAAGATATAGATTATTTATTTATTTAACTTTGCCAATAAACATGCTAGATATAAACACACAAAAGACATATACTGTATGTAGAACATAGATATTCTAATGGCAGGGAACACGCTACAGCTTTCGCCAATTACAGCGGCCCTTTATACATATACAATACGACGTCACAAACACTTTAAACTAATAACAACACAATATTTCACAGGATAATGCCTGTAGGTTTTATTTTTGTGGAGGTAGCCAATCTTGGAATGGAGCTAGGCTATTAGCGACTTGTGGATGTAGACTGTAGTAACATTACAAAATACAAATTTGGAAATGCTGACATGTCTATCATGAATGATGATGGGTTTTGGAGTTGGTTAGTAACTCTAGAACTACGCTTTGAAGTGCACATTTTGAATTTGGGGTTAACCCCTAGGCCTTAGACTATGGAGGTAGCGTCGCTCCATCGCTCCCTAACTTCTGCAGCCATGGATTATAGGAATATACAAGATTATCAATTATTTTAAGGAGGCTCCCTACAGTTTCCATTAGATATCAGTGTTTTGAATATCATTTTAGAATTTTTAGTCTGCAACAAGTCGAAGATTTTGAACATTATAAAAGATAATACTGAACGTAAATACGTAAAAAACATACTAAAAGAAAGCTTAGAAACTGGCTAAGAACATACGTACTGTTTGAATTTCAAAGATTTACGATTATAATGAAAAGTTGTGGTTTCTTCGCAGATGAGTCTCGAAAATAACTTCCCGCGCCTTGTTTCAAAATTTTACCGGGTCACGAAGATTCCACGCGAGGGTGACGTCTGATCTATATAGATCGTGTTTCAAACTGTACTATATAACTGTAGGGAGCCTCCTTAAGTGCACCTTTTTATATTTTTCTTTATACATGCAGAAGTCAAAATATGCTAGTACTAAGTACTAGTTCTATTGTGGCTATATGTGAAAACACAAATGGATGATTGAACAGTTGAATACTTTGATATGAACATTTTAATTCTTCCAGTCTCAGCTACATGTTATGATTCAGCTGTAATTTCATCCCGACGCAGAAAGCGTCATTTGATGCGCAGTCGAAACACCGAACTGGCTTATGCTTAGTTGAGCCACATGCGCTTCGTTCGAAACACACGCGCTTCGTTCGAAACACACGCGTACCTGAATCATTGGTACGAGACAAGTTCACTTTTGGAGTGTCTATATAAAGCTTAAAATGATCTTGAAGAACGTCTAAATGTTCTCTTTCAGGACTGTCTCGTCTTCTGCTACCACTTTTCTTTCTTTCATCACTTTCTTGTTCGTTCTCCCAGTGTTCTTCAGACTTTTGACCATTTCCTGAGGATTTGGTGTTCTTCTAAAAGAACATACCGTAATCTCTCTAATAAGCCTCTCCTCTCTAATAAGCCCCTCCTTTTCAGATAAAGAAATTTATTAAGCCCCCCTCTTTATAAGTTCCCCTCTAATAAGTCCCCCCTCTAATAAGCCTCCCATTCACACAAAAACACATTAGTGTTTTGATAAGATCTTTTGATTTTCTTTACACACCGTACTGTGCTTGAACAAAATTATCAGTTAACAACGCTGCAGGTTTTACTCATTTCATAACACTGGACCGATGTGGAATGCCGTTTACACTGGAACGCCCCATGCATCATGCTATATTCGGCTTGTGAAGTCACGCGAGAATATTACGTCATGCTATATAACCGGCAATTTGGGGGGCAAAATCGTGGATTTCACGAAGTGCCATTTTCGTTTATATCTTGCGAAATACCGAGAGTTATAAGATAATCTATACCTCTCTAGATTCCTTGAACGATGATGAGTATTTTGGTGTATAGTTTGTTGCTTTAGCATGTCTAGAACTCGAGTTATTCAGGAAAGTTGGCGTACGTATGGATGTAAAAAATTGTCAGCCATGTTGAATTTGATTTTAATTAGTTTGAAATTATCCAATGAAAATGGTGGAATTTGCCCCTCAAAAAACCGGAAGCCACACAATTTCGAGTTGTGACGTCACTTGCACACGCCGAATATCATACCATCTGTTTACCTTATTCTTCGATATCGTTTCCGATTGTTTTCGCGAAGAGGAGACCTTCTTGGTATTGCTAGGTCGATCCATACCATCATCCGAATCTTCAAAAATTTTCTACGAAAATGATATTAAATAAATATTATTCAAATATATAACCAAATTATACTGGTGCCAATTTTCTAATCAAATCCAATTTTATGTTCCTTAACACATGTAATAGCCTTTGGAAGCGGACAAACTTAGAATCTAAGATCCCCCACCCCAATCATCAGCTTGGCCCTTTGACCCTGTCGGGGGTTATTTCCCTAAATACTGCCATAGCACCCTAGGTGACGATGCACCTTGTCTCGCTCGTCGGATGAGTCCCGCCCCATAACGAATGCACATTAACCCTACCCCCTGCTATACATGAAGCTGGATCCGCCCCTGACTATACCTCAATATTCTTTCTGAACGCATCAACAATACCAGGAGTATAAGAGTACAAGAAATCTTCCACATCTTCATTTTCTTTGACAGATTTCCTAACATCAGCAATTCGTTGTTTCCTAGGTCTTGGGGATCTTTCGCCATTACTGCTATCATCCTCCCCTAATTCAACGCAACTCGGCACCTCGCCAACATCATCTACTTCTAAATTGTCTCTTCTTCCTCCTTCTTCTTGCTTTTTGCCTGCAGGCATGGCTTTACTCTCTGAAGCACTGTCAAGAACAATTCAAAACATTACCAGTAAACAAAACTTTCTACGATACTTAAAGGTGATGTAAAGTCCCGCTATATTTAAAAAATTATGATGTGTTCTGGTTCGCTAATGGTTCGCTATGCTTTAAATAAATACAGATTCGAGTTTCTGATTTAGAAGATGTCGAATTTTAGTCGAAACAACGCGAAATTTGGGCATTGTTTACATCGCGGGACCCCCCATAGCACATGCGCAGAATGGACTTTACGTGGTCGTTATATCTATGACTTAGTACATACATCAAACATTTGGAGCAGTCCACTTTTAGGAGATGCTTAACTCTATATAGAGGTTTTGCACCATCACGTGACCAAATTCTAAATCTTTAACGTGCAACTTATCATTATAACAAGTATTCATAACAAATTTCAAGTCGATACAATTATTCCCTCGCGAGTTAAAAAAGGTTTGAATAATTCGTATTGCTGACGTCAGCAATATTTTCTAATGCCGTTATAAACTACGTTTTTTCCAAACCTAACGCGAAAAACTCAATTTAGCTTTTAAAAGCAATATATAGTATCATAGTAAACAGAATATAAACATTTGTTATTAAACACATCTTTTCTTGAGCATTTGTATACTAGAATTAAAGATGCCGAGAAAAATCTTAGTATTTACCCATATACCATATACCCAGAGCCATATACCGGTTGATGCTCAGCAACTGGACTCTCTAGCTCAGCAACTGGACTCTCTAGCTCAGTGGGTTAGAGCGCTGTACCGGAATCGCAGGGCCGCAGGTTCGATTCCTGCCATATTTCGGGGCTTTATATTTCAACATGTTTCAACACGCTTCATAAACCATGTTTACCTTTTGGTTTTTCGAGCTGCACTGATATCAGCCTGTTTCCTATTTCTCTGGTTTTGTTTCGGCTCCATGAGCATACCCAGAAAGCTATCACCATTCTCCTCATCAAATAATACACCATGGAGTCCTTTGCTTTCCTCGTTCACGCTGTTTTGTTTTTCACGTGCTCTCTCCATACTCGTATTCCGAGTTGATTTCGTGACTGAATTCTCTTGATTGAAATTAATCCTCGACTTCGATCCTCTTTGAGCTCTACTAACATCATCCTGTTTCTTATTTCTGGGGTCTTCTTTCGCTTCCAAACTCATATCTCCATGTTCATCATCTCGCCCAAACACATCGTCAAGCAGCATTTTGCTTTCCTCGTCCAGACTGTTCTGTTTTCCACGTGCTCTGTCTGAACTCAGATCACGCGTTGATTTCTTGTCTGAATTTTCTTGATTGGAATTAATCCTTGACTTCGTCTCTCTTAGAGATTTTCTACGATTTCCGTTCTCTTTGTCTATCTGTTTTTCCCTGATAACTATATACACAGAAAGCACGATATATTATATGGGTTTCTGATATCGGCCCGGTTAGCTGAGCACCCACGTTGTCATCGCATGAATAATACCGCGATATTCATTTCACCATGCAGCATTCGAGCGCTGCATTCGTCGTATATTATTTCATATCTTAGACTAATGACAAGTGCGAAAAGAGCTCCATTTTGACAAAATATACCGCAGGCTTTTTCTGGGTACACTGTTACCGGCTGCAACTGTTGTAACACACTGGGAGGTGGTTCTATAACTGGACTTATATAACAGCATATATTTTAGTCAATAACTTGTTATATCAAAACAAAATCAAGCGAGTAATGCAATTTAAACTTTCTTGAAAGTCCGGAATATTTAATACTCGTATGCATAGCCATACTAAACACGGCCGGCAGTTGCAATGGATTAAAGCCGGTATTTATAGATGCTTTGGATTCATTCCCGGCCGGATAGCTCCCTCTCACTGCTACAGAAAGGTAACTCGTGGAGTCGTGCAGCATACAAAATATCAGACACTTAACTCATTCAGTCGGGAAAGGGTTAAGAATTTACCATCAATAACAACTATATATATAATGTATGCTTACCTCTGAAACTCATGCTTACAATAGTCACGATTTTATCAAGTATTTTACAATACATTTAGTACTGCAAATAATAGAGTTGATGTACTGTCGGAACAGCTGTTTCGTTTACTTTGTATGGAAATATTAGTTGTTTAGATATTCAGCAGCTATGCTCATGCCCCATTTCAGAATAATAAGTATAACTATCAATCAATTAAAACAATGAGTGACTGGATGGCATGGAGAACAGTGGGATTTTCAAAACAATGAAAAGACAATGGAACATTCCGATCAGTGAATTATTAATGATGGCGCTATTGTTGTAAAAGGATTTACTTTGAATTTTCTCGAATTGCTAACTAGTAAAAACTAAAAATATTCGCTGTAGTAAAAAGCGTAATAAACCCATGCAGGCCATGAGCATACGACATTCGTAAAATGAACAGTAGCTTACTTCTTGCCATACTTAGTTAAGAAATCGGGTTGAAATTTCATGAAACTGACCAATGAAATCAATTGACAAAGACATTCTAACATATTACCTTTCTTGTTACATTCACTGTTAGTCTTTTCTTGGTCTTTGATTCTCCCAGCATCTTTTTCAACTTGATCTTTAGTATAAGCATTACGTTTCTCATCACTTTCTTCATTGGCAAGAGGTTCAGCATCAAGGAATTGTTTGAGCAGATTAGGCAAAGATTCACCATCTAACGACTCTCGCTCCGGACCGGCATCAATATCAGCTGGGATCTAGTATATATTGTTATGCATTATGGTATCTCCTAAGGTTGGTTTACATTATCCAAGTTTCAGGTGTGGTGATTACACAGTGGTTTGTGCATTGTGTATTTCACCTATATATGATTATGGTTTGATTTCTGAAGTATGATACAGTTATCTGATTATAATTTCGCCTCAGTCACATGCGAGAAGAGTGCTTGTAGATTGACTCTACCAAATATCGCAGGTTTGTTCAGATGCCCCAGTTTCCTCTTGCAGTAACACTACGGGGCCTCCAGGAAGAGCAGTTTATAACTGACAAAGCTATCCTGTACAACTAAAGTTAAACAGCTAAACTTCCTTCCATAGGTCGAAAAAGTTTGTTTTTTTCTGGGAACCTGGGTTTCAGACTCAAAATTAATAATTAATGAGGTTCAATGATCACTGATTGATTGAACAGATTGGAGTGTTGTTTCTTGATATTCAGTGGTGTTCAATTTGATATAGTGAATACAAAATGCATTACAATTGCTAGTCTAGACTAGACTAGAGCATACTCTAGTTTTGTTATTACGCATCAGTTAATTATTAACTTTATAAATTTCTGTTAAAAATTTTCCTGCAAAAGTTCAGATCCAAAAATATTTCTGGCCAGGATCCGATACTTTTTCCACCTCTGCTTCCTTCAGTAGTGACACTGTATCAATGGGAGAGATGGCCCTTACTAGACCTCTAGGAAGAACTGTTTAGCTCTATTGATGGGGATATCCTGTATAGATAAAGTTAGTTTAGTTCAGATTTCCTCTAGTAGTGTCTGTGGCACTGTATCAATAAGGATGGCCCTTACTGGACCTCTATAGGCTCTAGCGAGATCAGTTAAGGTACGTCCACACGTTGCGATTTGTCGGGCCGATTTCATATGCACGTTAATGATATTTGAAAAATACGTGGCAAACGTCATCTGGTGACATCATCAACTGAAAATATTCGTCATTAACATTCAGCAAAACCTAAAATCGGCCCGACAAATCGCTGTGTGTGAACGTACCTTTAAGAACATATTAAGATCAGTTAAGAGCTACCCTGTACAGATAAAGTTAGTTTAATTAGGCTTCCTCCAGTAGAATAGCAATAGACCAATAAGCGCGGTAGCCTTTATTAGACCTTTAGCTACTGTAGGGAGAACAGTTTAAGCAGTCTCGATTAAGTGTAATGGGAAATATTATTGAGAATAGATTAAGAACTGTTATCTGTTACCTGACGATCGTCCAAATTAAACAGCGAATTATCCACATCATCAACGGCTGGACTCAAAACTTCTGACCCTACGGTTTCTTCTGTATCTGTAAAAATTAGTGTATGGATGGTGATAGAGATTAACTGCAGTGGTGTCGCGCCACCTGATCAAGGGGCTGAGGGCTTACATTCTTTTGTAGCTCCTAAATTACATGTGTGCTCTCTCATCTTTTTCCTAATGCCTCTACACAGTAGTTTCCCACCAATTGCCTTTCTTTCAAATTTTCCCACCACTTCAGTAAATAGATGAGAACATAGGAAAAGGGTGGGGGTTAACCAGCAACATTCCCGCAGATACCTACAGTTTGTTGTTGTACTAAATACGGACTAAAGTACAACACAATGCCGTGACTATCAGGCTACAAACTACACACATAGATTCTTTGTGGTTTTTCATGGCAATGATATATAGAAGCGTCTTGTGCACTAAAGATTCAAGAAATCAACAAACACAATATGATTATAAAACAAGCACCTTTTACAGTTAGCTCGTTTCGCTCATTTTCTTCCACGCCATTCATATCATCATCTTTCTTAGAATTCTTTCGCTTCCCAGATTTTGTTTTCCCATCGCTCAAAATGTCCTCTGTTCTCCGTTCAGGAAGCTCAGATTGTCTTGCACTGTTCAGAAGTTCACTTTCCGAATGATGCTTTCTTAGTTCACGTGCACGATGTTTTCGCTGGACATCAAGTGCTATATCTGAGAATGACTCCTCCTTGTTGTTCTAAATTACATAATGTACATAATTGAATGTATGGATAAATTTGTAGTGTGTATTGTTATAAATGAAGTTGTAAACCTATAACATGTTGTACAGCAAGTAATGTTGTACAATTGACTCAGCATACAGCAAGTAATGATGCCAATTACCGCTTCTTCCTTGTCGATAGAGTCATCCAACTGGCTGCCTTTTTTACTTTTTTCGCGGACTTCAGCTCTTTTCTTCAATTGATAAGCTTTTAACCCCGGGCGGAGTAGTTTCTCGCCCTGGGGAGATCTTTTAGCAGGAGGACTCTGTAAAAGATGAACTTAGTACATAAACGTTGCATAGGTTATCATATAGCCGGGTTGACACTTTCGGTTATGGTGAAACGTGATGGCGATCTACACGTCAACCAAAGAGCCTTAATTAGCTGAAAATGTCAGAATTCCTTTTAATTGAATCTCTCTCTTCGTGTAGTTTTTCCTGCTGGCTGCTGCAGTTGAGATTTAAAACCAACTTTTAGGTCAAAACGACTATTCACACATAATTTTACTTACATGTTTAAATTCAAAAGGACCAAGCAACTTCTGTTTTTTTCTCTTAAAATCCGATTTATAATTCTCCCTATATACACTATTGATTAAAGCCATTCGAGACTGCGGGAAATTTCCTGAATTTTTCAGAACCTGTTTCTTTCCCATTCTCCGTTCAGGCTCAGAGTTTCCGAACACCCAGTCTTCAGTGTTGTAGCCCTAGAGATAGGAAGGAATTCAGAGGATTCAGTAAATTTGATGAGTTCACAGCACTGATTTAAAGCCCAGGGGCCGGTTGTTCAAAAGCCAGTTAGCCAAACCCTAGGTTAACGAAAATCTTCAAATCACACTTCCCAACAGTTTGTTTATAAAGTTGAATATGTTTTTCCAGAAATCTTTTCAATTCTGGATCAACAGAAGTTTTATTTTCTAAAGTTTTGAAACGAACGGCCATGCAGAAATACATAACCCAAAACAGCGGGTTGAAATTTAACCCAGGGTTAGCGCTAATCGAGCTTTGAACAACCGGCCCCTGGTCAAACCACGATTAATAGAACTGAGAGGTCAAACGAGGGTGATAGTTAACGAGAGTTGGCAAGCGAGAGTTTGCATGAGAGTTTCATCAACTCTCATGCCCCGGTCAAACGAGAAAAAGAATTACATGAGAGTTGACTGGATTAATCCGCGCGTACAGGTCAAACGAGCAAGACCTCTGATCAAAATTTGAACCAGCGCAAAGTTGATGAGAGTTGCATGCATGCATGAGAGTTGACTGGAAAGACTTACACTGCCAAGCTTGTTCTTTCTCTCAAGGTCGTCATCCGCACTACGAGAACGTACGATTGTTTTTGAATCTCTACCACCGGACTCTACGCTCTTCGCTGTAGGTTTAGTTTTTCTTGCTCTATCTGTGATCTCGGACTCCGAGGTGGAAACATGAGCCATCGAAGCATTTTTCTTCGCTGCTGCTCTGGTCCGAACTTGACGCGTCTGAAAATTAAATTAAAACAGTGAAAAATTGGTGGGTTTCACCACGTGTTACAGGGCAGCAGATGGTGGTCAACTTCAGAAATGTTGACACTTATAGAAAGCAAGAAAATTAAAACTACATCTCTCAATTCTAGTTATTTGCCTTCAAATACAAGACTACTACATACAGGGTGTATCAAAAAAACTGCAAATACCATAATTTGTATGCACGAGATCATACATTAGAATTTCAATGGCTGTGCAAATAATTACGCTTCTGGGATTTGAAAATACGTTTCCCAGGGGTATCAAAACAAGCACACAAAGTGAATTAAACTTATGAGTTCGATTACGAATGGCTCAGTTTACGAATGACTGCTGTCGAGTTTTGAGTTTGGGCGTACTTTAAAACAAGAAATACTCTTTGCTCTGTTGTTAGCTGAGCCATTCGTAATCGAACTAATTTTAATTCACTTTGTGTGCTTATTTTGATAGTACTGCACGTGGAAACGTATTTTCAAATCCCAGAAGCGTAATTATTTGCACAGCCATTGAAATTCTAATGTATGATCTGGTGCATACAAATTATGGTATTTGCAGTTTTTTTGATACACCCTGTATAATTAAAAAATATATATCATTATTTTCTCACTTTGATAACTGCAGGTTGACTACCATTTGCTGTATGATAATGCTTAGTGAAACCCACATATAGTGTCCATTAAAGGTACGTTCACACACAGCGATTTGTCGGGCCGATTTTAGGTTTTGCTGTATGTTAATGACGAATATTTTCAGTTGATTATGTCACCAGATGACGTTTGCCACGTATTTTTCAAATATCATTAACGTGCATCTGAAATCGGCCCGACAAATCGCAATGTGTGAACGTACCTTGAGCCTGTCAACATCTTACTCAATGTCAGAATCACAACAGCTTGAAAATGGAACCAATGGATCAATTAATTATACAAAATATATGATCTGAGCCCCTACCTGTACCTTTGCTGTCTTTCCCTGAACAGTTTTGATCGTTTTCTTTTTAAATACTGTGCTACTTTCTTCATCATCTCCGACTTCACTTTCCTTTTCCTGACACGTAGAAGAAATTTTTTTGTGTAGAAGGTGATATTTTGTACTTTTTTATTTCCATTTGATTGTTAACGTGCATGTTTTCTGGATTCCTCGTGTAGCTGGAACTATACTCAGAAACAATTCCCAGCCTCAGAATGCCGGGATCGGGCGTGAAATCTCCGCAATGTTAACTCGTGGTTACGGTAGTTTTAATATAGTGTTGAAATTTTCCGCATTAATTCCAATAATAAAGTAAGAAACAAACTCCGTATTGTATACATAGACCTAGGTTAGCTTCTGTCAATTACTGTTTGATGATGAATTTGCAATAAATTCGAAATATCAATATTGAATAGACAATTTGCATTATAGACTAATTTTTTATCTAGGCGAAAAAAAGTATATTCCCGGAAAGAACATACTAAAATTAGGAAAATAGCAAAGTTTGGTTGCGAAATGTTGTAAAATGTGGAAAATATAGCCTTGCAAAGTTTGCAAATTTTGTATACTTTTGTATTACGTGCGGAAATTGCTACCACATTTGAGCCGAAAATGGTAGGAATTTCCGCACGTAATACAAAAGTATACAAAATGTGCAAACTTTGTAAGGCTATATTTTCCGCATTTTACAACATTTCGCAACCAAACTTTGCAATTTTACTAATCTTATTATGTTCTTTGTAGCTGTGCTGATTGATTTCCTTCTCCTTGCCTACATCAAAATTTAGTCTCAAGTTTCAAGATGACACTTCTATTCAGATTTTGTTTCTTACTTTATTTCATGAAACTAATAATAAACAACCAGTAATCTACACTGATCTCTCTATAGAGACCCAGTAAGGGTCATCAGGTATTTGTGCCGTGCTACTATTGCAGAAGAAACCGGAATAGCCGGAAAAACCTGCGGTGTTTGGTTGTCTCAAACTGGAAGCTCTCTTCTCACATGCGAGTGAGAGGAAATTTTAATGACCCAAGTATGCATATTACAGGAATCGAACCTCAATCACAGAGGCTGTAACTATGGAAACCTGAGGATGTTTATTGACTATTAAAGATTGCACTTACTTTTGCTTTCTCGCCGACACTTGTTTTAATAAACGGTCCAGAACTACTACCTCCTCCATCATCATCAACTACACTTTTCCTCCCGCCCTTTCCATCACCATCATCACCTTCACTCGGCTTAGCAATAACACTCAGAGGGTCTTCATCCTGATCTTTTGAGAACACTTCATCATCAAGGTGGGTGTCACCATCCACACCCCCCTGACTCAGTGTCTGAGTTGCATGAATAACTGTTGGTTCATCTTGACTCATGTCCTGTATAAACTCGCCATGTCCCTCTTTATCCTTGGTATCTTCCAAGGTGAGGTCCTGTTTATCCAAACTCTTCCCTAATCCGCTGTCAATACTCTTGCCCAATCCGCTTTCATCCATGCTGACCCCTATGTTGCTTCTGTTCTTCTTATCTTCGCCTGTAAAACAACAATATCATGCCTGATATTTTCTTGATAGTTCATACATGGACGATCATGAGTTATTTAATGTCGATTAAGGATGTTTTCCACTTCAACCGTATCATAACATACCGTAGCGTTTTCTTTTGTGCCAAACTCACTAGTTCTACCCAAGTGATCAGGAAACAAAGAAATACGCTATGTTTCGGTACGATACCTCCCAAACCCTAAGTGTTATATTTTGGTGAGGGAGAAACAGTGAACTCTAAGTAAACTGGAACGCTAACTCCTATGATCAAGTCCTATGACTCGTTGAAGCCAAGCTAGTTTTTCTGAGGTTTGAGTTGAAATACTTAACGCCGAACATTGGGCTGTATGTAAAATTGAAGCTATTAAAAAGTTCTATTTGATATAAAAACTTCAAGACTTTAGGCAAAATGGAAATACTTTAAAAATACAAAAACAACCGCAATTTTGTAAAATACGGCAAATTTTCCCTCAAAGTTTTAAGTATTTCCCTTTTACCTAAAATAACTTTTTAATAGCTTCAATTTCATATACAGCCCAATGTTCGGCGTTAAGTATTTCAACTCAAAACTCAGAAAAACTGAATTAAGCTGGCTTCAATTTCCCCCCTGCGTTAGCGTTCCAGTCTATTATAGTTCAATGGGGAGAAACCCTCCAAGCACAAGAGAACGAACCAACTAACTTCCAGACGAAGAGCCTTCATTCGAAACGTCGAAGTTCTTGTTGAATTTTTCAGGTAGTGTGATCCAAAAGATCAAATCCCGCATATTGACCACCATCTAAAACCCACCAAACTATTAGAATAATCCTTTGAAACACTCTACCTTTTCCGATCTTGTTTTGAGTAACAGATTTAACAGCATTATCGGAATCGTTCTTTCGTGATGATCGTGTTCTTACTCTTGATTCTTCATCACCGGAAGAAACTTGGACAACAGGCACTGTACTAGCTTTGACTTTCTCAGGTTTTGTATGGCTATCTTCTTTATATTTGCTCAAACTGTCATCTGATTCGGATACCTCCGTGGACATGTCGGCTTTCCCGGGCAGGCTACTAGCTATTTGTTTCATATTTTCGTCAGGTACGGTGGGATTTCTGATCTGGGTGTTATCGTCGTTGATATTACGGCTTGAAGTTTCCTGTTTATTTAGGACAGATTTCTCACTTTCTTTGCCATTTTTGGAACCAGGCATGTTTGGTTTTGATGGCTCGTCGCTAGACTCCACTTTATCATTTCTTCGCCTAGGTGTCTGGAACGAAAAAAATGTAATACATTTTTCTGTTACGGTAGCTATTTAGTAAATCTTAATCTAAACTTTAATGCGTAAAAACATGTTTTAACATACCGAAAATGACACAGCTTTGGAAAGTCCTTTGGCACGACTTGAGAAATGAACGGCATTGGATGTAACAGAAGCTTTTGGAGTTGAAGCAATAACGTCAGGACTGAGAGGAGTGTTGGATGAAAAATCCTTGGGAAACAATAGGCTGGCAGGCGTGATTGGACTATCTAGACTAGTTAAGGAATATTCGTTTGTAAACTATAGACAGAGAGACTGAGTAAACTCACTGAAAACTAAACTAATTAGAGTAGCTTTTGTACTGAATTGATCCATCAATTTTAAACTGTTCCTCCTAGAGGTCCAGTGAAAGCTATCCCTAATATTCCCAGTGTTACTTCCGAAGGAAACCTAAACTAAATTAACTTTATTTATACTGGCCATTACCGGGTAGCTCTATCAGTTCTGAACTGTTCTCTTTAGAGTTTAGGGGTCATGTAAGGGTATCCATATATGAGCTAAAATATACTAACAGTAATTTAAATCCTGGATAGCACTATCATTTCAATTTCAATTGTTTTCCCTAGAGGTCTAGTTAGCCCCATATTGCTTCAGTATTACTACAGGAGGAAACAGGAGTACCTGGATAAAGTCCTAGGTGTTTGGAAGAGTAAAGCTAGAAACACTCTTCTCACGTTGACAATTGCATAATTAAGAAATCAAAACCCTGGAAACTATAAAAGTGTGCAACTTCAGAAAACTGGCATCCCTTTTCCGAGTTTTGGCCCTGCACCACTAAAAATTTCTTGTTGACTTCGGGTTGTACGAAGCAGTGGTATTTCAGGCGCAGCGAATGTAATGATTATGACTGTATCTTTACGACCAAAGCCATCATTCAAAACCATGCTAGAAAATACGCGAAGAAATAAAAGGATATTCTTCTCGTCGTAGATAAACTTCACATATTTTGCATTGCTCTGGTTACAAAATGACAACAAGGTATGAGCAGGTTCATTGAGCTGTACAACTAGAAGAACTTCGTGACTTTCCTTTTTGTCTGAAATAGAGCAGAGAAGTTGCAATTATACAGGCATGGGGATAGATCCAGCTTGATCTGGTAGGGATGAAAGCTGAGCAGGCGCTGGTCATGGGCCGAACAGGGAGGGCAACCGTCGACCAAGGCAGGGTGTTTCATTACTGAGAGAGCAGTTGTGGTTTGCCTCGGACTTGCATGGGTCTTAAATAGAAACTCCAATACAAACAATTTTACCTAGTATTTGTGTTTGCACAACGGCATCCTCCTTAATTGTGACAGTCTCCCAAGTGTCGTTCTAAAACAGAAAAGCAGTAAGTGAATATTGTCAATTAGAAGACATTTGTAAAATTCAAGTAACCAGCCTTGAGGCCCGATAAGGGTCATCCTTTAGGAGTCCATCAGTGCACCAGAAGAAGGGGCGAATCGAAGGAGAAAAGACACCTTTCTTACTGCAGCGATAGAAACCCACCTCTTTATCATTGGCAAAAAATGAAATTGATTTGCTGCCCAGATTGAAGTCAGTCCAAAACATTCCGTTATCTTCATCAGTCGGACAATCCACCTGAAAAATAATCAGAATTAAACCGTAAACTATTAACTATATTTAGACTGGAGATACAAGTGCAGTGTTACTACAGGTGAATACAGGGCTGCCAAAAGAAAAAGCATTCGGCCGGGCATTTGGTAGAACCGTACTGTTGCTAAAGTCACAGAGGTGAAGGCTCATAGAACAATAAAAACGAGTCACAATTCACAATGTACATTACCTTTTGTAAACCAAGGTATACTTCTTTACAAAGGATGGAATAAACACTGAAAAAGAGACGGAAAGGTTAGTCATTTAGAAAAGACACATAGGTTGCAACACGTTCCGAACGCCGGTGGGGTTGGTTTACACTAATGACCAGTTCATTACGAGGCCTACTTTGCCTCGTAATGATGCCATGTGATAAACGCAGCCAGAGCCCTTATGGATAGCAGTCTTTGTATCTGCATAGGACACTCTGCAAGTCACCTAACTCATTCACTTCAATATAGCGTTCTCATCGATCGATTTAATAAACGATCGATTTGTACCTTCTATTCTCAAGCTGCCTTTCGTTCAGGTTATTTACAAACTTTCGGCAATCCTAAAATAGCCAGAACAAAATATTTAAGAAAATGCATATTAGTAATAATTGTTTTGGAGGGAGGAAATCTGTCTAGATCTTCCGGACAAGCGATTATGTTTGCAATAGAAATATAGGCATCCTTACGGATTCGAATTCAGCATCTCTAATAGAGAGAAAGTCATCACGGCATTCCAGATTTTGTTGAAACCACAGCTGTGCATGAAATTGTCTCTTTTCATAAGGCAACATACGACAAACGAGCTCGGTCATACATAACTGCACTTCCAGATCTAGAAAATAAGAATTGTATAACACAAGGTGTACAGTATAAGTACTTGTCAAAAAGTAACATAAATATGCAAAAAATTTAGACTGAAAAGAAATGGGTTGAAGAGGGAAAATGAATAGCAGGTCCTTGTAGGAAATGAATAATGAATTGATTTGAGTTTAAAACAGGGCTCGAAATAGAGAAAAAATATGGCCTGACAGTCTAATTTTTTTTGGCAGGTCAAATAAATTTTTGCCTGCCATTTTTATTCTTGAACTGCCAAAATGGTGAGGTCGCAAATGAAATGAAACATATCTATAGAATTTCGCCTGCCATTTTATTTTGACTTGGCAGTTCATAGTTTTTTTCGCCTGCCATCTCTCAAATATGACCTGCTTTTGGCCATTAGCAGGCCGCTATTTCGAGCTCTGTTCCAAAATAATTTGGAAGAATGGATAGCGCTAGAAAATTCTTACCACCAACATTGGCTATAAGGTCATCAAAGTTTGCTCTAAATATAAAAGACAAAAAACAAATGCTATTGCCAAATTGTTCTCCTCTTTTTGCCTTTCCAGGCCATGTAGCAATTAAGGAAGAAAATTCAACAGAACGACATACTAATTTTTTACGCAAACATACAGTAACACTAATTGCAGAAGGTTAGTCTAAAGGCGGATTCCCAGTCCTCGTAGCTCGCTGCGAGTACTCGCAGACGTTCTGCGAGTGTTTTGCCGCTCGCGGGAAATAGTTTTGAACTATTTTTTACTCGCTGCGAGAGCTCGCAATAATAAACCAATCATAAAACGGCGTGTGGTGGCAACGGAATGACATTCGTGCGAGTACTCGCAGCGAGCTGCGAGGAGCTTCGTGCGAGGACTGGAAATCCGCCTTATAAGGCTAGTATAAAAACAGTAGTAAAATAAGAAAATTTCTAAAATTAGTAAAATAAATAACAGAAAGAAACAGAAAATGGTACTTAAATGGCATGCAATAATTGAACTCCTCTGTAGTGTAACCGGTCAGTATCTAGGTTCAAGACCATTGAAACACCCCAAATCCGGCAACCATTTATATGTAGACTTACACAAATGCCACTGAGCCAAGCTCCCCATTTTGACGGATGAATGATTCAATCATGGAATTAAGAAACTTGGTGGCCTGGAAAATCAGGATAAATGAACAGATCGTTAAACTATATTTTTTGTCTCGAGTGTTAATGCATTCCAGTGTACAGTAGGTAACAATGAACAAGTTCGGTTGAAACGTCGAAGTACTGGTTATATTTTTCAGTGGTAGCAGTACAGTACTGGCAGACTTATGTAAAAAAATAGGATTAAAATTTTAGGAAAAGTAGGAATAAAGTAGGTGATTAATTTGCATGAAAATACCACATAAATATTATTTAATCTCTCTTATCGCTGATAATTCTGGACTGGAGGGGTTTTTGAGTTGAAAATTTTTGGTATTTCCAAGGAGATATTTGGGATTTCAAGGAGATCTTTGGAATTTGCAAGGAAATCGATGGATTTACAAGGAGGTTTTTGGGATTTTCAAGGAGATTTTTGGAATTTTCAGTGGACTCAATGGGATCATTAGATTTTTTAGATTTATGCGGGAATGGTTAAGATTCTTAAAAAGGTAGGATTTTGAGAAAAAAGTAGGAAAATCAAGCAATTTTTAATAAAAAGTAGGAAAAGTAGGAGTGTGAAAAAAAAGTAGGAAAAAGTAGGATGGCAAGAAAGCCTGGTAGATCCTTCAACTAAGCTCGACAATACAACTCAATGGCTTTGGCTTTCCTACCAAACTAACCTCCAGTCTTACTGTAAGGCGTCTATGCTCGTCGGCCAATAACGTAAGGCAGGGATGAACAAAATCTGCAACGGCGAATCTACCTATATAATGCAATAATATCGTGTAGTATCTGAGTATCATCTTCATGACAACATAACATCTCGAACGTGCGGTGCCAGTGTGGGTAGAGTATAGCAAATACGGCGGTTGACTGTTGTGTAAAACTACCTGAAAAACACAATGAGAACTTCGCCGTTTCGAGCGAAGGCCCTTCGTCTCCTACTAACTTCCAGACGAAGGGTCTTCGCTCGAAACGTCGAAGTTCTCATTGTATTGTTCAGGTAGTTTTACACAACAGTCAACCGCCGTATTTACCAGAACTAGGGTGAATTTTCGTTGCATAGCACAGGCACTTAAAAGTTTGTTTCAACGTACCTTCTTCGCTAACATCAGATAACGCCTGTAACAAGGAGAAGAATTATGGACAAGCATAAAAATATACTTTAAGCATTAAGAACGAGCCTAGCCAGACTGTCAGTGGCGGAAACAAGGGAAGACGAACGGGGGCCACCGACCTCACCCCAATATCTTGTTAAAATCCCTTATAACTAAGTGTAGTTTGCATGTAGTTATAACAAGCTTTCCTCGACCATGTGAAAACCTGATATTCCCTTAATTGGGCTATTCCAATTTCCAATTTTAATCCATTAAAATCCTTTTGGAATTTCCATGGGGAGATGGTATATTTTCGTATTTTCAGAGGGATAACATGCAATTCCAGGGGGTCTGATATGAATTTTGTTGGAATTTCCATGGGGTGGGGTGTTAATCACACATAGGAATTCCCAAGGGGAGGGGGGGCTTCAGTTCTTCGGAAATTCCATGGGGAGGGGTGCAAAAGAAAAGGGTTCCACGACAGGGGGGTGCGGATTAAAATTGGAATAGCCCATTAGGTAAATTAGCATAATATCTGCCTTTAATGAGGTAAATTAGTATCATAGATTTGAGCCAGGGAAGGTCGAGCCCTGAAATTTGCAAAAACCAAAATTTTCACCCTTTGTCCGCCGCTGAGTTTTTCGGTGGGTCAAGTCTCTACAAAACAGTGGAAATTTCACAACCTTCGTCGAATAACGATGTAGCTTTTTTAGGATTAAGAGTTATCGAGTTCAATGTCCTGCAATGGGTCAAATAAATAAACGTCAACACAGAGAAAGGGATGTCTTACAGATGCAATTTCCAATATGCTGTCAATCAGTGAAATACGTCTCGATTCTTGAGCATCGTTGCAATCCAATACGATTATTTTTTCAAAAACCTTCAAAATGTAACGAGGAAAACACAAACAACACAACATCATTCAAATCTATTCAAAATTTGCAAGACTTTTTCCATGACTTTTTTCCATATAACAAACACAACTTACAGACAGCGATTTCTTACCACCCTTAAATTACTCCTTTAACTTGTCCTTGCAATCCAAACCTAACCTAACTCAAATTCTAACTTTGCCCTAACCCTTAGCACTAATACTAAACTTAAAACGGGTAGCTTTCCATGTTACTATCCAGAAATTACGTCACATTGATTAGGATTAAGGGTCAGGGTTGAGGTTAGGTTAGGGTTACAGGGTTCGTGCTGGTCTTGAATAGTTGAATTCAAGGAGTAATTAAGGAGTTTTTAAGGAGTAAAATAGCATTTTTCAAGGAGTAGTTAGGATGTTTTCTTTCAAGAAAAGACAAGATAAATTCAACAATTCCTCAGATTGGCATAAATTTGTGAGGTTAAAACTGCCGAAATATCGCTTAATGAACAATAACACCTAGAACAATATCGCTTAATGTTAAACTATAATGAGTAATTACAGGAAAACTTTAGAAAGGTACAAATTTATTAGTTACTTGATGAAACAATCTGCAAGTTGTATCATTTTAACGTTACTTTTCCCGTTTCTCGTGTCTGTAGCATCACGATTTTGCCAACTTACAAAATCTTATCTATGGATTTTACCTTTATTTAGAGAAAAGATTAATTAAGGAGTATTTAAGGAGTTTTCAGAAAACTGCAAGATTCAAGGGTATTTCAAGCACCCTTGAAAGTCAGAATTTCATTCAAGGAGTATTTAAGGACTTCAAGGAGTAGCACGAACCCTGGGTTAGGATAAGAGTTAGGATTAAGATTAAGCATTTTCATAAGCATTTTCGAAAAACGGAATCATCGAAAAAAACCTGGAAAAAAATCTGTGTATTATTGCTATATATACACATATTATACACGTATAATGCCTAACTATAGAATGGTATCAGTTGAGGCGTTTCACCGTCGATGAACATGTCAGGATTAGTGCTCGAAATTTGCATCAAAAGATGAAGAGATTTTTCAAGCATTTCGTATTTCATTGGACCTTTTAACTCCTGCAAGAAAATTTGGTAAACTTAAATTTAACACAGATAACGTCAAATGATTATTAGTAGAATCATACTAGTATACTATTGCAAATGCTGTAATTTGATTGGCTACGCTACTCGCTATCTAATTGTCGATGGATAGCGAGTAGCGAAACAGCCATCTCCTCGGCGCGATTTTTAACGAATTTATTTCAATAAATTATGAAAAACTGCTTTCTTGAAATACTGTTTTCTTGCTGGTTTCTACTAAAACAACTGATTAGATTATTCTCTCTCGATTTCTATGAGATGATAGTTGATTCGGGCTTCGCTCTCATCAACTATATCACCTCATAGAAATCTTGAGCTCATAATCTATTGTTAAATGGGCATGGCGTAAGAGCGTTTGTTCGGAAAGGAAACATTGTTGCGGGAAACTTTTTGCAAAATTCATTGACATTGTCTACTCGGATGTTTCCTCGTTTGTAGGAACAAACCTTCGGGAAGCATGCATAGCCATAGGAGACATCCGAGCATGCCACGATCCACGAATTTAGCGGTGGCTCCAACGGCCATTGGCCGTCAATGCCCTGCTTGTTGATCGCTATGCCTTCGTAGTATACTGTATTACTGAAATTCACGGTCAGTAGTGGCCCGAGGAGTGTGTCACTCCAAAAACGCGTACGAGATTTCTGAGATTTTGAAAATCCCGTGAGATTTTTAGGGATTTTGGCGGGATTTTTCCCAGATTTTTTACGGGATTTTTCCCAGATTTTTTACGGGATTTTCCCCAGATTTTTTCGAGATTTGTAGGGATTTTTAGAGATTTTTGGGATTTCATCGAGATTTTCTAGGATTTTCAGGAATTCATAGAAATCTTTTAGGGATTTCTTTTCGAGGTGTACGAGATTTCTTGGAGTAATAGCGGCCTGTTCTCAGTACATAGACTTTTAGTAACCGTATATAAGAAACTATTAAGTGAAAGATCTAAATACCAAACGGAGAATTGAGTTGTTGTAATAATAGTTGTTAAATATTTTGAGTTTATGAATGCCTTATTATTACTCAACAGTTTTACTATTTTACGTGTACTCCTTAAATAAGTCTTCATGCTACGTCAGTGTGTGATAAATTAAGCCTTAAGTTGTAGTTTTCAGTAGAGAGTACGTTTTGGATGGAGTACGAGATATTTTGGAGTGATACACCGCTGCCACTGATATATAATCGTATCAATATTTTATCGTATTAATTTGTCATCAACAACAAACCCTTTTTAAAACATTCTTTATTTGCTTGAAAATTGTTCTCATCTGAACGAGTTTCTCCATTGCCTGCCGAATACGAGTGATTTCGTCCAGACGGCGTCGTGACAAATCATTTGTTCCTTCATATTGGTTAAATAATGCCTCAGCCTGAAAAAAGTATCAGGAAAAAATGTCATCCAATAAAATGGATGTTCTAAAAAAAGGAGTGGATGTGTGTTGTGAAGTATGGTTTGTAATAAATATCTGGAATTAACCAGAAACCCAGCCTAGTCTCTAATCCACCAAACGTAGAACTTTCCACTTGTGACGTCACCGTTCTGCAGGCATGCACAGGTAACCCAGGCAGCAATATTGAAAAGCAAAGGAAAGGAGAACAAGCCTCGTGGACTTAAGGCTGCCTGCAACCAAACTTAACCAAGTATATACTGTAGGTTAGATGAAAATGAAATACTGTAAAATTTCTAGTTCATACATCATCTATTCAACAGAATCACCGCCAATAATTTCCTCATGATGAGCTGGCATTAAATTCTCTTGAACCCTTATACCTCAAAAAGTTACTTATGATGAAGTTACAAACTTTCAATTCTGACATTGCAGACCCTTCAAATCTGGTAAACCATCTTTCTTGTCATACTGCAGAGTGCCGAACCCATACACAGAATTACTAGGGGTGCATCATGCATACCTTCAGGGTGGTCACAAGATTTTTCAAGGCCTGGGGGTAAATTTTCCCTGGGACATTATTTTAGAGTAGTAAAACAGTGGGCCAAGTTTGGTGGCATGCATCTGAACTGGGAGCCACTCCAAACAGAAAGGAAAAAAGCTAAAGCTAAAATGATGTATAAGTTATTAAACAAAATGGGTCCCAAATCACTCACAAATCTATTTTCGTATAAGAGTGAGAAAACTAATTATCACCTTCGGGACATTTCAAGTGGTCTTTGTTTACCAAAACCGCGTACAAATAACATGAAAAATAGTTTTATGTCACACCTTTGGAATTCTATTCCAAAAGAAATTAGGGAAAGCAAATCACTTCTTTCCTTTCGTAATAAAATCGCTGCTCACATCAGTGCGTAAAAAAAACTATTGTATTAAATAATTTACCTGTAAATATTCTAAAACCTTTATTTATCTCTTAAAAACTTATATATTTTGTGAATAGCTTATCATTTTCTACATGTAAAAGAAATCAGCTACGGTTGACGGGGTTAGCGTGTATAAATAAAGTTATACTACTACTACTACTACTAACTAAAACATAGGCATATAGGTGCCCCCGCTCTCGGCAACCCTGTATACACACCCTACTGTTATAAAGCATGCATCAGGAAGTTTAGGGGGAGGGGGAAAACGAATGTAGCACAGTTTTCCATATAAAGCTGGCATAAATGAGGGCAATATACTATTTTATACCACAGATTTCAACCATTTTTCAGAAATAGATAGCCTAGTGGTGGCCAGGGTTTTAATAAATGATATACTTAGCTACCTAATAATACAGCTAACAAAAATAATTCTGTAACCCAGGCATATTTTCCCACACTGCTTCAATGTGAAATATTGCTGAGTTTTCAGACAGAACAACTGAACAGTGAACTCTTAAAATAGTGCTTTTCCCTCATACAAACAAATAATTATGCCAATTGTAAAGAAAAATACTTTTAAATTAACTTTCAAGTTATCAGAAAATACATTAAAAGTATTAAACGACCTATATCGAAGATTTTTAACCAAAATTATACCTCGAGTATACATATACAAATTTGACAACACTGACAAGTGACAACACACGAAACGACAACAAGTTTGGCGATAAAAAAGCAAAAATATAGCGTTTTCTTTCATCATACCTCGTGGTCCGATGTACTCATCTTTCTAAACGAACACTCCACTAACTTATATTATCTTTTTATCCACAAAATGTTTAAAATAAAGCTAAACATCTTCAGTATAATTTCATCATTTCAGGCAAAAAATTATCAAATTTCATTTTTCGCACTTTTGCATTCGGAATTTCCCGCGCTTACTCGTATTCCTTATATGGAAACCGGTCGGAAATAATCGGCAATTTGGATAACATCGACATAAAGCCGATTTTCTACAGGATGGAATTTCCATAATACTGCAAATTGTGCGGATTATTTCATTTTCTTGCCAAAAAAGAAGCTATATAAATAAATATTGGAAACATTGCTAGGAAACAATGTTCATTCCGCAACAATGTTTCTTGGTCTAGTTTGCTCAACTCCGAGAAATAGGAAGCAATGTTGTCTAGTTTTCGCATGCAACTATCCCTATATATTATATTTAGGCAAAATATCATAAATGGAGTTTAAACAAAGCTAAAATCACAGTCTAAAATCCAAAAATAGACATGGAAAATTTGCAAATCTTCTTTAGGGCGATGTTACCTAACCATGTACCAAACAAGCACCTAGTCTTTCGCAATTCTCCTCTTTTGGCTTGCACTGCCTTGTGGGTAAGGAAGGCGTTGTAGCGTGGGCTCGCTGGCTGTCAGTTTATCGAATTGAACGAACTGAAATTTACTATTTAAAATTTGACGAAGTAAACTCAATTCTGCAAGCTTTATTTGGTAAACCAACGTACCGATCGCCTTATAAAACTTGGGAAAGAAAGATGGATTAGTGGACTACACCAGAACTGCATTTACTGTGCAATCGGACGCTTGGAAGCCAAGGTAATTGTACAAACTTTCAGCGCAGCTTCGCAACTCAATCGAGTTCGCTTGCCTACACTGTAACAAATAGCCAAGCGAACTCCTGCCGTTTTGAACCTAATACGTGGTTTGTCTTGCATCTGGCAAACTTGTGTTATACTCAAGATCACGTACAGCCGTAACACGGCAGATATTGTAGCTGATATTGCCGGTTTGTTGATATTTTGTCTCACAAAACTGGCAGTAAACCAAACGACCGGTTTTGCTGGCAAAACTTCCTTCCGCCAAATTTGTAACTTACCAACGTGTACATTTCAAAACATGAAGTTCGCTTCAAAAGCCGCTTTTTTAAAACTACACATTCTAGTTTGACGTTGTTCAATAAATACCCTAAGTTAGAAAAATTAAGGTTGAAAGTAAAACGAAATAGCGTGGCTCTAATTTGCTCTTTTGTTTTTGAGTTCCAATGTGTTTGTTGCTCACTTCCGTGTGACGGTTAATTTAGAGATACAGATTTAAGGCGGCTTTAAAAGTGGCATTTTAATATAGCTCCAGGACTTCGTAGTTAATTAACAATTAAACCAGTTCAAAGTCCTTTGTTTTTGCTATATTTTGAAATATACAAGTACTTTCTTATTGGTGTTTATATGAACTTATACCTCTGAACTTATGCAAGTGAGTGTACTTCTATGGTTGGAGGAGTAATTAAATACCATAGTTTTGTTCTGTGTATATTATAAATGTGGCGATTGATTTTATTATTTATTGTATAATTATGATATATTGTAGAAAATTTATAATCATTAGCCTGGATTACAGCAGTCCGTGTGTGTGTCGGTAGTTATATGTCATGTGTGCAGCGTGTATTCCCTTTTGTTCGCACTGTTTGGAAATGTTTATTTTGCTGTTCTTTTGCAATCTACCATAATTTGGATTGCCTGTTATGGCATGACCAACATCTGTTGGTATAGAATTTCAAAATCTTGTTCTTAAAGGAGGAAATGTGATAAAATTGTGAACTGATCGATGCAAAACCTGGAATTGCCGTCAACTTATTTTACAAATGTCTGTTTACATAATTATGTGATATTACACGAACACACATGAAAGTGTGCCCTAATGCACCCTACGTTTTTTTATAAGTTATTTACTTGATGCCAGACCATTTTACTTGTCAAGGGGAAACCTGCGACATTTCCTTGATGAGTAAAATGATCTGGCCTACGACAGAGTCAAATAATAAAGGAATTGCAGCTTTTCAAATGAATGGAATGTTTCCGTTTTGTAAGATATAACAAATCAGCTTTAATCCATGTTTATGCCTGTTGCCATGCATGTCTGATAACTTGCACATTCCCATAGTTAGCTTTGTTCTGATAATGTTGGCATAGAGTTTAACAAGAATATCAGGCATTTAAGTTATATGAAAATTGGGTGGCAGCAGGCATAAAGATGTGGTAGCTTGAGGTGGGTCTATTAATATTTTTATCAAATTTGTTCAGGAAAATATGGGTAATTTGCTGAGAATTTTATACGCCAAGGATACAGACGCCAATAAGTCAGATATCTTCCTTGACTTTGAAAGTAAGTTCTATTTTTGAAATGATATTTATTGTATCATAATGGTAGAGATCGCAATTTTTGTTCTTTACTGGATGATGTACAACTCAACAACATCTGCCGTTTACGACAGTGTACTTGCTGTATATTATTTAGCACAATAACATTGCGTAAACCACAAAATCTTGGCTACTTATTACAAATAGAACTAGTTACAAGTAACACATAAAATTGGGAAATGAACTGCACGCTAATTAATCTATTTTCATGGTTACCTAGATGCCCAACCAACATCATCAGAAGCAGAAATCTATGAAGTTGTAAAAGCTGTCCTGGATCAGTCTCTGCAAATTATTAAAGATCTCAAGGAATATCATGGAGCTAACGAGCCAATTAGAGCCGTAAGTTACTTAATCACCGTCCTGTTAATGAGTAACCTACAATCCACTCACAAGTTTAGTAGTGTAAATGCACAAGTCACTCACAAGCATTTCGAGTATTTGTTTGACTTGTTGCTCACACATAATCGCTAATTTTGAAGACAGGATGTACATGGTACACTCGCTATATGTTACACGAGGACAAGACTATATGATCAAGTGCTGACCATGAAACCAACTATATATAATGGGAGTGTAGTTTGTTGACCAGCTGTTCATCCATTTCTGCTTGAAGTAGTGGCGTGCTGGCTCGTGTTCGCCAGGGGAGGCCAGCTGGAAATTTGGCGCCCCTTGAATTTGTGTGGGGTCCGGGGGCACGCCCCCCTCCCCCCGGAAAATTTTGAAATCTAGAGTCCCTGAAATGCCATTTCTTGCGTTTTGGGAGGTGATTTGACGGACTTCTGAGAATTATAAAACATCGTATAAAATAAAAATGTGCAAGAAACAACACATTCAGGGGCCGGTTGTAAAAAAAAAGTAGTTAAAGTTAACTATTTAACTACAAAACGGGTAGTTAAAATGTAGTTAAGACTTTTATACAACCGGCCCCAGGTTTTTTCTTAAACAAAGAAAAGTAGACGGCGATTGACGGCGAACTTACCAGTGATCGTAAGCCAAATCAGTGAAATCACTTCACATTTCACAATTAAAAATTTACATCCTTTATGATATTACAGACTGGACAGTAATGCTTGTCGTATAAGTCGTATTCGGAATAACAGAACTCAAATTAAGCGCGTGTACTAGCAATTTGAACAGTGCTTGCGGCAGTGCGGCAGTAAGTAATGCTAATATCGGAAATCACTAATATTAATCGGATAAGTTTTATCAGAGAACGACAATGTATCGATCATTAACAAACTCAAACTCTTTTTCTCGCACGTTTGTGTGATTTTGTGCAATTTCGGAGCCCCATTTATGTTTTGGCGCCCCCTAAAAATCGCCAAGGGGGGGGCATGGCCCCCCCTGCCAGCATGCCACTGGCATGAAGTCTGTTTACTCTTATGCATTTCACTGAATCACAATTGTCAGGCAATATCAAATCCATCAAATGAAGAAATGCAGGACGTTGCATGGAAAGCAGTCATGCCTTTAGTTGGACAGTTAAAGAAGTTTTATGAATATGCCACAGAGTTAGGTAAGGGTTTGACATTGCTTCAATTTGGATTTTGGAGATCTTAATTAAAACAATTCAGCTACCTAGGGCTTATATATTTTAGATAATTTACAAACTACAGGAAATGCAAAGAAACTGTAGAATAGACGAAGATATTCAATAATGAAATTGTGTTTTAA
Organism: Trachythela sp. YZ-2020; assembly: GCA_016169945.1. Taxonomy (NCBI): domain Eukaryota; kingdom Metazoa; phylum Cnidaria; class Anthozoa; order Malacalcyonacea; family Clavulariidae; genus Trachythela; species Trachythela sp. YZ-2020. The sequence goes on from JADLSH010000389.1 coordinate 8,630,101, forward strand.
AAGTCTAAATAATATATACGACTGTCTATTATTTTGTAATGTGTTTGATATTTTATTTTTTCAGAGGCTGTATTGCCACAACTGCTGAATGCATTATGTTCAGGAAACATTACACCAGTTGAACATTTGGAGCAACAACAGGTACAGTATATATAGTAAATGCAATGCCCAGCATATGCAGGACTGTTCCCTGCCTATCTATAATCATATCAAGTATATTGTATTTCTGCTATTATAGAAAAAATATTAATGCACACCTATTCCTTTTAGGCACTTGCCAAACAGTTTGCAGATATTCTACACTTTACACTGAAATTTGATGACCTAAAGGTGGGTGCCCCTTCTACATCCTCTTCTCCTCTTACTCAGGGCATGGACCTTAAGTATCATCTTCCTAAGTTTCTGTAATCCTCCTTCATCTACAGTACTTTTGGATTTTTTCCTCTTTCGGCCAATTATCTCCTGTCCATTCTAATCAATTGTTCAAACCATCTCTTTCTTGCTTCCACTTTCCTTAACTTAATGCTTTCTACTCCAGCTTGTTGTCCTTAATCCTAAATTTCTTCAACTTAATTTTAATTCAATAGATGACAAACCCATCAATTCAAAACGACTTTAGCTATTATAGACGAACACTTAGCAGAAGGAAATTATCGAATTGTGTAAGTTGCTTTATGACTTTTTTCAAATAGCATGTCAGCAAGTTGGTTAAACCCGTGCTTCTTTATGTGCAATGTACATTTTTATTTATTTATTTATTTTTATTTATTTAGCTTCGCCAACAAGGGCAGGGTCACCACAACAGCATATTACTGTGGGCCCTTTTACCTAACCCACCCTGTCAACTTTCCCTGTGGGAGGAAACCGGAGTACCCGGAGAAAACCCACGACTTTTGGCAAAGCGTTGACTTTACTCTTTTCACTTGAGGACTGGGTTCGAGTCGCATTGAGAAAGTTCTCACTGAGACTCGAACCCACGACCTTAGAGGTGAAAGGCAAGTGTGCTAACCACTTCGCCACCGAAGCCCCATTACATGGCTCCCTCGTTTCATTTGTTAAATACATGACACTACTATATATGACGTCTGGGTTTTCTTTATATCGTAATTACAAATACTAAGTTCTAAACACATTAGAGGGAATTGGCTATTTTCTCTATAACTATTCACAAGAATATGCAATTTACCTTGCTTTATATAAAAAAATCATACCACGAAATAACAATTTGCTCTAGAAAATATATGTTAATGGCTGTTAGAATAGACAAACATCTAGTTTACAAACTGTTTTATTAACTTGGCCAGACCAACCAAAAACTCCCAAATTATACTGTTTTAGGACGAAAATGATATAGACGAGAACGATGTGCAAGTTTCAAATGAAATGGCCAACAGAATGTCGTTGTTTTACGCATATCCAACGCCAATGCTAAAGACATTAAGTGATGCTACATCTAAGTTTGTTAGTGAAGTAAGTGGTATAAAATTTCTCATGCCAGTCCCATGGACTAACATATAATCACAAAGTCTGCAATATCCTGCAGGACACATGCATCTTTTTTTATATTGTAATCTTTCTTTTTTAATTCTTACTAGAATAAAAACTTACCAATTGAAAATACAACAGATATGCTCAGTACTCTGGCAAATCTCTGTAGAATAATGACAGAAAATCCGTAAGTAGAAATGATACTCATATTGCAGATTGCTTTGGATCATTTACAGATCGTACTGCAGCGCTGCATTATCCATGCCTTTTGCCTAAACTTCATTCTTTAGTTGTTTTTTTAATTCTATTCGCTCTGGGGCAATGTCTGCTAGTAATATCGCTAATAGTACGCCATCTTTTATTGTAGAGAGTATAGTTCAAGATTTGAAAGCCAAGAAACAACTCTGTTTTGTCTTCGTATTATGGTATGATTCGTTTATGACTTGTTTATCGCCATAAACGACAGAATATAATATTTCCCTGATATGACTAAATATACAAACAATTTTAGTTTCAAAATATGCTGATGGTATATTTTAATTATAGGTTGGAGTTATAATTTTATATGATCATGTACATCCGTTAGGAGCCTTTGTGAAAACATCTAACATTGATGTAAGTAGAGATTTTCAAAAACGCATTAATATATCGGGATCATTTGGTATAAGAGTAAGAGTTGATCTTAACGTTCCTTCATTCCTTTTGCAGATGAAAGCAACTATTAAAGTACTGAAAGACCAACCGTCAAATTCAGTGGAAGGTCTTCTAAATGCTCTCAGGTAGTAAGACAAAGTCAAATAGATTAGGGAGAATTAGGTTAATCAGGATCATTCTCACTTCCTTAAGCCCCTTGTGACTTATCTTGTTCAAGAGAGAACGATTTACGGTATGATCTCTTTTGGTCGTGTGCTCGCTCCCATTAGATGTCAATACATTCGATGTAGCACCAGCCTCGTATCCAGGCGCTTCAATGAAAAGTCGAGCTCATCGCGCGGGGGAAGGGGGTGGTGTTTGGGGACAAGTTTTCGTCAGCGCATCTTCTATAGAGCGATTTACTGCTCATCTTAGCCAGTTCAGTTGAAAAAGTTTACAACCATCTTTTTCCAATTGATCAGGGTTCTAATCAATCGATCGATGCGACCGAGATACATTATTTGGAATTTGTCCCGCACGAGGAGTTTCTTACATAAATCAGAGACTTTCGAATTTCATTTCTGAACCACTTCTTCTGCACTGATGACTCCGTTTAGAGGATCTGATCTTCCACCCATATCACTCTTTCTTCAGTGAAACCGGGAGGGCTTTTTGCCACTCTCATATTTCGTGCAAAAATCGAGGTCTTATTAGGGCGCATTGTGGCTGAATGTGTTAGGTTGGTTGGCATACCTTTCTTCGCGCTCTAACACTTTTTTAAAACTTCTGCAGATACACGACAAAACATCTGAACGACGAATCAACACCCAAGAACATCCGTGCTTTACTACAACAATAAAAAACATGCAGCGAGGGATTAGTGCCAGGAATTAAATTATCTCCTCTTTTGTCACCACGATATGTCGCGAACACTTGGTGGTTACGAAAGTACAATCATGGATAAATAGCGTCTTTTGTGGTTACAAATATACAATCATGGAAAAATGGCATCTCTCAAGGACCTATAGGGTTAACGCGTAGTGTACAGTGGACCTTTAGAAAATGTGCATAATTGCGTGTAAAGTAGAAATGGGACAAAATTTTTGACAAGGAATTTTTTGTTATAAAACACGAATACTGGAGCTCTTTGCTTCTTATGGGATGTTCACATGGGTAATTTATTATCTAGGCTGAAATTTCAGTTCGGCTGGTTGGTTAGTACAGGCTGGTTTCACTAAGTGAGCGGACAGTGCAGCACATTGTGGTCAACTCTATAAGAGGAAAGACAGTTATCGGAGTGATTAAATTGTTCATGATCTCTTTTGGTCTTGTGCTCGCTCCCATCAGATGTCAATACATTCCATGTAGCACCAGCCTCGTATCCAGGCGCTTCAATGAAAAGTCGAGCTCATCGCGCGGGGGAAGGGGGTGGTGTTTGGGGACAAGTTTTCGTCAGCGCATCTTCTATATAGAGGCCTGGGTACTGAGGCCTGGTATAGCACCGTATAAATCCACATATAAGATGACAAGGGTTTTGAATAACTAGGAAACTGCTTGAGTCAATTCGAGCATAATTTAGTAAACGAAAGCTATCTGCAATTATTATATACACAATAGATATGGATATGAGGTATTCTGCAATCTGATTGGTTCTCTACTAGCAGGATATTAGCTCATATCCTGCTAGTAGAGAAAAGTAGAGAGATGGCTGACAGATTTGGACAATTAAATGAAGAGGAAATTCAAGTTTTACATGAAAAAAGTACGCCAAAATGTTCTGTTCATATCCAGAGCTTGTGTATATAATAAAACTTATCGCGCCTCGTCGGCTATCAGCTCATATACGACTCGAGTTCGTAGAATAACTGTTAAATATCGAGATAGAATGTCGTACTCAAGACCGGGCTCCACTTGCACGTACGTACGCACAATTGCACGCACGTATGTGTTTATACTTTCGTGAAATTTGATTGGTTAAAAACTTGACGGCTGCACAGAAAGTAGAATACAGTTCTACTGTCATACGTACAAAAAGTTAGCCGCGACGGTCAAGATTAGCGATAATTTTTTAGTCACAGAGCACTTGCACGTACGGCCAGCGCGGCCGATTTTGCGCATGCTCTGTGACTCCTAATCTTGACCGTCGCGGTTAACTTTTTGTACGTATGACAGTAGAACTGTATTCTACTTTCTGTGCGGCCGTCAAGTTTTTAACCAATCAAGTTTCACGAAAGTATAAACACGTACGTGCGTGCAATTGTGCGTACGTACGTGCAAGTGGAGGCCGACCTTAATTCCATACATCACCAGCCGTACTGAAATCTCAGCCCATGCCGAATTACCTATGTAAAGTTTGTAAATCGCATATTTTTACTACCTATTTTCAAGTACGAACGTTTTGCTGGCAAAGTAGTGGTAATTGTGAACTACAGGGTGTATAAAAAAAAGGAGACCTTTAGAAATTATCCTATTGACTTTTAATTAACTTCTCCGTGCATAAAATTCGATTCAATTGTGTTTACGCGCCTATGGGTTCAGTATAGTACTCAGGCATTCAAATTATAACAAGGTGAATTTCTAAAGGTCTCCTTTTTTTTTATACCCCTGTATATGAAAAGAGCGGCACTATGCTTATATTTTTTTAATTTTAAGTGTGATTGTTCGTACTCTTTGTACCATGATTGTTTTCTAACTTAATAAATACTAACATGAAATGCCTAGTATGTGTGATACTTTCAATTACCGTGTATATTTTCACCATTCAAAAATATATTGTGTA